>CAJINU010000063.1:396309-737481 GCA_905178165.1 Amoebophrya sp. A25
GAAAGTGCACTACTCTCAATATCTTCACTGTCAGGATCTCCGCGTTGGCGATTTCGGCGAAGCGCGAGCTGTCCCTTTCAACGTTGGGTCTCGCTTGTCAGCAGACCATACGCCAGGTGTCCGTGTTGCGAAGGGTGAAACGAATATTCAAACGCCGTTTTATCTTAAGGCTTCCCCTACTATCCTTCCTTTTTCTTTTCCTAGTTAGCTTGGCTCCACCAGTATATATATATAAGCATAACTAAGCTGTTCGATAAGGGAAAAACAGATCCCGAGATGGAATGGGGTGAGGTCTAATCATCGCTCTCCCGAGTGTTATCTTGGCTGCGGAGAAGTAGGCACGGCGATCGACGTATGGTCTTTCGGCGAGATCGTGCATGAGATACTGACTGGTGAGCGGCTGTTAAATTGGAATCCATTAGAGTGGATGAGCAGCACAAAGAACGCTGGTCTAGTGCGGAAACCGCATCCGCAGAGACTGGACAAAGAATGGCAGAAGGAGACGTTTGAGACGCGCAATGGTGCAGTTTGCAACCCTTCAATCGAGTTTTGCGCGATGCACTTGTTCGAGACACAGTGTGAGCTGGGTGCCATGCCGCTGACCCTCATCGATCGGGCCGTTGCGGTCGAGAGCAAGCACGTGCGAGAACTCTTTGGTCGTAATGCGAGAGAACAGAAGTTCCGCCTCACTTCGCAATATCACTTAGACATTCCAAAACGCTTGTACGAGGTCACTTTTGAGCGATTCTCCACTGCCTTTTTCGAGCAAACCCGACGAGAACGGAATCGCAGCAGCTGTGGCAGACTGTTGTGGTCGCCACTCTTAGAGGAATGCGGTCCACATACCCCATCCTGCTTTCCTGAAGAGGACGGAGAACAAGATGAAGATGAAGATGAAGAGATGAGGCCATTTTCTGGTGAAGTAGATCAGAAGTCAGTAAAGGACATGGAGAAACATCGTGGTGAACAAGACCAACAAGATGATCATGATGAACAGAAGAACAGGGAGAAAACTTCAAGAACAGCTGCTCGACTCATGGCTCCTGGCAATGTGAACCCAAGGGAGGCTCTTCTTGACCTTCAGGAGAAGTCAGACCTTGGGACCTCCTCTTCTAAGACAGCACAATCTTCTTCGTCCTCCTCCCATCGTTCTCCTCGGTCTCCACTGGCGCTTGAGGGTCTAGCATCACCCATGAAGAGCGATGTCGAGCCGGCTAGAAGCACTGGTGGCAAGAATTATCCGGGCAAGACGAGTCAACAGGAGCGACGTGGTGGAAGTGGACTAGGACGTCCTTCGTCGAACAAAGGGAAAGTTGCAACAGCGGAATCGCTGATCCAGCGTGCGCGAAAACGTGCGGAGAGAGCGGAATCATTGATTCTAGCAGCCCTTACCTATGACCCAGAAAAGCGTATCGCAATGAACGATGTTTTGCGTCACCCATTTTTTGAAGATGAGGATACGACGTGGTTGAAATCATGCCTCGTACCCTTCGGAGGTATGGATGGTCATGATAATATCAACATGATGGAAGACGAAGAATCTGTCGACGAAGAGCTTTTCATCAGTACTACTTGAGCTTAGTTTACTCGAATTCTGAAAATGTCCGAGTTATTGACTGAAATAAGGGAGGTAGCTTTGACAGGGTTACTCGGCCTTGTTCAGTATCTCGCTTATTTTAAGTAGTTACGCGCTTATTTCAGGTTATCGAAATCGAATAGATTTATCTGAGTAAAATTTCTAGAAAGCAGGGAGGAGTATCATTTACAAGCTGCTGCTATGGGTCTGGGATAATAGAATAGCCTAAAGCATTATGTTCATGGAACAACGCAAATCCTACACGTCTAGACTTCGTAGTATGATAACATTTATATTTTCATATGGAAGTTACAGTTAGAGTTACGGGTCGTAAGCTTAACAACGTCGTGATCCTCGCATAATTTGATTGTTCTTATCGGCATCACGACATTTCAGTTTTGGTTGGTACAACTATTATTTGCATACTTAATCTAACCTAGCCAACATTTTTACCATTACCATTTTTGTACAGATGAAGCAAGATGAACAACGAACATTACCCTACCTGAGCATAATCATTCGTCGAAAGTTATGTACTATTCCTATAATTGCAACATCATGATCAGTTGTAACTGTAATGCCTCAACAACATAGCTAATGACTTTAGTCATGATTACGATTATAGGCTCTGTCTTTATTGTAATTATTGTGTTTTTATTCGGAGCATTGATTGATTGATTAGGATTACAGTCTTGATGTCTTTACTGTACTTCTCCTTCTCGCATTAGTGGTCGTTGTAGAGGTCGTACTGACATTATCAGCACATCACAAGTTGAAGTTACTTAGCCGATCAACATGGTTGTACTCTTTAATGCACTTTTTTTCGTACTACTACCGAGGAAAATAGAAGTACCCTCAAGAATATAATGGAAAAATACCTATCGAAGTCCTTCGTCTACTTCACATCAGGACATAACGAATTGATAATGAATCATATCGAAGATCCTATTTGTTTTCCTGTACAGAAGCAGAACTGACATTCACTCTTCACCGTTTTATCCTATGGATTCTGCCTCATTTCAAAGTTTACGTTCTACCCTACTTGAAATTCAAGTCTTGAATTTGTAATTCTTGTAACTACTAAATCATATGGTCGTGCTCCTGCAATGATCTACTACGCAGCCCTAGTAAGGACCATAAGCCTAGGTCAGAATGACTCCCAACATTCCCGCTGTTTGCAATCGATGGCAAGGTCTTCCTAGAAATGATGAAACTTCTAACTAGTAGAAACGGGTCAAACTGTGGACGGCGAGCCAACTCCTACCCTATCCTACGGGATCGCTGACCCGTTCAGTGGATAAAATGCTTGTTCGTCTGCAAGAATGGGTCAGAGTGTGTCCTTTCCCGTGAACAAAGGCGAAATGAATGAATGAACAAAGGTGAAAGAAGACTCACTGTAAAGGAACTACCTTGTCTCGCTAGTGCTAAAAGATGATCACCAGAAACGCGTGGTGAGGACTGAGTTACCAGCAGCCAAAAAACAAAAATGGAAAAATCCGATGGATGAAATTGGAATCTGATGTAGATGACGAATCACAACCAANAGGTGAAAGAAGACTCACTGTAAAGGAACTACCTTGTCTCGCTAGTGCTAAAAGATGATCACCAGAAACGCGTGGTGAGGACTGAGTTACCAGCAGCCAAAAAACAAAAATGGAAAAATCCGATGGATGAAATTGGAATCTGATGTAGATGACGAATCACAACCAAAACCAATAATGGTGGTGAAAACAGTTGATGTAATCCTGATCACTCTCACGCAATATCGAAAAGTAAAATACAAAAACACGTCCAACATGATATCATGCAAGAAGTTCCTGTTGTAGGTTTTGCATTTTTGTCGTGTGCTTCTTATTGTAAGATCATAGCGCTCTTGCTATGGCATAGAAGTACATCATAGTATTCACTTGTTAGTAAGTAGTAGAGAATCAACAACAACATGTCAGCTTATCTCCTCGCAAAGGAGCCAGCTTGTGGAGGCCTCTCGAGGCTCGTTTCGCAGAATGCAGCTCGAGCCATCTCCAGCGCTATTCCTCAGATGGCTACTGGAGCTATAATGCCTAGAAGGCATAACAATAACCCATCAAGAAGCATAGCGTCTACGGCGATACCTTTTTTGAGCGGCTGCGGGACTTCATCATCTTCTAGCAGCAGTAGCAGTTGTATTGGTCGAAGAGCTTACAGCACACCTACAACTAGTTGCGATGTCGTGAAACGGGCAAGTACAACTTCATCACCAGGAGGAGCAGCTTCACTTCGAACTACGCTTACCGCTTCTGGTAGAACTCCTAGCCTTGTTCCTAGTAGCACCACCACGAGAAGCTTGCTAGCAGCCGCGCTTACCAGGATGAGGATATCGTCATATCTACAAGAGGGATTCTTGAAAACTGCTTGTCGCTGGCAGACAACAGCGACTGAAAGACATAGTGGAAAGGCGGCGTTGAATTTGGATAATGGTATACTCATAGATAGGGGGGACCGTGCAGCCCTAAAACATATATAACACTGCGAACTACAGAATCAGCGAGTGCTAGTATGACATTGAGTGACTATGACCACATCGATATATGCCTGAATATATTCAAATAGTGAATATTTATTTCTTTGACACACTTCATTTCAAGGGTCTACTTCCGCCCAGACTCATTCCTACCTCTCCTCCAAGCACTTACTACAGTCCCCGGCACTCGTGAGACCGACGCCTACATCATGGTCTATACTTGCGATGTGTGCAAGCATAGAGAAGCGAAGAAAATCTCAAAGACGTCGTATCACAAAGGGATTGTGATAGTTACGTGCTCCAATTGCAAGAACCGACATTTGATATCGGACAATCTCAACTGGTTCGGCGATAAGCCCCAAAATGTCGAGGACTTCATGCGAGATAAGAAGGGGGTCTTCTTCAAGAACGCGAATTTCACGGTGAGCAGGAGAGCGAAAGGAACGCCGCAGAGTACTGCACCCGCTACGCCGAATGAAGTTGAAGAACATCTAGAGGGTGCTGGCATGTCAAAGGCAACTTCTGCCGCAGCAGAAGAGCAACTAAGTAGATCACGACCTGCTGAAGGAACGCCAGAACAGCAACATGATGACCATACTTGTTCATCTTCACCTGCACCAGTGGAGAGCCCCCCTGCTGGATCTCCAGCAAATTCCCCCTCCGCATCATCTTCCACCTCCGATGATATGTCAACTTTCCTCCGTGTCGAACTACCCGGTGGCGGCTACCAAGAAATCGAACTAGAAGGAAATGAGGTCTCCCTTTCAGCTGGCGACATTCTCCAGACCCTAGCAGCTAGCGATCTGCTCCATATCGAGCCAGCTGGTGTGCCCGCAGAAGTTGTGGGTGCTGACGGAAGTAGTGCTGCATCATCCACCTCCGTTATGGGATCTTTTGCGAAGGCAGCGAACAGTACAGCTGGATTCACGAAGGAGGTTGGGCCGGATCGGATAAAGGAAGTCTAAATTTAATGATTAAGTCAGAACACCACGAGGTGGACCATCTAGATCTACTCCATATTACAGATTGAATCTATCTCTTCACCCGCTCTGGCTCTCCAAAGGACAGAAGTACGATATCCGCGCGCCCGCAGTGTCCTGGCACCCAAACACCTCCACATGGTCAGAAGTAATTGGCTTCACATCATGATCTCTTTATTCTTCATAAATTTCGAACGCAACCCATTACCCCAACATGAGAGCCCTCTCTCTCTCTCTCTCGTTGCTGGGGCAAAACATGTGAGTTCTTAACATTGATTGAATACGTGGGGCACATCAATAGAGTCATGCTGATCTTGATCATCAATACACGAGTAGTGTTCTATTTCTAACCTATGGATCACCAAGATGAAACTGTATACTACATAGAATTCTGCTCGGCCCAGCTGTGTTGAGTGGTCTCTTATCATTGAATACGACGTCATCCACGAATGATCAGAATCGCTTATCATTCACCTTGATCCCCAAGACTTCTTTCTCGCCACTGATTTTGAATCACAATAGGAATCCTTGGAAAACCGATCTGTTCTAGTTGCTCATCCCCAAGAAGAAAACGGTTGATCTAAACTAAGATGCTAATCAATGTTCCTCAAAAACTCAACGACGTGACAAAACGATATGCGGCAATTGTTAGTCCTCCAGCAGCTTGTGCATGTTTTATGTATAGACCTTGTGCATTCGTTTCACTCTCATTCTTCGTACGTCGTATCCTTCATTAAAAAAGAATTTTCAACTTCATCAAGAAAATGAGCGGTCCCACTGCTCGTCGTCTCGTTGCTGGCGATGGTCCTCAGTTGAGGAACGCGAAGCTCTTCCCCGATGCCAAAGCCTTCCAATGCAGTAAGTATGCTTCGTTTATCAAGAAGCGATTGCAGGTCTGGGATAAGGTTTACGCCAAGCACCAAGCGGCGGAAGCTGCGAAACCAAGAAAAGACATCACCATCGAATTGCCCGATGGCAAGCAGCTACCGGGAAAGTCGTTCGAGACGACGCCCTTGAGCATTGCGACGGGAATATCGAAGAAATTGGCGGAGGCGGTGTGTGTGGCGAAAGTACTTAAATACACTTCCAGAAAGAGGCGCTCTTTACGCCTTAATTCAATTACAAGTCCTAATAATTTATAATTTCTGTGGTTTAAATACACTCACAGATGCAGATGAGAGTGATTGATACATTTTTTCAATCGAGATCTCCGAAAATGAAGATGCTCACAATTTTTTTCAAGATGAATAGATCTTCAGGACAATGGGTGAATGGAACGGGTGCTGCTCCTGCTGCGCGGGAAGCGCGATGTTGAGATCATAGCCCTGGCGCATATGCTTGTCTTGCATGATAGCGCTTTTGATCATCATCATATTTCAAACCCAGCCGCTCTTGCCCTGCATGCGCAATAGCGGCCACCTACACGTCGGACGCCCCTGACGTGTTCCGCTGGTTGCCATGAGCCTGCGCGTACCAGCTTTGCTCTTTCGCCTTTGCTCTGACGTGTTCCGATGGTTGCCATGAGCCTCTGCACTTTCGCCTTGCTCGGGTCATGCGGGATCAAATCTAAGAGCGGCGGTAGCAGACGACTTCCATCAGGATCAGCGACATACCTCTAGAAAAATGTTCTACTTCTAGTAGTACAACGGCCTTTTTAATACACCATGAGATCGACGATCATCATCAACAACTACTACAGGTCTACTACAAGGAAGCCGTTGCTAGTGATGTAGTCGCAGCCGACGAAGAAATAGAGACAGATGAGGAGAACTCAGATGACGAGGAGGAGGAGAAAGAGTCCTTCGTTCTATGGGACCTTAGCAGGCCGCTGGAAGGAAGCTGTACAACTACTTACTCTTGATAACAATTATGTTCATCAAGGAACAAGAAGAAGTAGAACTAGAAGCAGCAAATTTGTTCGGATTTTTCTGGAATGTTGAACTTGAAAGAGGTGCTACGTACAACTAGTAGTTCTTGCGCCAGCTAATCTCGACTTCCAATCTGAGAAGATCTCTACTCCTGTCCTTATAAAGCTATCCGTATCCACCTCTTTTCAACTTGAATCAGGTAAAATCGAGTTATTGAAATTCGACGATATCCAAGGGTCAGAAGCCTTCTGGCATAGTTCCTCACACCTTTTGGGATGGGCAATCGAGCAGGAATATGGCGCACATCTTACGATCGGACCATCGACTTCGAAGGGGTACTACAATTTCAATTTGACTTGTGATTTATGACCATCTTTGACTTGTGATCTGTACTTATTTGATTTTGTCTACAATTTCAATTTGACTTGTGAAGATTTGTAGTATTTGATTTGGTTGAACCAAAAATGAAGTAGTTGTTTGGACTACTTTCAAGATTTTAGGATTAGAAGCAAGACCAAGATCAACGCCGCCAGGTTCTACTACGACGCTTTCTTCGGCGAGAAGAAGATGTCCACCGTGGACGATCTTCCCAAGCTGGAGGCTAAAATTGGCGAAATCGTAAAGAAGAATGAACCTTTCATCCGCTGTGCTATCACGAAAGAAGATGCCCTTGAGATGTTTGGAGACAATCCGTTTAAGGTCCAGCTCATCACGAATAAAGTGCCGGATGGTGCTATGACTAGCGCTTACAGATGTGGCGATTTGATCGATCTCTGCAGAGGACCGCATCTGCCGACCTCGGGAAGAGCCAAGACCTTCTGGATTAACAAGAATAGTGCGAGTTTTTGGTAGTTCTTCACTTCTTTATTCCCTTGTATCTTTGGTTTTCGTTATTTCTACTTTTTATAACTTGAACAATACCGAAACATACTCACATGATTAAAACTTCTTGCCACTTACGAAACAGACTCTCTCTCCATCACAACTCTTCAACTCCAACCAGGTTGGGCAAAGACACCAACGACAGCTTGCAGCGAATCTATGGTATCTCCTTCCCGTCCGACAAGGAAATGAAGGAACACAAGAGACAGTTGGAGGAGGCGGCAAAGAGGGATCATCGTGAAATCGGCAAGAAGCAGGAATTGTACTTCTTCTCTGATTACTCTGCTGGAAGTTGCTTCTGGATGCCACACGGAGCTAGGATCTACAACAGGCTTGTAGAATTCATGAGAAGGGAATACGCGATCAGAGGATTTCATGAGGTATACTATAAATATAAATATATGTAGTTTTTGCTTATTTTGTACTTTTTGCTTTTGGCTAATGTTAAATAATTCAGGAAGATCATTATCAGGTCGTGATTGTCTGAAATACAACTTTCTTTTTGATACATCCACCGATTGGCATTCTCTTTTTCTTCTCGCCGAGATGCTAAGAAAAGATCGTGTATCTACTCCACTCCACTCCACCACCAGGTGATCACGCCCAACTTGTACCACGAGAGTCTCTTCAAGGCTTCTGGCCATTACTACAAGTACAAGGACGACATGTACAACATGGACATCGAAGGTGAAAAGTGGTTCCTCAAGCCGATGAACTGTCCTGGTCACTGCGTGGTTTTCTCCCATCGTGTCCGCAGTTACAAGGAATTACCCTTCCGCATGGCTTCCTTCGGTGTGCTCCATCGTAACGAGAAGTCCGGTTCTCTATCCGGTTTGACCCGCGTCCGCAGGTTCCAACAGGATGATGCACATATTTTTTGCCGCATGGACCAGATCAGAGACGAGATCCGTAGTGCCTTAGCGTTCGTGAAGTTCATGTACGACACTATTGGATTGGACTTCAAGATGAAGCTGTCCACGAGGCCAAAAAAGGCCATTGGTTCGAAAGAGGTCTGGAACAACGCAGAGAAGCAATTGGAAGCAGCACTGAACGAGAGTGGCAAGGAGTGGACCTTGAACAAGGGAGATGGCGCTTTTTACGGTCCGAAGATCGATTTCAAGGTGAAGGATGCGATTGGCCGAGAACACCAATGTGCTACGATCCAGCTGGATTTCTGCCTGCCCATGCGATTCAACCTGCAGTACCGCACCAAGGAGAACGAGGATGCGGCTGCAAACGAGGCTGAGGCCGCAAAAGCAGCAGCGGAACAAGAAAAAGGACAAAAGGCCGAGAAAGGTGAAAAGGGAGCAGCAAAGAAGGATGCGAACAAGAAGAAAGGAGCTGCTGCTGTTGCTGCGCCAGCGGAGGGAGCTGAGCCGTCATCTGGTACTGAAATGATAGAAACTCACTGGAGAAGATGTATCTTCTATACATGGTCGATAATCTTGATGAATGTCGGAACCCTTTAAAACACTTCTCCAATAGTATCCTTACGCAAATACAACTAAGTACATCCACGACCTCTAGGTTCATCCGCCCCAGCTGCACCAGTTGACGACGCGGCTCTTAAAGCCGCAAAAGAAAAGAAGATGGAGGCACAGGGTCTGGAAGGTACCTTGAAACCTGGCCACGAACGACCTGTCATGGTTCACCGAGCGATCTTAGGAAGTGTGGAACGATTCACCGGTACTTATGAAGTTGATGTAACTTTTTAATCTCTCACTACTAGGATAATTAGGTGGAACATATTAATGTTACACTGTAGGAACATATTCATGTTACACACTGTCTGAACAAGATATCTCTGTAATTCTTGTTGTCTTAAAAATGTTTGTAATCGTACTTCAAAATATCCTCCACCTCCATCACCATTCACACTCAACAACTAACAGGTATCCTCTGTGAGCACTATGGCGGAAAGTGGCCATTCTTTATTTCTCCCAGACAAGTGATGGTTGTTCCGACGCACGCTGGCCTCAACAGTTACTGCGAGTGGGTCGCTGAGCAGTACAGAAATTTCGGTCTTTTCGCCGACGCCGACATCAGTAGCAAGACCATGAACAAGAAGGTCCGAGAGGCGCAATTAGAACAGTACAACTACATCGCCATCTGCGGTGAGAAGGAACAAGGTAAACTAAGTGTGGATTTGCGTGATCGTGACTTGGGAAGGAGTATTGGTATGTTCACGGTCACTAAGAGTGTGGAGATGTTCTTGGCCAAGACCTTCCCGAACAGCAAGCCTGCCAACGTGTTTGATTCCTTCGAGGGACAGACTCCGGAGAGCGTAGGTGGAGCAGCTGCGCCAGCTCCCACGGCAGTGGAGGACAAGAAGGTCGCGTCTGGACCTTCCTCATCTGAAGAAGGTGGCGCTTCGTCATCTTCTGTTGCGGAGAAGAGTGGAAAGCAGAATGCTGCTCCAGCTAAGAATGGAGGGAAGCAAAGCAATGTCAATGCTGGAGCAGGTGGTAACAACAAGGGCAATGCACAAGCAAAGAATGGAAATGCAGCACCTGCTAAAGCTTCATCAAGCGGAAGCTCCGCAGCGTCTCTACCACCAGCTCCTGGAGGTAAGTCGTGGGAAAGCCATTTTGCTGAGTTTCCGTACGTAGATGGCTATGTTTGCGGTGCTGCAGACAGAGATCTCTCCACGAAGTTCAACGCGGAAAGCGCAAAGAGTCTAGGTGTCAACACTGAGCGCTGGTTCTCTCACGTGCAGAACCTGGTGCAGAGCAACAGCATCTAGAGGAGGTGGAATTGGTAAGAGACAAGGATCTTCATATTTATTACATTTGAAAAGTTGTTTTACAACAACAACATTTTGGAGAAGCATATAAAGGAGTGGAATGTGATATCTTTGTCCTTGTTACCCAAGCAGGTTCACACACGAAGAACTTACATGAACCTGCAGATGTTGAATACTTTTTCAGTGCTGGTAGCTTTTATCGCCTGTTTTCAACTGCAGGACTTTCACTGCAAGACTTCGACTACATCGTGACCAACTACATTCCTCCATACTCCAGCATTCATACTTCAGCATTTGTTTTTTACTGATTGTATCTATCACATCAAGATCAAAATCTAGTCAATCATACTACATAGTTAGGTTCGTAGCGTATTGGGGCTTGCCTAAGCGCACAGGTAGCCCATAAAAAGCATGTTGAGTGGTACACTGCCTTCACCTTTGCGATAGGCATCTATATCTCGAGAGTTTTTAACCTCTGCAACTGCATTTTTTACAGGGATCAAGCACCCTGTTGAGAAATGCTGCATGTAGTAGTTCAAGACTTTTGAGAATTCAGAATTGTCTATTGCCTACTCTGATTGATCCGAACAAGACAAAAATGGACGAAACAAGTTTAACGTTTTTTGGCAAGAAGTAAAAGACTCAGGCTACTCGAAGCTATAAGAACTTCGAGTTGTGTATCTACTTCTAGGAGACGTCATACAATGACAATACTAGACACTCATTGTATTTTTGCTAGTAAGAAAAGTTTGGATAATTTCTTGGCAAAGAAACCTCCAAATATGCGATGAACTATACTAATACTTCCATGTTGTTGTTATTGAAGTTGAACATCTTACAGAGCACGAATCCATGTCTTCGTCTTGTTTTGCTTTTTGAAGCTGTAGTAATGATTACTTCTTCTTTCACCAGATCTTCTTTGAGTAGATCTTTGCCCTAAAAATTGCAAGTCACCACTTTTCCTTTCCTTCCACGCCTCTTACCAGTACCACTCATCACTGAGCTGTCGTTTTCTACAACGACATTGGTCACCACTGAGGCTCCATGGAGGAGGTCCTCGCGTGTTCATTTTCCCTACCCCATCTATCATAGGATTATGATGCGCTCTTCATGATTGCAGGGAATTCGAAAGAAGTTGGGATGTTGATCTAGTACGCCTACATGATAGACCAAGGTCATCCAAGTTGTCTCCAGTTTTTACAATACAACTGATTCTTGACTTGAGTCTTGACAATGACAACTTTGTCAATTCCACAACAAGTCAAAGATGAAATCGATCAAATTTGAGACGATCATTTTATGAAGATCTTGGGAGGTCACGTCGCTGAGGTGGATCATAGCTTAAGTAGGTGGATCATAGCTATCCGCGAGATCAAGAGCATACAGAAAGAGATCGAAGATCTAGACCACCATGATCACATTCATCATGATCCTGAAAGTAATCAATAGTTCCCTTGTAGAACAACTTCTAGATCTAGTTGTACTCCACGAACAACAACAATTATCGTTTCTGTTCGACAACTCGAACACCAGAACTGCGATCTTCAATTTGTTTTCTTGGTTTTGACTAAATTTGTAATTTGTGTTTTTTTCCATCCTCGTCTTGACCCGCGCTTTCTTCTAGGTCCTCCACGCACCGAACTATTTCACCTACTTCGTATTTACATTAATTTATTCGTTAGTTGTTCTGCGCTGTTGCCTACAAATACCCCTATTAAGTAAAAAGAAATATATGTAGAGATCTAGCCCTTCCAACAATATATATCGAATAATCATCTCACCCCCGAAACTGAATCTACTTTCCCTGTAACTGAAATAAATTGCATATAATTATAATTTTAAGCAAAGAACATCGAGATGTTGTCCTCTTTCTGCAGCGTACAACGACGAGGACGGGCAGCGGCTATTGGTGCAGCACCATTGTTCGTGCTTTTTGCTCTGACAAACAGGTGTTCAGACGCGGTCCGTATGAAAAAGGGGTCCGAACAAGGTGGAGAAGGTAATCCTCGGCGCGATGGAGTTGGAGATGATCCTGGTGCATACGTGGAGCATAGCAAGTTCCGATCGGATTTGGATGCCGGTCTCCTCGGAGACTGGTCTGATGGAACCAGTGCTGCTGAAGATGTAAAACTGATTTGGGACCCACTCTATTTCGCTTACCTGAAAGAGCAAAGTATGCCAGAATCTCTTTTTACCCGGAAAATGCAGGAGTGGGAGAAGCAGGGAGCCAGCCAGAAAGATACGCTAGATGACGGCTCCTTCGGGAATGTGGACTCTGCCGATGTGTTTTTTCATGTTGGAGCTTCCAACTCCTCCTCGGAGGCGGGACACGAAGTAGAGCCTTTTTTGCCTTCGCGTTTCACAATCGTGGAGGAAGACCTCCTTCCAACTCGGAGCGAAGTGAATGAAGAAATGGAAGTATTACGAAGACAACCTCTTGATCATCATGGTGTACAAGTACATGACATTACCGGACGAGGAGATGATCTTCATGCCACGGAAGCAGGACGAGCTAATGATGGAGAAGCAGAAAACGAAGATGAAGAAGCAGAAAACGAAGATGAAGAAGTAAGAAGTGATGATGATTACGAAGCTAGCGTAGCAGCTAGTTCCGACAGCTCCTATGGTGATTACTTTTTACCAGATCCAGAAGACCTGGCGACAAATTGTGATCCACATCCTATGCCTATGGGTATGGGGATTGACGACTGTGAAGTCGTTGAATTGGATAACGAAGGCGAACGGATCACATACATCAAAGAAAATGCGCCTCTAGGTTCAGCGTCGCAAGCTCGCTTGCTCGTATGGGAAATGCTGAAACAATCGTGCTACGCTTCAAGACTGAACAAGCTCCTCGAAGAAGAGGGAATTGTTGCGCCTACGCTCCTGATCCATGCTAATTCGTCCACGCTACCTGTGCCATCCATTACTGAAACTAGCAAGGATATGCATCCCAAGATTGTTGATCGACCTGCTGGTCTTGTTCATGATTCGTCTGGTAGCTGCGAGGAGGTTGCGTCATGCTCATGTTCATCTCGGCACTGGGTTGGTGCTTCGGGTGCTCTCATCGAGCTCGCTGCACTAACCGATGTGGCTCCTGAGAAAGGGGGCGATGAAGAGCGAGTGATATTTGCTGACGAAAAAGCGCAAGAATTGTTTCGGCCCCATCTCCAGGACCTCATGAAAACTCATAGAGAGGAAGGGCATAACGAAGATAACCATAAGTCCGATGTTGATGATGAGGAGAGCTCTGAAGATGGTCGTGATCACAGCTCCTCCTCCTCTTGCTTTTCCGAGGAAGCACCTCCACTTGGGGACGAACAGCCGCAAGAAGTTGTAGCTTATTCTCAGCGATTTCTTCCGAGAAATGACCAACATGACGGCTACACCCTTGGAGGTCATCATGGACGAGATCAGCGTGGCTCTCATGCCCCCGCCATCAATCCTATGGCTGAAGGTTTCTCTGCAGAACGAAGAACGACGCGTCCCGCTCAACGAATGCGCACTGTGGAAGAGTTACTGTCTTTGTTTCTAAACGAGCTTGCACAATTGAAAACGGGAGTGCGGCGTAGTGTTTCGTGCTGCTCTGGATGTCGTGATAGTCACTATGGAGGTGCTGCCACTTTGACAACGACTGACAACGTAGAGCTGTGGACGAAGTTGGAGGACTACAAGAAACGTGTTTTAGAAGATGATGAGCAGGGTTTTGTTGGGGATCGAAGAACATGAACGAGAAGATGTGCTTAGCCCCTAAAAACTGGAGGTTTTCTTGCTTTGAGTAGGTTTATAGAGTGATAAACCGGTTCATCTTTTAGAAGTGTGATCACACCGAGGACTTCCACCGGTCCCGTGATGCTTCATTAAATATATAAGTACAAGAGTTCGTTATCGTTACGCTATCGTTGCCGTTACTAGGTCACTAGTTCGTAGCGTACATCAGATACACAGTACATATACTCAATCGTTGTATACGCTCTGAGTAGTTGAAGATGAGTCGAATTAGAACTAGGACTCAGGAAATGAATCAGATGAAAGCTCTACTTGATGTTCGAATTTCTATTCCGTAGGTATAGGTTCTTCAGTCTCTCAATCTTAATCGCAGGATTACCGAGCCTTCCATCTACATATTGCATAGCTTGATGAAGAAGAAACCGCTGACGTGATGAGCCTGAAGATGTACAGCCGTATAAATCATTATACCCACTTTCATAGTCATAGTGGGCAAATAAGAAGGTGAAACCACATCACAGCTTCGTAGACTGGGTTTGATTTATGACTACCACCTGTGAAAGTGAAGCTGAAATCATCCTGATGAACAACCGTGTGCACTTTGCAGTGTCATTTGGGTTGCAGTATCATGATGAAGAGGTTGTATTTGCTCTTCTTACGTTCTGGTAAGGTCCTTTTGTGAAGACCCGTCGTGGCTGCCTGCTCACCACGTGTACGTGTTCAATCTGACAGGAGTCAGTTGATGTTCTACAACGCAGAGCGAAGGTGAGGGTGACTAATGGCGGTTGCAGGAACTACAGCAAGAAAGAGGGATAGAGTGAGCATCTTCACCACACAGAAGTCGAGGCTATGCTTTTATTGCACATGGGTGCATGTGAATGTAAAGGCAGAGTCAACAAAACAATCGTGGTCGGATACAGTCTCCATTTTAGACTTAGGACTAGATATTGTAGAAGCAATTTAGATCATGAGCTTTTGTCGTGGTGTCGAAAAACCGTAGTCAAGAAAGTTAGTAGGAGAAGTAGTGCTTAAACATAAACGCTGGAGACTATAATCATAACTGGCTATTATATCTATATTAACCAGTACCTATCCTCCATAATGTTCTTCCTCCGACTTTTCTTTCTACTCGGAGGTGTCGGCTCTTTCCTTCTGAACGGTGTCGCTGCCTCCACGACAGAAGGGAGCATCGAGCACCTACTGAGCCAACATGCACATCCCGGCCAAGAAGCACAAAATGACCCTGCTGCTTCACCATGTACTATTTCTGAATGGTTCCCAGGGAACCTGAATTTGATCATAAGGGAAAACAAGAAGAGAACCCTTAGGATCGAACTCAGGCTATACCAAAAATACCAGAGCCATACAATTTCAATCTCTTAGATCTTCTTGTGCGCTGTACTGCACGATCCGCCTTGTTTGTAGGAAGCTGTCTACTTATTATAGATCAACATACACCAGCTGGTTGTGGCGCGGATCACGATCATCCTCATCACTCAACGTTCAAAATCACCACCACCAACAGCTCTCCAAAGCTCCGAGTTGTTGGCCTCTGACGGTTATGAGGACGACTACGTGCCGACTTTCCTCTTCGGTTGCCTCTTCATTTTTTGCGTGTCGTTCTATTTGCTGAGAAAAATTCGAGCAGAGCGCATGGGACGAGGAAATGGGCCATCTGCGTCTCTTTGATTGAGGAAGATGTTGATCCGCAACCTAATGCTCATGCGTCCTCTGGCAGGACAATAGCTTCTTAAGCAGGCACAACTGAAGGTTGATGTAAGCAGTTGGTTTGCAGCGGCCCAAGGTCGCGCTTCGGCGACGAGGACCAAAACGTTTTCAACGAACACGAGCACGAACACGAGTAGCGCGGCACACGTCGGCGCGGCCGGTCGGCAGTTGTAGACGAGGAGACATTGTGACGTCGACGAGATCTTACGCGAGGAAGAACACATGTGGTCACTGAGGTCCAACGTTCTAGTACTAACACCAGCATGCTAAGAATAACTGAGTTCATGAGCTTGATTTCCACCACGACTGACTGCTGAAATCACTTTGGTTCTATGTGCGAAGTACTGCGTTACGTCGAATGTCGGAATGTACTAAATCTGCGAGCCATCTACTTGCTTTCATCAGTCACTGCAGGGTGTTCATCTTCATCATAATATCTGGTGCGCCAAGCAGCTAAGTACACCGCTTCAAATGGCAAAAAGTGAAAAAAACCCAGATGAAATCTCATTCTCAATCTGAAAAACGTGACACGTGTCGCAGGACAGAGAGTTGTAATTTCTATGCTTTTACCACAGCACTGAATCCAGGCGGGTGAGAGTGAGAAAGCATTTCTTTTTGGCTGACGTCGTGATTAATGTGCGTCTTAGCTGCCAGTTTCGTGAACGCACGAACATTTTAGAAGTTTTCACCACCGCTTACGCTCTCTCAAGCAGTAGATGACGCGAATATAGTACCAGCTCCCCCAACATTGCTACCACATCAAAGGTGGTTATATTTAGAAAGAACATGGTCCTGGTATCCTTATCCTCAGCGTACACCCACTGCTAACTTTTTACAACGGACAACTTTTACGCTTACGCAACGAACAACGCCCTGAAACCGTCCACTACTTGGCTCGTCTAATCCATCCTTGTTTGCCATCCTGCCGTTATCCATTTTCTACGAGCGCGGAGACCATCATGGACGACTTGAGCGAGGAGCGGAGGGAGCAGCTGACGCTGTTCCGCGAAGTGACGCAGGAAGAAGATGATGCGAAAGCAAGACAGGTAATTCTATGTTGTCCTACTCCTGGTACCTTATTTACTAAAGAACTGCAGCTCGAGGATACGATCATGCTATTTGTTATTTGTACACGAAGTGAATGGGAATGACTTTTCTGATGTAATCCTCCTTACAACACTGTCTCAAAGCAACATACGACTCATATTCCAATCACAAAACTCCATCCAGTACATGGAAATGAGCAATTGGAACGTTGAGCAGGCTATCAATCTGCACATGTCTGGAGCGTTAGATGCGACTCCATCGTTTCCTTCCCAAGGACCCAGGGGTGGAGGTGGAGGAGCACAGCAAGGACCTTTGATCGAAAGAGATGATGATCAGGTAATTGCTGTTCTTGTTTGGAGATTGTAGTGCAGAGCTGCGCGTCGAATATCTCTACCTACTGAAGATGATTCTACTTGTTCAACACCAAATCAAGATCTCGATGCTCTTATTTGTCTACTTGTTTGAGTTGTTTGCCGAGAATGATGAAAACATCTTCACGTTCCCAACCAGCACCTTCATCTCAAAATCAAAACCTGCTTGACTTCAACATAGGGGAGCGAATCTGGTTTCTCCAGAGCAGCAGAGGGAGCTGGAGGGCTGGTGAGGCGCGTGATGGGTACCATTGGCGGTTTCCTGAATTCTATTCTTGCTCCGGATGAAGTTGCAATTGCGGCTGCCCAAGGCAACGGCTCAGCATTCAAAATCTGGCACGAGCGGACGTTTCCAGATACGCCACACCCTACTTTTTTCGAAGGCAGCTTTCGGCAAGCGATTAAGTATGAACGGGATGATTTGTAGAATTAGAATCTGTACAACTACAACTACAACACTAACACAGAGGCTTAGTGTTACACAGGGTGGTCCTAGACCTTTCAGGAATTACAACTTTTTCTCATGCACATTCTGGCTTGAGAAACGCCAAAGGTATCCCTTTCCCTATTCCCCCTTCACACCACCCACGCAAAAGACAATTTGAAGCTGCTTTGTGTCTATTTGCACTGCGACAGCGTCCAAGGAGCTGAGGGGATGTGTAAGGATGTGCTTTCGAACGAATTTGTGAAGAGTTTGATAGACGAAAACTGTGTCTTTTGGGCTGGTGACATTGTCCATCGAAACTTCTACGACATTGCGAGGCAGTTGCAGGTAGTTACTTATCTTCGAGGTTGCGCTTGATGTTTCATTATTATACCTTTTTACGATATTGCGAGGCAGTTGCAGGCAGTCATCTTCGAGGTTGTGCTTGATGTTTCTTTTTTCGGTTTTTGTTTTTTCTAGTTCTTAGATATCTATGCGCCACCAACATTATTATACCTTTTCTGTTTGGAGAAGGAGATATCTTCATCAACATGATGATCTTCATCAACATCACTCTCAGGTCCGACAATATCCCTACTTGTCGGTCATATTACCGATTTCAGCGGACAACTACCGCGTGTTGCACAAAGCAGATGGGCAGGTACTCATTCTCTCAGGATGTTGTGATTGGTAGAATAAAAATACTTATGGTTCTGCTCCTTAATTATAATTGATGAATAATTGATGTGGAGGCTTGATTACTCAAGATTCCATCTTGCCATCTACTTGACTAAAAAAGCACCTACAATGTAGCATCTTCCTCATTTTTCTTATGGTAGTTCTGCTCCTGAGTAAGGAATAATCCGGCTCCCCCACAGCAAGCAACATCCGTTGACGGCCTAGTCGCGATTTTGACGCAAGGCGCGGACGACCTGTCGAGGAATAGGCAAGAACTGGCCAACGAACAGAATAGAGCTGTTCAGGATAGGTTGTTGCGGCAAGAACAGGATCGGGAATATCAAGAGGGCCTAGCCAAGGACCGAGAAGCTGAGGAAAGCAGACGTAGAGAGGAGGAAGCGAGACAGAAGGCACGCGAAGAAGAGCGACAAGCGCAGCAGCAGAGAGAACAAGAAGCACAAGAATTGGAAGCGAAGAGGAGAAAATTGGCGACCGACATAGTATCAAACGTAGAAGCTGCTCTCGTGGCGGCTGCAGATCAACCGAAGTTAAGGATTGCTATTGCCAGATAATTCCATCCTGTTGATAGAAGATTCTAGACTAGAGTCTAGGAACCGAATTAGAGACATTCTTTTAGTTGTTGTCCTAGAGTTGAGAAGGAACTACTTCTGAATGGAATTTCTTGTGCAACCTCTAACAAAAACAAAGATCCAAGTGAAGTTCCCGACGGGTCAGAGGGTACGCACAGAATCTTCTTTTGAAGTGGTGTCCTGTCAATTATAGTTCGTTGATTCTTTTTTGCTACTCGGTGTGTGAAAAATACAGTTTCTACTCGTACTAGAGTTTCAACATATTGCTCGCTGCTGCAATGATAATAATGCTTCTTCGTATCTAAATCTAAATCCTTTGTCTTTCGTCAATCCCTCAGGTAAACCGCAGCTTTCTCCAGTCCCATAGTTTGAAGGACCTGTTCGATTGGGTCGAAAGCTGTGAGTATTCTGAAGCCTCTGCGCCCAAGGTGCCATCGAAATTCGCGCTTAGCACCTCTTTTCTTATGTCCTCGAGTTCTAGTACTATCTTACATTCCATTTCCGTCGAAGTAGACCAAGTTACTTACTTTCAGATCAATCTAGAAGTATAACAAGTACATTAAGACATACATCACAAACCGAAAGCGAAACTACAATCACAGAGAATGACGTTGACGATAAAATGATTGACGATGCAAATGCATGATCATGTGTCATCATGTGTCTAGTAGCCCCTTGTTCTGCCTGCTCTAATACTCCGACAAAGCAGCTTGCAAGGTCAGACGAAACCCTGAAGGAGGCTGGCTTGGTGCCCAACTGCCAAATTTTGCTGCAAGATCTCAGCGACGATGATGATTTGTAATGTCGTACTTGGTTCAGCACGTCCCGAGCACCGACTAGCAAGCTGGTTTTTTTGTCCGCGAATTTTTTTGTGTTATACTCTCACACTCACGGATGATAAAGATAGTTTTCTTCGAAGAAATAATACGAATTCAAATACATCATACAAACTCGGCCTCTCTCAACTACATTGAAACCTTAGACGGACCCATAACTTAGTAGGCAGTTGGCTTTTCACCTTCAGGTTGATGCGCTGATATAACATCAAGAGCGATGAAGGAGGCTTCTGCTTATCATTGTTTTGAACTTCTGACCCATTCAACGCATGTTTTTTTTGCCCACAATGAAAGAACGATTATAAGGGCCACTGATGTAAACAATCAACATACCATGTTGCCCATACAACCATGTTGACCTCTTTATGGATCCCTAACCCTTTACTTCAAGTTAGAAGATCATGGTTCATCTTCACCCCTTATACCATTTCGAACCCGAGGCCGAGAAAAAAACTAAACGGTACACTCTTTGACTTATGAAGATGGGTAGTGGAGGTCCAGGTCATGAAGTGAGTCGAGCTCGGCCTTTTTATTTCGCGTCCGAGCCAGACGAGAAGTGTTCCGCTGCTTGTCTAAGGCGATGATATTCTGGGAGGCTCCGTGCTGAAAGTTGTACAAGGAGCAATCGGACCACTAGCATTTATATATCCAAACGAGCCATCTGCATAGCTGTGGAACCCTGCATGATGCAGATTGCTCGTTGAGTATACTTCTACAGCTCCTTGCAGTTGTGTACAAGTAAGAACAGGTAGATGTTGATACGGGTTTTTTTTTGTCCGATACCATTACCATTACGCATTGAATGGTTCCGGTACTATTTGGTAACCTGAATTTGATCACAAGGGTTCTGCTCTTCCTGTTTTCCCTTATGATCAAACTCACGTCATCAAATACCGGAAGCATACACGCATACCTTTCATGTCGAGAGTTAGAAGTGCCACCGGCTGATCGTGATCCACATTTGCTGGAGAGAGACAATACAACAGGAGCTGTAGGCGCCGGACTACACGGACTTGGTTTTCTGAGCTCTTTTACAACCCCATCAGGTTGTATCTTCAACATAAGTCCATCGAGTTTATATTTGTGTAGTACTGGTGGTGCTCGCAACATGAAAAAATCATCATCAACACCAATCTCATCAATCTTTGTAGTGATCTGGAACACGGCACTCACTCAGACAACATCTTCCCCGATTACTAGTTGATCATTCAACTACCTCCAAAATGGTGAAGAAGCGCATGAAGACCCAGACCGACCTGAAGGTTGCTGTCCTGGGCGACGAACAGACTGTTGTAGGCCTTGTCCTAGGTGGTATGGGTATGGTCGATGGCCAAGGAAAGAAGAACTTCTGCGTGGTTTCTCCACAGACACGAACACATGAGGTACTTGAATCTTCATAATGTTCATCTTGTCCTCCTTCTAAACTTCATCCTTGTTGCATTTAGAATGAGTTATCCAACAATCCATCCTCAGATCTCGGAGACTTTCACCGAGTACACCCAGCGCAAGGATTTGGCCGTCATTTTGATTTCCCAGACCGTCGCAAACCAGATCCGTAACGTGGTGGATGACTTCGCTCGATCGGGACAATTATGGCCTCCATACTTCATGAAGTATCTAGAATTTTTAGTATAATTTGGGATGAAGAACCCTTCTAACACAAGTCGTCCCCGCTGTGCTCGAGATGCCATCGAAGGATGTGCCGTATGACGCCAGAAAGGATCCGATTATGCAGCGTGTGCAGATGTTCTTCGGAAGTAATCCGGTGATGTAAACTGGCTGACGGTAGGCGCAGGTGCTTCGAGGATCATGTAACGAGTCGGTTGGCAACATACTTTCTTTTTCTCACTTCAAACTTCGTATTCTTTCTCCAAACCATTGTTTTTTTAGCGTGAATATTACTCTTAGATTGATTGTGGAAAATCTTCGTTATGCCTAAGTGCTAGATCTTGTAATCACACATCCCTTTCTAGGTAGTGTGGCGCTAGAACTGCTTATGGTATGACATCAACTCATGTGCCTATATGTCGAAGATTTCCACATGTACTAGGTCTATTTTTGATGGTCGTTGATCGAAACAAGAATTCTTTACACGAAAACAAAGGTAAAAAATCGTTCTTTCTTCATAAGCTCGTCGTTCACATGATAAAACAACGAAGTGTCAACAAAATAGAAACAACGAAGTGTAGCTGAACCCGAATTTTTGAATTCTTTCAACATGCGGCTGCGATTCCTTCTCGCGACATTTCTGCGCGACCATTGGCCTCAGACCCAGTGAGGTGCACTTTCAAAAGTAGAGCGGCGAAAACGTTTTGCACTATCTTTAGCAGAGTGAAAAAATCAAAAACCTTCAACTACATAAGAGAGCGTCGAAATCTGTTGGTGTCCGAACCTGATCCTAGTACTTGATCATGTCCCGTGATCGTTTTTATGCTCAATAGAAGGCTGGCAAAGGCAAAGCATGTCTTTCTAGGAGTTGCTTCAGGAGTCAGAAGGCGCGGTTCAGTCACTAGAGCTCAAATGTTGATCCTGTAGGTGTAGTTCGTTGATGTAGTTGCGACGTTCTTGAAGCTGAGTTGTTCTAGCACTAGTACTAGTATCTACTTAAAGTAGATTTTTTGCGAGCACAAAAATGTCCTCCTCTGTCGTAAAGAAGCAGCCGTCGCCTTCGGGTATGGCTGCGCCTGCTCTTGTTCCCCGTTTCGGCGAGCATGAGGACGAGGGACCTGTGCTAGTTGACAGGGCTGAACACGACATCGACCTTGCTAGAATAGACGAGGTGGATCCACATCATCTTCCAGAGC
Organism: Amoebophrya sp. A25; assembly: GCA_905178165.1. Classification (NCBI taxonomy): domain Eukaryota; class Dinophyceae; order Syndiniales; family Amoebophryaceae; genus Amoebophrya; species Amoebophrya sp. A25. Next base: position 419,066 of record CAJINU010000063.1, read on the forward strand.
CGCATCAAGAAGATGACAGTATAGGAGGCGTTGTAGGAGGGTCTTCATCAAACACGACTGGACATGGTTCGAACGGAGAACAGGGGGATCAACAGCGACGTCACAATGATGAGAATCGAGATGCAGCACAGGATCATGTTCATCATGACGAGGAAGAAGACATCAACAATGTGTTTGAGATTCGAGATTTTACTGCCGCTTCACCACTGGAGAAACTGTCGCGGGAACTTGAGCTGATAGTGAAAAGCTGGAGCAATCACTTTCGAACCTCTGCTGAAGTGATCGCAGCAGCCGCCGAATGCAAGCAGCAGGCACATGTTTGTCATGCACTTGGTATGCTCTCTTCTAGTAGTTCTCAACATCCGATTCCGACTCCGAGTTCACCTTCACGACCGCTATCAAAATCATTGGAGAGCGAGTTTTGCTCCCTCGCTGAGTCCTTCCGCCACACCTTGCAGATGTACGCGCAACATCGGACTTCGCAAGGCCGAATGATCGCTAGGTTTAGGTTCAATGCCATCAAGTACCAACTACATGTGTACTACGGCCGTCCGACACCATTGTCGGTTTCTGACGACGTGGTGAACTTCTTCTATCAAGAGCCAGAACTAGATCATGGCACAATAAAAACAACGTCCTCCATCAACATAAAGAGTAAAAACAAGGACCAAGAAGAAGGTGCTGAACTTCAGATGATTCGCAGACTCGTCCAAGAAGTAGTACAAGATGGAAATTCCAAGTTTCCGGTCAAATGTCATCCGCATACACGCAGATTTGGAGTTAGACAGTTCTTGATGGTCACGCGCGAGAGGGAAAGCCAGGATATAGCTGACGACAGCGCCAACTTCATTCTCTCAGCAATGATCATGGCGATCCGGTCCGCTTTTCCAGCTGGGGGAACGAGGGACGATCATGTGGTTCCGAGAAAACGAACTACGCCAGAAGGAGGTGACGACGGCGAGGGAAGTGGAGGCAGTGCAGAAGATGCAAGAAGAGCTAGTAAAAGGTCGAAGTACAACAACTCCAACGCCGCTGTTGAGGGCAGCAAGAGTCGACCAGATGAAAGTATGGTCTCTACCAGGTCCAGGAGGACGAGCACAGCCGTGGTCGCAGCTTCTTCTTCTGGTGACGATCCTCGCGATCGTTTTGTTGATGTCCCTTGTTTCGTTTGCCAGAGCCTGGGGGAGGGTGCTGGTGGAAAAACGATCGGAGAAGGCTTCCACAAAGCAGACGAGAAGTTGTATCTGCGCCGTCGCTACATCGCATATGCCAGACGAAGAGTGGACCCGGCGTTGAGAGACCTGCCAGGACTGGTCGAGTTTTGGGAGACGTTGAGGGGGAAATCAGTTTCCGGATCAGTAGCGTCGACAAGAAGGAGTCGTAATGGAAAGGGACAACACAGATGGAGATGGCGGAAAAGTGAATACCCTGGTGGTGGTGGTGGTGGTTCCTCTTCTTCATCTACTAGTGGTCCTCTACAGGAGCAGCGAGCCCCATCTACTAGCGGTCCTCTACAGGAGCAGCGGTCGTCGGGCTCGACACTCTCTTCGAATCAGAATCACCATTCTGAGCAGTACGGACCGCAGATTCGTGCTCGTTACGTCTACCTGTGTGAAGATTTTGGTCCGAGTACAGTTGCCGCCAGAACGCTAGAGTTGATGCAGCTTTTCTGCATTTGGGGACCTTATTCTCGTAACGATTTTGCAGGGTTGGAGGAAGAGGATGAACAAGCTGTACTTGGTACAAATGAAGATGCTGTGACATCATCAGGCAGGAAGCACCAGCTAGCACCGAAGGATCATGCTGACCGAGGTTTGGCTGCTCATCTACTCGAGAGCGAAGGACAGCATCAGGAGGGTTCTCTTGCTCAAGCGGGACAGTCTTCTCTGCCAGCATCGCCTCCGACAGGGGTGCCGAAGCCACCTCCACCGCCACCTCCTCCACCGACAGCACCTCCACGAGAACCGAGGATGGACCCCTGTGCTCTAAACCCAGAGAATGCGGAATTATGGCAGTTTCGCGTTACCTGTGCTGAGGCGGAGAAAAGACGGTCCCCTATCCGCGATTACGTCGATTATTTCCTTGACTTTGAGTCCGAAACTAGCCAAACCGAGTCTGTGTCACAGTTTCTAGGCATGTCGTCTAGTGGTGCAGCGGCGGTTGTTCCTAGTCTTTCTACCAAGAAAGGAGGTATGGGAGGCGGTGGTCTAGCTGGTACTATAGGGAGTCCAACACTACGTTCATCGAGTAGAACAACGACAGGACTGTTGGAGCCACAGTCCGGGGAGCAGGCATCGGGTGGCTTTCTCGGAGTTGGAACGCTGAGTGCATTGGGTCAGCACATCGCTTCGGCATATCAAGACTTGATATTATGGGTTGTTTCTCTGGTTGTGGTTGTACTTAGAGTACAAGTCGTGCTGTCCACTTGTCCTCTGCTCTAGCATTACTATGTATCCTTTGCTAGTTCTGCGTGTGTGCAGTCTGTGTGATCAAATAGAGTGAGCATTCAGAAGTATTTTAGTACATAATTACAACCTTTTTCCCCTCTAATCGATCTCCCAAGTGACGCAGAGCAAAACCTCATGCTAGAACGCTGTTTGAATCCCACAGCAGCCGGTGGGTACAACATCAAGAGCAGTCAGCAGCAACAAGCTATCGAGATCTTTCGGCAGTACGAGCTACAGTGTGCTGAGAGTCGGCGTATTGCCGAGCGAGATGCAGAGACGTTCCAGAAGTCGGATCTGAGTAGCATCCTCCGCGACTGGGAGAAGCATTCGTTTACCAGCTTCCGGGACGCACTGGAAACGACGGTGCCAAGGTTGCACTTTGATGCAGAACAAGAGGCACCTTTAGACACCCATTATGTCGAGGCTGGAAAAAATGCTAAAAAGAGTACAACTACAGCGAGTTCTTCTCCACCTTCTAGCCCACTACAACCGGAAGCTGCGAACACTGTACTACACGAGAACTCTTCATCATCTGGCTCGCCAACGATTACGGAACGACCCTACGTTCGAACCCTTAGAGCGTTAAACGCTCTAGATCGCACCTTACGCGATAGGCTGAAAGGCGCGCCTTCGATGCTCAATACTCTTGTTGAAGAGCTAGTTTTGCGAAAAGCAGTTGTGAACTTTCGTGCTCTATGTACGATGTACATGAAACTAGTCGCCAGAGTCCGGCAGAAGTGGAACTCGAGACAACTCTATGGCGGAACTGTTTTTTCCGCTGTGGGCAGGACCCTTGAGGATGATGATGAGGCGGAGGAAGTGCCTCCTTTCTCAACTGATGCGACTTATAAAGGAGTAGACCACACTGGTGGTGTCGTATCTTCAGAGGACAACGATGCCACCTCCTCGTCCGAAGAAGAATTCGAGGATGCAGCAGAAGGAGAAGTGAAAGACGGAGCTGCACTCGAAAGCTATCCTTCATCTTCAAGTAGAAGAAGATCTGCATCGGCCGCATCCAATAAACAACTGTTAAGACGTCTATCTCCCCAAAAGCGGCTCCAGATTCGCAATCGAGCGTTGGCCGAGTTAGGTTACAGACGTTCGAAGGTTGCGGATTTTCGCTATTGTCTGCTGCACCAACGCCTCCACGTAATCTGGCATTGTATCAAGGCTGAGTTGGACATCCCTGATCCGGTGGACTTTGTGCGGAGCGTCGCGGAAGACGACGATGGAGGTAGGAGTACTCCTACTACTAGTAATTATGCGCATCAAGTAGCAGGTGCAGGAGCAGGTCTAGTAGGTGCTTTTGCAGCAGGTGTCATGTCTGGGCCTGGCGGCATGGGAAGTGACAACATCCTTACCATTTCAGACGTTGCTGAAGGAGGGATGGCGTCAACGTTCGCTGGTGGTGCCGCATCATCGTCTGAAGACTCTGCAGCTTCTGGCGGGACTTCATCGAATATTCACGATGCACCAGTGATCAACGGTGAGGAAATGACAGGTGTCGGTCTTGTGCAAGCACCATCGAGAAAGCAGCTCAGCACCACGTCTGCAGGGGTAGGAGGTGGCACAACAGCACCCGCAACTCATCTAGCTAACAAGATCATGACCGTAAAACTGTATACTCCACCTCCAGAAGCTCCTGGCGCTGCATCTGCGGATGATCCGTCGTCATCTTCCAGTGCACTATCTTCCACTATTAACGGACCATTAGGTTCTGTAAGAGTCGGCACTTCCGCAGCTTCCTCCTCCACAGCGCCTCGCATAACACTTGCTACAGCCCCATTGCTCGCTGAAGATACGATTGCGATGAAAAAGTACGCACTTGCGCCGATGATCGAGCTACAACGGAATCCAGCGGCATTCACGGTCAGTGCTGGTCAAAGTCGCCAGACGCGTGAAGACCTTGCAATTTTGCTCAAAATACAGGAGCAGGTAGTACGTTTTCAGGACCTCTATTTGTTTTGTTAAGTACATTGAAGGTCTTGATACAAAGGAGTTTAGGGTTAGAACATGAACATCACATTTCTGTTACTTAGTACAGTGAGAGTTACATCGACGCGCCCTCTATCTCCGCACGTCCAGGTACCCAAACACGACTGCGAACGCTTTCTGCAAGCTTGGCCCGATGGCACCTGCCAACAGTTTGTCGAGTGGTACATCAGTGAAGGCTACGCATCGGCTAACGACGAACAAGAACTAGCTTTGCTAAAGGGGGTTTTTGCTCAGGTTTTATGTGAGAAAGAAATGGGCGAGGAGATTGGTGGCGAAACGGGAGCAATTACTCACGGTTTAGCGTCCATAGTGTCTCGGAACAAGGCAGTGGAGAATGCGAAAGAGTTCAGCAGAAAACAACAAAAAGAAACGAGTATGCTGGCACAAGTAGACGAAGCAGGAGGAGGTGTGAGTGCAAGTACTTCGAATGATCATATTATGGCAACTGGTTCTGGTACTGCAGGCGTAGTTGATTCAAGTTCCTCTTCCAGTACTAATCGTCCTCCGCGTCTCTTTGGTGGTGTCGTTGTTCCGCCTAGTGGGAATAGTCCTGTAAGAAAAAGGGAAAGCGTTGCAGTCCCAGGAGGAGGTGGCAAGAAAGGGGAAGTTACGCCTGGAGGAGGTGGCTCAGCAGACGCCTCTGCAACGACTACAACAAAGCGGAATAAATCCTCTAGGCCCACTTCGGTCCTCGCTGGCAGAATGCAGGAGCATTTTTTCTTGGACCTGAGTCTGTTTGACCCAGCGAAAGAAGCAGAGCTGTCTCTCTATTACCTCGAAAACGTTACGACGCATGAGTTTTGGACGCAAATTTTTCAGGTCGGTTTCCAAGTCTTTGTTCGAGACTTTATCGAGAAAAATCTGGCATTGCTTCTTCGCTACGAGAGCTTTTTTCTGGGGCGATTCCTGCTTCCACTAGAGGAAGAGCTAAGGCGCGTCTTTTCTGTGGACGGTTTTTCGTCGTTTAGATCGCGAAGTGGTTCGACTTCGCCTACAGGATCACGGAAAAACAGCATGATTGCAAAGGAGTATGATCAAACTGTTGTTGAGGAAGGACAAGGCGGTCCTCCTGCAAGAACTTCATCGAGACCTGCAGAACCTGAATACGACGCACGAAGTCAAGGATCAGCAGAAGATGCCTCTTTCGGAACACCGGAGCCCTCTGTCGCGGGAGCAGATGTGGTTGTTCCGTCTAGTAGTTCTAATTCATCTACAGCTCCTGCTATTAAAGACGTAGATGATCATGAGTCTAGTTCTAATTCTGCAGCTGCTAAAGTAGATCATGACCCACTTGCTTCGCTGGATGATATCTTTAACCCTTTTGCAGAGATACTAGGAGCAGGTGAGACCACAACGACCACAGCGGAAGCGGTGCAGGCTCCGCCTTCAGCACAACCTGCTTCTTCTGAGGGAATTCCGAATGCGTCAGCAGAACCAACGGTCTTGGCTTCCACCACATCTACTGCAGCTGCCCCAGAGAGCAGAAGAGCAAGAGCGAGCAAAACCAAAAGCAATAAAAATCCCAAATCCACTTCATCCTCAGTAGCCTCAAGAAGCAGAAAGAGACCAATCCCTGACCCCTTCGCTTCTGTGACGGAAACCGGCACTGTCCCTGTACCCCATCCCCAAGAGTTTCAGGATCTCGGGGTGCTGTTAGATAGCTTCCATTTCCATCTACAACTCGCACAATCACTGGAAGCAGTGCTGGATTCCGATGATGTTGCGGCGCGAGACATCATTCTCCAAGTCCTGCATAGTCCTCAGAGGCTCTGCTCGGTTCCCTTAAGCAGCTTAGCGTCTTCGGCTGAGATGAGCCACATGACCTCATTGAAGGAAAATCAAAATCCTGATACAGCATCAGCCTCAATATCAAGGAAGATTGCCACGCAGAGGAGACTTCTGGAGAAGTGCTTTACACCCTTCGGTCTGCAGGAGCTGCCAGCATCCGTTCGCGAGTTTCTGGTGGAGGATGATCGCGCAAGAGTCTACGCAGAGATTCGGGATAGCTATGTTCGTTTGGCAGCGAACTATGTCAGTTTTTAGATGATAAATTAGTCTTGGACAGGATTTGGATCATCCCAACACTATCCTCGCTATGAATTAGAGGACATCACCTCGACTTTGTCCACGACAGAACTGCAGTGTGGCGTCAGTTTCGCGAAGCGCGACTATCGCTCTTGTTCCACATAGAGCGACAACGATCTAGATCCAATGATCAGAGTACAAGAAGAACTGAGACCAAATGATATTATTTCGACGAAGTGGACGAACACGGAGATTGTAGTTGTTGTCTTGATGCGTGTCTTCTCCCGAAGATATAAGTTCTTCATGCAGCAGCGCCAGCAGTTCACTGGTACATTGCAGACGATGAAGTGCGTGCATGAGTCTACTCTTGGTTGCACTGGTTGCGAAATTTTCAACCCTTTTTTTTTCGCAATTTTTTTGATGATCGTCGGGGTTTCGTCTTCCTCTCGTAAGCTAGGGCTGGGCTTAGAGCTTAGGGGTAAACAACCTACAATCTAGTACATCAATCATCATTAGTTACAAGCTTTATTGGTCGATAGTCATGAATAAAAAAAATCGCTGCGGAATTAGCTCTTCTTGATTGAAAAAGGCTTTCAACTTTTGGAAGGATACAAACTTCTACATATATCAACTCGAGTATGATCTATTGCTATTGCAGCATCAGAATCTACTACAACTCCTTCATGACATTGTCAAGCATGAAAATGGTCACCTACTTTTTTTTTGGATTCGGCCTGGGGAGAAGTCTTCTTGTAGACGCCATCACAGTTTCACGCTTCTCGGTAACAACTTCCTGACCTGCTAAACGGCTCAAGTTAACTCCTCAACAAGATCATGATGAGCAAGGCACCACAGCAGGCGAGCGTGGCGCAGCTGGAAGTCAAGCTCAAGGCACCACAGCAGGTGTTGGAGGTGCACCAGCTGGAAGTATACAGCCGCGATTATCGTTTTTGTTGTCGAATAACTAAGATGAGTTACAAGCGGAGGAGGTACAACCGTCAACATTATTCGTCTCGTCGAAGAACGTCAAATTGAGGACCTGAAGGTATTGGCTATGCAGCTTGTATTGTGGAGGTATTGAAACCACGAGCAAAGGGGACAGCATGGTTACAAATCTCAGATTCCGGAATTCAAGGTCGAAAAAGTCAAGAAATTGGTTCCAGACGGTTCAGAAGAGCGGACCTTCCTAAATTAAGACTAGTACCTCTAATCCTAATGCATGAACATGATGAATGTCCTTGTTTGAGCTTTACAGCATGCATGATCCTTGGTTCTTGTTCCCTGTTGTTATTGTTTTCAAGGGGTAGAAGATGAAGGAGGATATAATGACTGTCCCCAAGGAAGATGCGACGACGAGATCGTCTAAGTCTTCTAACTAAACTTCTTCAGATACAACGGGAGAATCAATTGTCCTCGTACACTGAACCGATTTCAAGAGGCCTGGAAGAAAAATATGCCATCTTTTTGGAACGAGATACCTTGGTGTGGGGGCAATTTGGCTTTGTGGCATGAAAAAAACTATCTAGGCCTAGAATTGAATCAGAAAGACGCTGCGAAAGTGTTTACGAAACCAATTTGGCTCATATTCGAAAATTGGGAGGAGTCTGAGTATTGTTTTGCACAACAGGGCCCTCTGGGACGAGGCCTCCGTTTTCCTAAAAATGCCTCTTCGAGCCTCATACATACCAGGCCTACTCTTTTCTTCACCTCATCTTCTTGGCAATAAAGCTCTGCGGAAATACTTCTACACGAATGGAAGTTCTTATCCGATTTCAGTACCATAAGCGCAGAGTACATCCCCACTCCAATCGATGATGCAGACTTCAGCATCAGGACAGAAAGCAAGGTTTGTAGCCAACGTCCTAAAAAAGCCGCCAGAGCAGTGGTTTCCCCGTGGGAAGTCTATCCGTAGTCGGGAAACTCTTGACAACTACCCTTCGGAATTCCTGAACCGAAACCGTGAAAGAGAGTTTACTCATCGATGGCGTGAACTGATTCATCCAGGATTTTATTAAAATAGTCACCACCGGCACCGTCAAGGAGTGGGCTATTAAAAAGAATATACGTTTTCCACGCATGACGTCCCCACATCTCTGTGAACAGGAAAAAGAATTCCCGCGGAAACGCGTCTGCTTCTCGTATAGAAATAGGAAACGGGCTGCTTGGGGGAATAATAGGTTATGGGTGCAGCCGGACCTTCCTCCTTGGTGTGAACCACCTATGGGTGAAGGTGAGATACGAAAAGCTGACTTCCCTTCATCTGATGTCCAAGATGAGGAGGTGGCATTGGAACTGCGTCTCTGCTATAGAATCAATATGGCTTTGACCAACACCAAGTTTCCGACAACGACAAGGGCAGGCTCTTCTTCTAGCTCGTCCTCATCTAGTTTTTCTTCGACGACGAGTACGACAGAGCTGCAACGAGAAGGAGAACGACAGCAAGAAGATATTACAACTAATACTGGTGGAGCTGGAGAAGTAGTTCCAATTCCTACGACAGAAGCAGAAGAACAACATCCACAACAACAAGTAGAAGATCATGACCGACAACAAGTGCAAGCAGATGATCTGGGTATGATATCACATCTTCACATATAGTCTCATCTGGTGGAGGAAGACTGGAGAATTTCACCATTGAAGTTTTTGATCTCAAATTCTATCTGATATTATCTTCTCGCACAGTACTGAACGATATGATGTTCTTGCACAAGTAAACTGATATTATGTTCTTGCACAGTACGTAACGACCGAAACGAAAGTTGTGAAGCAGAGTTGGCAAGAAAAATAACGATACGGATACCTGCCATGATAGATGAAACATACTAGATTATAAATATAGATTGATATCATGCTTATGCTTTTGTATACCAGAACAGAGTATTAGATTTCTAGCGGTGAACAAATATATGTGCTGGTATGGTGGAGGTATTTGATAGGCAGCCCTTAGCAGCGTTTGTTTTGGCATGATTGGTGTTTTCTAGAAAATATCCTTGTGGGGAAAATATGAATATCTTCCCAAAGTGCTGACATAGGCACTAATATCACAACTACCTCCCTGACCTCCAGGAGCTTGATGAAGAGAGGCGCCGATTGGAGGGATTGATTGTGTATGTTCAACGACTATGATCCCCCAAGTAGCTCAATGAAGATCCAGAAGATCCAACAGCTTCACTGAAATTTCAAAAGCAAGACCAATGTCATTCAACAGTCAAGATCATGTCACTCCAAAAAGGAGTTTCGGGACCCAAAGAGATATCTTGGTCATCATGTATTGGTATTCATATTGACAGGTCAGATTATCGGAAGTAGGATTTGACTTTTCAATTTTATCGTTGTTATTCTTTTTTCATCCGTGTAGTATTCTTAATAAGGAAATAGGATTAGCTAGTGCTAGACTTTGTATTTGACCTTATCGAATATCCGAATCCGACGAAAAGTGCATCCCACTCATAATCTCCTTTCCATATTTTTTTTATTAGGTCTTCTACGACCACTTAACAATATAGTCACCTCTTAAACAAGAAGATCCACGATGACGCCGCGGAAATGTTTTTTTGCCCTGTCCTCTGGACTGGTCCTGGTGCCTCTAGTTCAAGGCGGTCACATCGATGGATATGACGTGGTACTAGTTGATTTACCGACCGAAGCGATCGGAGAAACCAGCCGCGAGGCCGACGTCGTCGAAGAAGATGGACTACAAAATGGAGACGCAGACGAAACTGAAGGAGAGGAGGCGGCTTCAAGTGTGGTGACTCGACCTTCTAGATTCAGTATCCGAGGAGCATCGTCCATGAACTTTGGCACAATCCAAGATTCTGTAGAAGAGGTCGTGGAGGACTGTCCATTGAAAAAGCAAACCCGCTCAAAGCGATAGCTGAGCGGAGGCCGATGAGATAAAACGACAGAATACTACGTGTACTGGTTCCTTGGACGCCGAAACAGAAACGGGCGTGGTGGAAGAAGGCAGCCTTCGTGGTTACAAACACGAGATACCAGAGTTCAAGGTCGAAGACATCAAAAGGGGTCCAGAGCCAGAGGAGGAGGAGGACGAGGCACGACAGGAATTCTTACGAAGAGCAGACTCAGAGCCTCATACTACAGTACCAAAATTCAACAACGAAGGCAAGCTAATCCGCCTAGGATGAACACGCAGGAGGAAAACCATCTAGAGTTGAACAGGCAGAACGCTGCCAACGTGCTGACGAGAACGGTGTGGCTTTATTTCGAAAAATGGGAGATTGTGGATTTTTGGGGAGCGCTAAAGTAAGATGCAGCTATGTGAGTCATATATTGAATATATACCAGAGCTCTACTTCCTTTCTGCTTCGCCAGAGACTCTTGGCAAAGCTCTGCAGAAATACTACGATCAATGATGCTTATGTAGTGGATGAAGGAGATGATAGCAGGACTGGCACTGGGATGCTAGAGTATTTTCGGAACCGCTTCTCGTTCTCGTCTTTACTTCTGCAACATCTTCCGCATTGTCACCAACGTCTTAAACAAGCGCGAAGAGCCCTTCCACACTGGAACCATTTTAGGCGACTCTGATGCTTGTCCAGACGAGTTTCTTGATCGACAACGAGAACCAATTCCTGCTGAGGAATTCATTAAGATACTCACCACCGCACACAAATGGGCCGTGGACGAGGACAAACAGTTCCCACATTTGAGTTCGCCATCTCTTGGAGGTGAACTTGATAAAAAAGAGTTTCCCAACAAGAGGATTTGTTTTTCGTATAGAAGAAGCAAAGAAGATGGAGAACCACAAGGGCACGCACATCATGAACTACATAAAGGGGATGCCCGGGAAGACCCACATCAAGAGCCAGCTCATGAAGAAGATGCCAAAGATGAAGATGCTGAGCAAGCGGCCTTGGAACTGCGTCTTTGCTAGAGAAGTGATATCGCTTTGACCGTTCTTGCGTTCTCGTGCGAAGCGAGTTCATATTTTCCAAAAGGCACCACATTAAATGCAAACAGAAAAAGATGGAAGTGATGAAGTGAAGAACTGAAAAAAAAATCTAAGAACAATCCCCGCTCCCTCATGCACTTAGGTAGCCCCTCTACCTCACGAATAGGTACATCAATCAATCAATAAATCAATCAATCAATCAATCGACCGCGTTTCCGACAACGAACTCCACTAGTCCTAGCACCACAAGACAACAAGTAGCACTTCAAGCAGATTCGATCGTTGAAGAGTAGTACATGATAGAAGGCACCTCCAAAAATGTAAAGTTGTTTCCCACGGACACAGTTAACAAGTAGAAAAATAACGATACTGGCACTGGCTATAACGTGAACGATAGATATGCTCGTCATATTGTATAGAAGAGGTGGAAGATTTTTAGCGGTGAAATATGTGTGCTGTTGTGGTAATTGATAGGCAAGAGAAGCGTTTACCCTTTGAAGAAATCGATCCAAAACATCGTGGAATCTTTCAGCCTTGAGTTGTTGTCTTCCATATGTCTATTGAGTATGTTGTTTGTGCAGGGACACGGAATCAGAAACCTTTTGATATGATGGACCACGAGGTAACCTGACAAATGTCATGACCTGCTGCTTGGTGTTGTATCGTCCCCCGTCTTTACCCGTGTTCTCGCAAAAAAGAAGATCATTCCCATTGCCTGCCCGTATTGGAGCTAAAACAATTGCCTTTTCTCGCTGCCAGGGCTACATTCATTAACAAGCAGATTGGTCTATCTCCACCTTGTACTAGGTTGTCAGAGTTCTTTTGAAGAAATCGTGCTGTCCGCTGTTGATCACATGCTTGCCGGGTTGAGCATGAGGACGGTGAGTCGAAATGTGAAACAGCTTGATAGACGACAAGTAAACAGCTTGATAGACGACAAGTAAACAGGTTGATAGACGACAAGTGAACAGGTTGATATACGACAAGTGAACAGGTTGATATACGACAAGTGAACAGGCTGATAGCCGACAAGTGAACAGGTAGTTCGAAAATGAACAGGTTGAGAGACGACAAGCTTCGATGTGGTCGCTTTGATGTTCCGGTTCGAGATATAGTTAGTCCGCTGCTGGGTTTTTGCTTTCATTTACAATAAACTTCACCTCTTCCATTCAAAACTGCAGGCTCAAAGTGGAAGGAGCATTTATTGCAACTCTCGCGTAGAGGTTTAGGTTTCTATTATTTGCCTTTAAGTGCAGCATAATGTCTTCACTGCTTTTACATATTTTATCGACTTTGTTTTCATCGTCTTCGAGTGTTTCCATAAGGGGTAGAGCCCTAGAACAAATTCTACGAGATGAAACGACTATGACTATCTCTTGTCTGATTTTTTTCGGGTAGATGTAAGAAGGTCAATTGTCAACATCTTCCATGTTTTATTGCGCATAATGACACTGCTGCACGGAGGTTAAGGATTTCAGATTGTGTCGTTTCTCCTTCTGCAACGAATAATAATGAATCAAGAGAAGTAGTAGACCATGACCATGCCCAGCACTTTGATGACTTACTTAAACATGATAAAGATGGATCGGAATTTGGTAATGATATGTTGGTTCTTACAATGAAAAACCATACTTGGATGCACTCGGGTCGGTGGATATAATGCAGCTCTAGTATCTTTACCACGCATATCTTCAAATGTCGTGCACCTTGTTATGTTTTGGCTACTACTAAGTCTAAGTCCTCTACTTTTTAGTTTACAATTTCAATCGTGGCTCTCGTACTTGAAAATCAATATTCAAGAAAGATCTAGAGGTTGCGATTGGGGTTCACTTGGTGTTCTCGATCATACGTAACATGATTAGCTTACAGGTGATTTAGAAGGACGTTTTTGGGTGTTTCGTCGAGTCATCAGTACTAGCAGCATCAATTGGGAAATGTGTAATAAACATTGATCAATGAAGATTGTATTTCCATTCGCATCGTACAACTAGTCGTGCAAATCGGCCTTCACCTACAACAATAACAACAGCGACGAAAAGAAGGAGCAAAGATGACGAACAAAAGGACAACTTCTTCTAGAACAACATGGTGTACTAGAAGTACAACATCATCAGATGTTGGTGGCAGAAGTACTAGTACAACAGATCATGATCCATTAGTACGTGTACGCAAAAGCGGTTGTACCCAAAAACCGATTTCTTCAAGCGTGAGGACTACATCTAAGGGGAGAAGCATGACCTCTTCTAAGGGTGGAAGAGGACCGTCTAACTCTTCAATGAAGATGATCATGGTTGCAGCAGCACTGATCTACTGTCAAGTATATTTTTTTCTTGATTCCTTCTTCGCCTTATCGTCGACCTTCTTCGGACGAGATCGCCCTGAGCACAAATCCGGCCACCAGAGGAACTTCCAGCTACAAGAACCACGACCATTATTTTCATCTTTGCTAGTGGAAGCTGCTACAGTTCCAGCACATGCACTCCGGGATAGCGGATATGAGCTAAAATCCAACAAGAGCATGAGCTTCCGCAATGGCGCCCAAGTAGGAGTCTTCGCTGCGAGGAGGATTGGAGGAGGTTATGTTCACAATGTTGTGTGGTCGTGGTCGTGGGTAGAAAAGTAGGATCAAGGTGTAATTGTTATAGTATCTATAATAATTACATTTACACCTTATAAGTATAATAACCGATGGATGAGTATAAAAATATACTCATCCATGATCGGTTATGCGAATTATACGTTCTTCATCTATCTCTATCCTTTACCTACTATCATTCCTTTTTCTTTTCCTAGTTAGTTTGGCTCCACCCATATCTAATAAAGTGGCGATGATTACGAGGGCGACGACGAAAAAGGAGAAGTGGGGGTCGTGGTTAAATCTCTTCCTTACACGGGAAAACTGCGAAATCGTGCTCAACGCCATACATTACGGAGGCTAATGAAGCAGGGGCAACAAGATCACGATTCAGCAGATGCAGAGTTTTTACATTCAGAGAAATTTGATGTCCGAAACTTGATATTGTCCAATAAACCAGGCTTGTCGAGACGAAGCAAGGGACACGTCTCTGGAAAGAGTAAGAAAGGTGGTAACACGAGAAGCAAAGATGAGGACAAGCAGCAGGAGGAAGACGAAGACCACAAACAAATGCAGCAAGATGTTGCGGCACAAGAAGAAGACGGAAACGGGAGCGCGACGCGTGAACCTCAAGAGCCAGTAGCTTCAACAAAAACTTTCAAAAAAAACGATTTGTTCAAAAAAAAGAAGAGAATGGTATCAAAGTATGTCCGTGGTCTCTACTCGTCCGCTGCGCGTCGGGAGCTTGCCGCATTGAACCTCGCAAGCAAAGCCAAGGTGCCTGGCGTTGTTCGTCCTTCGCGCCGCCACAAAGGTGGTGGGGTCATTCTCGACGAGGGTTCTCCTGCGGCAAAAAATGGTGTAGCTGTTCGTCCTTTGGCCCATTTGGTTATGGAAGAAGTGCCTGGAAAAACGCTCGAGCAGTGGTGGGAGGATGTCTCTCGTCATGCTGCTGAAGGCCTCTTCGATGGCAAGGCGGGGACAGCACTGTCTTCATCAGTGTACCAGCAAGACGTAGAAATGGCTAGTACGCAGCAGCCACTGAGTAAGCAAGTGTTAAAGATCCTGGCTGATCACACTGACGCGGTATGGCAACAAGCGGCTGCAGCGTCGTCTGAACCGAGAAGCCCTGGTCCTTGTAGTACTCGTTACACTAGCAAAGAAAGCAGCAATAGAGGACGTCAACGTGGTAGGAAGCTCACCAGTACAGAAGTAGATGTTTCAACAGGCCATAATGGGTCTCAACAGTGGTCCTCGCGAGAAACGAAGCATCGAGTACGTGGTCAAGGGATAATTCATCCGGGGTCTAGTTCTGCTCAACAACGAAGAGGAAGTTCTAGAGAAGATCAGGGACCCATCACGTCTGTAGCACTTCCCGAGCAGCCTCGCGCAGATGATTTTCATCCTCCACCGGCTGCCACAGGTGGTTCTTCTTCCTCTTCATCGCCGTCTCCGGACAGTGCTTCATGGAGTGCTGGAACTTGTATGAGTAGCAGACCCCAGCATGGCCCCGCGGTTCCCATGACGACTGGAACTGTGAGCGTGGTAAGCAAAGTTTCGAATGCTGGCACCGAAATTGACCAACGCTTCGCTGTAATGAACCCAGATTTCAACGGAATTGTCGTGCACGCAGTGCCACCACAGAATGCCCGACCAATGTCGTTTTCCTTCTCTACACTAAGGCTAATTCTAGTTCTGGTCGCCTATTATTTATTAATAAATACTGTATGACATCAGACACAGAGACAGAGTACAAATTTGAATATCATGTAGTTGAACCTCCTAATACAGAAAGGCGGAATGGATGACATCATACTACACCAGTTCTTGGGTACCTCTCATTCACCAGTACCAGTTGTGTACCACCTCTAACCACAAGCAGTTACGGCGGTTCACGTCCCCGTACTGGTTCCAGCCATGATACCTCTAGCGTCCGCGCCATGTCCAGCAATGCAGCATCACCAGCTGGGGGCTCTCCAAGTCTACTGCCAGTCGATCATGTCGGTCGCGTCCCAGGAGTTTCGGGTCTCAATTATTTACCTCACGTCGTGGTGGAACAGAACACGCCGAATGGAGGTGGGAGGCATATTCGGAGTCCTGTCGTGCAACGGATGGATGGGCACGCAACGACTACTCCACCACACTATCACCAAGACCTCCAAGACAAAGACAGTCGTGCGGGTAAGTTTTTCTTACCCCAAGGTTTTTCCTCATCATCTGCTCGTGAATTGCCCTTTAGAACGAGTACGCCACCGAGTAGTCTAGCTGGAAGTCCCCAGGTGAATTGCGGCGTTTCCACCACGTCGGCTGGCAGTGCAAGCTGCAGCTCCAGAGGCTCCTCCTTAACTCCCATAAATCAACGAGGAAATGGAGGATTGTCGCAGCTGCAGTTGACACCCACCTTGCAGCAGAAGAGACCATCTTGTGGAACACCAACTCTGAATTCTAGTCGTAGAGGTGGAGGCTTGCGTCGCATTAAGGCAACAAGAAATTATCCATCATGTTCCCCAGCATCTCACCTTGGAGGTCCTCCCGTTTTATTTTCTACAGGGAATAAATATAAACGGGAGCCAGGACCACGTTGAGTCCGGGGATGGATAATTCCTCTTCGTTCTAATCGCAGTGGCCCGTCTGTGGATTCGTTGGTAGATTTGGCAAGTGCAGGCGAAGAAGCGCTTCCACCCGCAGCGCGATCAGCATACGACGAGATTTCTCTTTTTCCTCTTTTCAGCGATGCAGCCTGCTCTTCCGCTGTTCATCTTGGTAGAGGAGGTGATGATGGTCGTGATACAGATACAGTTCTACCAGAAGTACTAGGCAAGAACATGGAGTTTCAGATGGTGCGCGGAGGTGACTTCCAATCGGCTGATGGTCGTCTCGAAGTAGGTGGTGATACGGATACCAGGACGAGAAATTCTCTTGCTTCTAGGGGTTACAAGAAGATGGGCCCTAATAAAGAAGAGCAAGAAGACTTAAAAGACTCGTCAACAAACGAAGCCCACCAGGCTGGACCGGGAATCCAGGTCTCACCTGCGCTGATGCGTGCTATTGTGAGTGCTGCAGGAGGCGGATCGGCTTATTGTAGCGCAGATGATGGGAGGAATCATCTACACCTTGCAGAGGAGAACATTGATGCGAAAAAAGCTAGTGAAAAGGTAGACGAACAAGCTGCCTGTGCAAGTCACTCCAAAGCTGAAACGAAGGCGAAGCAAGATGCTGAAGAAAATAAGAGCGAGAAGGTGAAACAGGCAAATCGTGCGAAGAACGCGGCAGCAAGTCGGCCAATTCATGTCGTGAAATCACTTGTTTTGCCGTCGCGAGGAGGTGCATCTTCTTCAGTATCAGACCAACAAAAAGCGCCAGGAGAACACAAAAGCCAAGAAGATAGAGTTCTCGAGAAAGCAAAAGCAAGCAAAGAAAAGAGCGTTGGACTTGAGCCGCCAACTACTTGCTATCTCGGTCTGAGCGCCTCAACTGAAAGAGGTGGAGACGTTGCTACTATTCCGCCACCTTTTCCGGCTTCATCTTCATTCCATGGTCCTCCTGTTTCTGATTTGGTAGAACGACAACGAAACAACCTTCGTCCACAAGGAGTATCTGAAGCTTTCCCGACACCAGCCGGTCTTCCGCAAGCAGACATTCCTCGACGTCCTCCATCAGGGACACCAGCCGGTCTTCCGCAAGCAGACATTCCTCGTCCTCCATCAGGATCAGCTTCTCCACCTAAACAGTTTTTACTGTCTGCGATCGGTGTGCTACGCAACATGCTTTTCCGTGTCCCTGCGGATGCTCAAAGCATAGGCCGACTTCTACCGTTTCTAGCTCCTTGGAACTGCCAAAGTCTGTCCAACACGGTGAACACCCGTGTCGTGGTTCCTGTGCTAGATCTGGTGGACAGGGTGACTCAAGATATGCAGGACATGACAGATCATGCGGCGGAACCACCTAGAACTCAGACTGGATATGGAGGTCTAGATCTTCCTGGAGGAAGCAGGAGTGGTCCTGGAGGCACCGTCCTCCGTTCTCCTGGGGCGGCATCGGCAGCAGCTGGAAGCAACGGCGCAAGTCAGATGCGTTCGAGCGTGCGAGTTCCCACTGGTCTAGATCACCTCCGCCGTGGTGATCGTACAACTACACTTCTTCGTGCCCAATCACAACAAGGCGGAGGTATTATCAATGAAGATGAGGATGGAGTAGATGGTTCTTCCCTTGATGAAGAAGATGACAATGAAGATGGTACTGATCTCTCTTGTCTGACGAGTGCAGCGCAAATCGAATTGACACGGATGATGAAGATGCAAGAGATGCTGCGCCAAAATCAACTTCCATCTCGTATCAGTGGAGGCCGCTCTTCATCTTCTAGCAGGAAGCATGGCCATGCTGGACGATCGGGGTCAGGACAACAGCAACAAGGTCGTGGACGTAATCAAAAAAGGAGTGGGAGTGTTGGGGGACTCGACCAGCAGCAATGTAGTCCAAACCCGGATGACCTGCTGTCTCCTCGTGCGGGAGTGTTGATGCGACCTCCGAGCAGAGGTGGAGCACAAGGTTATTGTTCACAGGTTCTTGCGAAGGTCTTGTTGCAAACGTGCCGTGTGCTCTTCCACATGGTCGGGGCTGCACCACCAAACCGTAGTTCCTTACCTAGCAGTCCACGACGAGGACAAGTACAGGTACAGGGAGGCGATTCACGAGATCTTCATAAAGGTCAACAACAAGCTCAAACAGTATTGAATGAGGAGGAAAGTAGAAAGTTGGATGAGCAGGTTGGCGACGTGATGAAAGCACTAAGTGCATGCCGCTTGAGCGAGGATCATGATTGCAACGATAAGGAAGAAGGACAACAAGGAAGATCTTCATCTTCAGGCTGTAAAGGATCTTCGTCAGGTTCTTCAGGAACAGGATCCTCAGGAGACCCACAACAGCAACAGCAACCACCTGTGATGATGAGACGTGAATCAGGTCAACGAGGAGCGCCTTTTTTACCTCCTGTGCCAGAGGAGCCTCACGGTACTATGTCCTGTGCTTCTTCGTCGACTGCGGGATATGACCGTGGAGAGCAACAAATCACAGGAGCTATTCCTGCAGGGCCTTCTTGTTCTCCGATGCTTCTGCGACGTGAAACGACTAGAAATTTGCCTAGTGTAGAGTTCGATCGTCTTGTTTTGCCGCCAGTCGCGAGTAAAGATCGCCAATGCCTCGAAAAACAAGAGCAAGCGCCGAGACCTAGTCCAACGCCGAAATCTCCAGCACAAGGTGGTGGTCTCGATGTGTCACCGCTATGCATCAAAAATCTTCACGCTTTGGCTAATCAGGACGATGAGCAAGTTGAAGAAGGACGAGGACCACGAGAAAGACACGAGAATCATGAAGACACTTCAGACTGCTCCCATTCATCTTCAGAGGATGCCGATGATGAAGATGTTGTGCAAGGTGAGACCGGATTTCACCAAACTGCTTTCCCGTTCCCTGATACCGAGACCGCTGAGCAGACCCACGCCGCTCTAGTTGCAGATATCTTGCCACAAGAACGCGACATCACTGGACGCACATTCGCAAAGAGACGCACTCAACGTCAAGAGCGGCGCAGACAACAACAATTACGGCCTCCCCTAAAAATCCATCTTCGGAAGCATCCTCGAGCACCTGCTCAAGCGGAACAGGCATCCATGATGCATCTCGGGATGGATTAGGGCGAGCTCTAAAACAAGGTGCTGATGGTGAAACAGCGACAGGATCACCTGCTTCAGTGATTCCTCAGATCCGGTACGAACATGCACGTCACGGCAATCCGTATTTCCTTGCCTTGCCTGTGATCCAGCGGATCCTGGTCACACTAAATGCTTTGCACAAACGCGCAAAACTGTGTCATAACGATGTCAGCCCAGAAAATCTGAGACTTGATGCGGAAGGAAACCCAGTGTTGCTGGATCTGGGACAAGCAGAACCTATTCCCGTATTTAAACTAAGTACTTTGTATTTATAACAGCAGTAGTAGTCGGCCAGTTTGTTCTAACCGTCGCAGGAAATGTTTCGTCTTGCCGGTGATGCAGTAAAATCACTTGAGACGTATTGAATGAATGTCGAAGTCGATTATAATGGCTCTACTCGAACCTAAGTCGTCCCTGCCAATGCGGCCTGGCCGCGAGACAGCGGACCCTCAACCTTGAACCTTGAATCTTTTTGTACGTACTACAACTGTTGTTGTGAACAAGTATGTACTTCTGGTACTAGTACAACTACAACTCTACTACAACTTGTCCGATTTTTATCTCTGATGCTACATCTATTCCTATACGGCAAGACTTAGGTTTAGGAACATGATCATGAAATTACTCAACACATAAAACTACGTGTTGAAAGATGTGAAGACAAGACCTTTCATGATAATCACGACCCAGCACCTACACCTACAGGATATGCGTGCTTTCCAGATGCTTGAACGCGGAAAGGGCATCCGTCATGGTCGCGTCCAGTACGCTGCTCCAGAGAAGGTTTCGGTACCTGAGAAGCTTAAAGGAGATGTGAAGATTGAAGATTTAGATGAGCTCTCCCTAGACGAAGAGGACGAGGATGAAGTGGATGACATCATGGGCTTCTACGATGAGCGGGTGGACGTGTGGGCATTTGCTTTGACCATTCACGATTGGCTGCTAGCTGCACGCTTCGGCAAGGGGCCGACGTACAGCGTTCTTCGCGGAACAGAGCTAGAGATGCTAGAACAGCTGCGCTCGTTTCATCATCGAACTTCTACAAGTACAACAGGGGAAAAAGGTACAGGTAAGAAGGAGGGAGGTCATGGTCCTCTTGTTGAAGTTGTCAGGAGTTGTCAAGACGGTTCTGGCAGGTTATCTGATAAAAGTACTGCAGAGCAGGACGTAACCTACGGGGACCCAGACAAGGCCAGCACCTACGCTCTTGACACGCGAATCTACACTTTCCGAGAAAATGAAAAGCTTCTTGATGAAGATGATGTTGGAGAGCATCAGCACCAGCGCGACCCGCCTCATGTAATTTTATGCTTACAAAAGCTGGATCTTCACTCGCTGATCTGTATGGTTCTGGTATTTGGTAACCTGAATTTGATCCTAAGGGAAAACAAGAAGAGAACCCTTAGGATCGAGTTCAGGTTACCAAATACCAGAACCATACAATATCTGTCGTGGCGCACCTTGATTTCAAGGGAAACCACGAGAGATCAAGACACGACAGAAGCAGCATTTTGAACCATTCACGAATGCATATCGAAATTCCATGTTTGACCGAAGAAGAAGTTCCTCCTTTGGTTTTGCGATTGACCGAGATTCGAGATGCGATTCGACGCGAAGAGCCACAATATTTGCCGATTTGGCTCTTCCTCGAGACGCTGTTGGTGCCGAAGCACGAGCGTCCCCGT
The DNA here is from genome assembly GCA_905178165.1 of Amoebophrya sp. A25. NCBI lineage: Eukaryota > Dinophyceae > Syndiniales > Amoebophryaceae > Amoebophrya > Amoebophrya sp. A25. The sequence goes on from CAJINU010000063.1 coordinate 440,416, forward strand.
TTCGATCAAGCCTTGCGGGATTTCCAACACCGATTTGGCAGAGCCATTGAAGAAATGGGAAACGGTTTACCAGCAGAAGAGGTGCAGCGAGCTTTGGATGGAACGACTACAGTTATGATTGGTTACCGCTAATGCATGTCCTTAACACCATCATCCTTGGTTCTTCTTTTTCTACTTGAAAAAGGAACCGAGGATGCTGCTCTGAGGGATGCCAACGTGGTAGCTCCAATACAGATGGTGAGGATGATTTGTTCAGCGAATATGGAGGCGCTTGTTCCTCGTATGGAAGCTGCTCGCTCAACTACTGCTCATCCGAAGCTGGCGACAGGTCATCGTCGTATACCACCTCATCTGCTCCGAATACGACGACAGCAAGGGATCAAGAGCAACAACTTGTCGGCAGCATCGCTAGCTCCACCGGGGATCAAGGTGCGGGTGGAGAAGTTACGAAACTATTAACACATTTGAATAGGCAGACTCATATCTTTCAATAGTGACGTTTTTTAGCATTACCACTAAAAAATACTCATCCTTGGTTGTTCTTTGTCCGAATCGGAGTAGTTCTCTCCCCTTGTTAATCAATTTCTAACAACGCATCTTCCGGTTCCGGCGGATCGAGGCTTGGTAGAGCCGCGATTACCGTGGGCGATGTGCTAAAGCGGATTCTGTTGAAGAGTGTCGAAGATGGTAGTGCTTGCACCGACCAAAAGCAGCTGCTTGCCATGTTGACAGATGCTAAGGCGGACGACAACACGACCGATCATCCTGGTGTTGGCCATGATGGAGCTGGTCCGAGTACTGGAGCATCAAGTACTAGTTGTGATCAGAGTTTCAACACGCCAGTAGGAGGTACAAGAACAGTAGATGTTACAACTACAACATCAGCGGGTGGACCGCCCGCACCAGACAGGAGTGCAAGTGCTGCTGTTCATACATCTGTGGAGGGCGGGTCTCATAGTAGTACAACTCCACATGATAAGGATCGCACAACTAATCCGGAACATTGTCAAGTGGACGCGGGCATCGAAGAACTTCTCGATACCAGACTTAGGGCTTCATCCACCGAAGTTTCAATTGCATTCCCAACGTCATCCATCTTCTTGGCTCTTTTTCTACTTGAAAAAGAAGGCAAGCTCTTTTTCTACTTGAAAAAGAAGGCAAGCTCTTTTTCTACTTGAAAAAGAAGGCAACTAGTATGGATGCTAGCTACTATTGCTAGTATGCTCTTGGGAATGTAAGCACGGCACTAGCTCTAAGATACAAGCAGAAGTGGTGGCTGAAAGTGAGGAAGAACTAACATTTGGCTCACTGATTGCCGCTATCCACGTCCGGGCCTTGAATAATCTCAGTCGAAGACTGCGATCAAGTCAGTAAACGAGGAGGAGGAAGACAACGTGGCCTTGGTGTCCTTGGGACATTTATGTTGGAATGTATCAGTGTCAGTGTGGTGTGACGAGCTTTTATTTGTTAAAACTGTGAAATCAAAGATATAACATTTAGACTATCCACTTGAAATATGCGTAAGCGAGCAGGATGAACTAACCTATCGCTATGGTAACAACACCGATGTATAACTATCTCTATCACGATCGACATACTACTTTGTTTCTTTTTGTACATTATTGCAATTTTTGATTTAGGCCGATGTAGTTTGAGAATGAAGTATAAGTAAGAGCGGGTACAGGAGCTACTAAAGAAATACCAACGAGATTGATGTGTACGATGTTCTATTTACAACAGGACAAGAAAGGAGCGTTGCTCCTACACATGTATCAACCTCGCATGTCTATGATCTCTTCAATGTTGTAGCTGAATGAGAATGAATTTGAAGCGCATTGAAACCAATGTGATTGTGAGTAATGCAGCCAAGAGTGGGGTTCTCTGGGTCAAAAATTGTAAGTCAATAATACCTCTCAGGGACGAGTTAATGTTAAAAATTATGGCTGCGTTTTAGACTAGAACTATATGCCTGATGTTCGTTGTTAATTATTTGATTGTGGGTTGCTTCGCAGAAGTAGGGCATGATAGAATCTGCAAAAACTTGACAAAGGAAATAGATGCCGCGCTACCTCTCGCACCTCCTGGAGGCGGTCAGACGGGTTCAGAGGATCAAGGAGTGGAGTGTCTGTAGTGTACTCCCTTTTTTGCGTCGTCTTCTTCAGCACCAGCCATTGCTAAAAGTAAAAGAAACGAAGGTTGTTCACCAAATAAATATAACTAAGTTTATTTTTAAGAGATGACTCTCATTCTCATTTGAATAGGAGCATTTGCTTACGAAAAGCACTGAGTGTCTTCAAGGTGTACAAAAATCCTGAAATAAACACACAAGAAAATAGCAAAACTAGCGATCTTTGTAGTTTGCATCTATCTAGAGGTAGAAAGACATCACGCAGCAGAAGAAGCTAGACGAGTACCGCGACTACTATTTTACTACGAGGACTAAGATGAAGTGGACCTTTGTCCTCTGATTATAGCATACTAGTCATAGAAGATGATTTAGACATCGACATGTCATACACCATGATCAGCATTCTGCAATCCTTTCTTACACAAAATAGAGGTCATGTGCTACATCTACATGTTTTTAAGGGAGGACCGAGACTGAAAAACAAAGTCATGCAAAATTTTTAATTGAAGATAATGCAGCACAAGATTTCATTATAGAAGAATCCGATAGTCACTGTGTCAGTTCACTTCTGTTCTTCAACTGACGGTGTGCGTGGTGTGGCATTTTGATAACTTGCAAGTCTCGACGAACAACAAAGAGGAAGTGATCGCCGGATATCACCAGGTTCACCTGCCCGGCGGTCTTAGCCTACAAAATAAAGATCGCGACCCTTCTTGAGCTTGAACTTGAGCTTTCAGCTAATAGACCAACATAGACATCATATTCATAATTAATAATTGTTGTCGATTCATCAACATACACTTACACCACGAGGAAAAGAACACTACGTGATGTTGACTTTGACAAAAGAAACGAATTTTAAATCGCACAGCACGTCTGGTACACGACGACGAGACCACACCAGGTAACCTGGCTCTGCATTCGCTTTCCTACGTTTTGCACTCGCTTGTAGTTGTTGGCACTGGTGTTCGCGCATCATGCGACTAGTGCTGGACCGTTATCTCTTGTTGTGTAGAAGTGTCGGCTCCTTTGGACATGATTTGCTGTCGGTTCGTTCATCTGTCACTTTGTTGAGAGATCATGGTCATACATCTGGGGAACAACTTTTATTTACTAGATCATAAACATAATTGAAGAGACCAACGAGGCTGAGTGGGACAGCGTGAACGCGTTGCTTGACAACGAGGTACACCCAGCAGCACTGACCCCTCAATGTTTACGCTCTCCAAAGTAGTAACTGATTCAAAGCGTGGGCTGCAAGTAAGAAGATCTAGTATAGTTGGCGCAAGATGCCGTTCTTTGGTCTCACTTGGTTGCGTTCTGTTTTCTCCTTTTCCGCAACTCAACAAGGTGACCACCTCTCATCTTCCGTCATCATTCCGCAAAGCCAAGTTGGACGAGATGCGCGGACCCTCCTTTCTGAAGATCATGTGGTGAAACCACGCGACCAGACGTCGAGGAGCGGCGATGACAGAGATTTTCATGGTGGCGCACGAGTACTTGTTCAGCAGGATGTTGACGTGGACATGCAGCAAAGACACGACTCGAATCCAAGCCCAGACCGTGCCACCGATGCGCATCTACTCCCAAAACTAAATCGACAGGTCGGTGGAAATAGTTCAACTACACGCCGTCAGAGTACTAGATGGACTCATTCTATGTATGCGTCAGATCATAAGGACGTTTTAGCACCAGGACAGGTGGAGGACGGCAGCTCTTCAAAAAAGACGAAGCAGCAGATGAGAAAACGACGACGCAAGAAGAGGAGTAACTTCAAGCTTTCTCCGAGAGAACTCCAAGTTCTCGCAGACTTGAGGAATGAGCTACAGTGCCATGATCGAGAGGAACCATTTATGAGATATCGAACGCGTGATGACTACTTGAGTAGAGCAGCCATTGGAGCCGTGCCTCCTGTAGTCCCTGGTCCTACGACAACTAATGGTCGTGTTATACGGTACGGTCATGGCCATCAACATAATGAGCCTGCTATCCCAGTGGGTCATCACGTTCAACAAATACACTCTGCTCAGCAACCAAATCGTTATAGTCTGCCTCCGCGTCCTCCCTCCCCTGTGGCGTTGGCACCGAATGCGCAACAAGTCGTGAACGCTGTAGCGACAAGAAGCACTCAACAGTTTTTCAATAATGTGTCGACTCTCGTCTTCAGTAGAGCTTCCAGTAGTGCTGGCGCAGACGAGTCTTTCTCATCTAGCATTTCGGAGAACAAGAACATCAACTTCAACAACTTGGAGCACACACCAAACAAGTCTAAACCTGCTTTGTCTAAGCAACAGGTTTTCCAGAGGAATATGGAGTATTGGCGATACGAATCTAGTCCTGTCTATGTCCTCATGCCAGATATGTTGCACGCATGGGCTCCTAAAGTCTGGATGCTGGGTGCAGGTGTACCTGGATTTTGGAGAGACGATGTTTTGATCTGGGACGCTTTGGATTCGTCTGGGAGTGGCGCATTTAGCTACCTTGAGTCAACAACTTCGGCGTGGATGCGAGGTAGTTCCTCTTCGTCTGCTGATGTTGAAGATAGTAGAGATAATAGTGATGATGATTCATCTTCGACAGCAGGTTCAGACGCTCCTCCAGCACCTCCTCCATCGAAGTTTTACAAATGTCGACTAGCATTTTGTGAATACTGGCGTCATCGTGGATTTCACGAATGCGTGATCCTACCTTTGCAGGGAGAGGAGCACCTGTGCCCGTTTGCGTTGCAGGATGAAGAAGAGGAAGGGAGCGACTCAGATGCAGACTCTGATGATGAAGGAGACGAGAGAAGCCACAGGAATCGACGAGTAGAGCAGGAGTCGTCGCCGATAGAGCAAAGAAGAGACATTGCAGCACGCGCAGTAGCGAAAGTCCGCAAAATTTGGCTGAAGGATGTGTGCCCACTAGTTGGACCAACTCAGAGCCGACCGAGGCCATCGACCCCAGAGGATGAGGCAGCGTCTTGTAGTAGTTCAATGCAGCACGACCCGAGAAGAGGAACAGCTGCTAATGTCGCTGGAAGTGCATCAAGTGGGTGTGCTTACAATGCAAGAGGAGACTATGTCTGTGGCACAGGACTTAAAGCGCAACAACTAGTAGTACAAGCAAATGGTTCTCCCCGAAGCCAAAGGAGCTCCACTCTTCCAGAGCTGATTGACCCTCGTAATCCTGATCGACCTGCTTCCAGACTAAAGCCCTCGTTTCGAAACAAGGTATTCTGCGAGACCGACACGCATTTTAGTTGTGCCGCTAGTGCAACCTTGAACCTAGCTGGGAAACCACGTTTGTGTCCTATCGATAGTGGTGCCATTTGCTCCTCGGCTGGTCGCTGTCTCTGTCCAGAGAACCACTGCGCTGTCGATCAGGGCTTTTGTGTGCCTTTTCGCTCATCTGCTTTCTCAAAAACGAGGAAAAATCCAGGAGTAGAGGTCTGTCTCAATAGTCCGAATGCTCCGAACTGCGACGAAGGAACTCTTCGTGCTTTCGTATACCGCAATCGGCTGCACTTCGTGACGCATGAATTACAGGAGTGCACGTACAACATCTACAATTGTGAACTGCGGGAATGGAAGACGAAAGTCCACGATACAAGCGTCAAATGCGCGTTTTCGTTTTCTGGCGCTAGGGTATTGGGAGAAACGCGTGTCGAGCATATGACGCCTTCTGGTCAACGAGGACATGCAGGAGGACCTACTAGTAGTAGTGCTCGGCGGGTAATAAAACAGCCTCATTGTCCGGACATAGCTTTCTATGGGGACGGACATCAGATGAGGTCGCTAGTACTCGCACAGGGGGACACAGGAGGTAGCTCTTACAATTCCAGGTCGAGTAGTGCAAGTGCCTCATCTAAAGATGGAGCAGTCTCGAATACTAGATTTGCCGCAGCAGGAGCATCTTCGGCAACCACCAGAGGTCCATCAGAACCACCGCCGAATCTTTATGGAGCAGTCTCCGCGAGTGTTGTAAACGCACTATCGTGGGGCGGGGGAGGACCAGCACTACAAGGGGATACAACTACTGGTGCTACAAACTACAGAAATATCAAACTGGAAACCGTAAAGTCGCTTCCTCCAAGAGACCGTTCCAGCACTTCTTCATCCAGCACTTCTTCATCTTCTTCAGACCACCATGGTTCGTCGCAAAAAGGACGCGAACAAGAACAAGAAGGTAAGAAGTATGTCTACCTTTCTATGGGCTTAGATTTCGCCTATTGGCAGTCGCAACTCGTCAAGTCCTGGGGAGCTCAAGGGCCAGCGAAGACCGTCTACGATAGCTTTAAGGCAGCCGCTGGAGCGTCCTCAGCACCATCCCTCCTGGAGGCTGCCTTTTCAAGGGAGAAAAGGGCACCACAGGGAAGATGGGCTCACGGATGCGACGCTCTAATAGCTGCTCGAACCAAAAATGCAATTGGGACTGTCTAGAAGCCGACAGCTGTCCTTTTCAGTGCTGTGAAAACGATTTATTCCGACGCGAGCATGGACCAAATGGATTCTACATCTTCAATTCTCAACAATCACAGCTGATGTTGATGCAGATTAAGAACCCCTTTGTTGCTCCTTCCAGTAGTAAAGAAGACTCGGACTCCAACTACAACAAAGATCATCTTCAAGATGACCGCTATACGACTTACGAGCAGATCTGTCGTGGCGCTGGGTACCGAGATCCCATGACCGAATTCGAAGGCGCATTGGCTCAGTACAAGCAGAAAAGCCAGAACGAAGTCCTGGTTGCGCTCAAGCTTGCCACAATGCCTGTCTTTTCGTACCTCGTTGCCGGTTTGGGTGTAACCATAACCCCTTGGGTTTGGTTTGTTGTTGGAGTTGTCTGGTCTTTCGCGGACTGGATCTTAGCCCACAGCCAACATTAAGGCTCAACTTTCATTGGTCATTGGGGTTCGTTGGTCATGGTCACTGAGATCGCAGAGGCGACCCCTTCTTGAGAGAACCAACAGGGGAAAGAAACGAAGGGAAAAGGAGAGAGCTTTGAAGATGGCCTCTCCCGTCCAGAGTCAGACATCGACCAATGGAGTGCTGACCTTTAAGAACGGGCGAAATTCCATGAGTGGATCGGAGATATGAAGATCCAAGACTGGTACGGGACCGGCTTACTGGACAACGGGATCACGGTAACAATTAAGGTTTCATCTGATGTCCTAATTATCCAGTTGTTCGTATTAATCGTAGAGCATCCTGAGAAGGCTTTAGCTTTTTAATGGGTGGAAAAAAGTGTCAGGACGATTCTTGTTCGGGATCATGGATTAGAGCGAGCTCTAAAACAACAGCAGAGCTTCGACGTCATCCTTGGCACTGCATGTGCAAGTTCATGTTCGGATTCGTGTACGTTTTTCTGCCTTCTTTGATTACGAACCTGGCTGCGTTGTTTGGCATGTTGGTTTTACAGGGCTTGCTAGGAGCTGGAGCGTCAAAAGATGCCGCACATGCCTTCGCATCGACAGACTTATCGCTCAAACTGCACGATCAAGTGTATTCTGCTCAAAATTCGATATGGGAAAAACTGGGTCAACATTTACACCAAGCGGCACGGAGTTTGGTGCCGAATGGGGAAACGCCGTGGTGGGTTAATTATGCCTTTAAGTACATATTGTCGAGATTCGAGATGGGGAAACGCCGTGGTGGGTTAATTATTGTCGAGTTCGAGATAGTTATTGAATCGCAATTCGAAATGAAACGCCGTGGTGGGTTAATTATTGAATAGCAGAATTATGAATCTACAACTGTACATTCAGATTCAGAGTATCAAACTTCTTATATTTGTGCTCAGAAGGCCAAGTCTTAGATGAAGTGGGAGTGCAACTACTAACAGAAGGTTATCCTCGACAGTTTCCGACAGCCTAATGCAGCCTTCGGTGGTCTCATGTGGCAACTGACCAACGCAATTGGTTATTGGCCAAATATGGGGCTCATCTACCTTTTGCAGAAAACCTTGATGGAATTGATGCTGAAAACAGGCGTTTGCAATAAACCAAGAGGTTTGCCAGTACCACAAGCACAAGGGGTTAATATTATGAGAAATACTTCAACAAGGAACAACTACGCTACACCGTTACGCGGCTATAGCGGAGATGAAAAGGAGCAAGAAGCAGACGCAGCTCTTGCTGAGCATATGAGCCACCTTCTATCGGAAAAGGTGATCACGAAGTCGCTCATTTCCGAGGTTTATCGAACGACAGTTGCGCGGGTTGGCGGACGCAATCGACTGAGTAAGGCGACGCTGATCAAAAGCAATCGGAAAATGATGTCGGAGTCCTATGCCGCATCGTCAAGACAACGCGAAGTATCGAAACTCGTGACTCAAATCCGTGAAGAGAATCAACAAGACGAGGTAGAGGTCGGTGCTGTAGGTGGAGACGCACAGGTTGCTAGCAGTGCTAGAAAAACTAGAAGCCGGCCACCCAGACCTTCATCGGGTGGTCCTTCTACAGACACCAGATCCAGCCCACCCATGCCGCAGACGCAAGAAGCTAAACAGCGGAGCAGAGATTTCTCACTGTAACGACGTCACCTTGTTATGATCAACTCATTTCGTGCTACCCTTTTCATACCTAACAAACTTTCAACTAGAACCTACCAAGAACATTAGAGATACAATCCTTTTCCTTCTAGTAGTAGTACTACTAGTAATAGCACTAGGTTTTATCTTCACTCAACAACAACAACAACTCTTACGCATCGACAATATCATAGCGCAGTAGTTTCCTCGTCACTCCTTTTTAAGACTTCTGACTATCAATGAACTTGAGACTCTGACAAGCATGATTGAGTTTTTGAATTGTGGATGTGGATGTGCAGCATGAGATGATCATGGGTTACACCACGAGAGCACCACACCATGGATAGCCACTGAGAGTTTGTAAGTACTTACACAGTTTTGTTGTGACAACTTGAACATGAACATGAATCCTGTGAATAAAGATTAAGACTCAACAGCCAAAAATGCAAAGTCACCCTGTGCCATAGTAAGAAATATGTTGATCGATCGTATCATTTTTGTTTGATAACGCTGTCCTCGGCGACAACATTTTGTACACAACAAAAACAAGTACAACAAGACGAAGCATGACATATTTATTAAAGACTCAGAGGAGCAGGAGGAGGAGCAGTACCAGGTGCGGGATAAGCCGTAGCTTGAGCATCCTCCCCTCGGTGTGTATCCCTCACACTGATAACACACAAAGAGAAAGATGGCACTACCTCATTCTCCTGAAGATGAGAGTTCGAGAGTCTGCTGCACCTGCGGCCCATATGATCGGTGACAAGAAGATATCGTAAATGTCCACTCTGATATAAGTAGATAATTTGATTCGGTTCTACTTGTGAAACACGGATAAGGCGTTTTGGCATCGGTTTTCTCTAGGAATCCGCAGCTCATTTGAGGTATACCGGAAGCAGGAATTCCAGCACCTTTCCTCACCCCACAATTGCCTAATACATCCCCCGTAGACTCAAATAGAAAGAGCCCTCCCCACCTGTCTCTCATCTTCATGTTCAACTAGATCTACTTGATATGATGACACTTGGTTTCTTTGCATACAATTTCAAAGTAAAAGTTATGATACATCAAGAGTCAGCTGCTAATTTATGATATATCAACTAACTGAAACTATTACATTAGCAGGGAGATAGTATGCAAATATTAATATTTGCTGACAAAGAAGGTTGTAGATGTAGTGGAGGTTGCTCGTGAAAGTAAATGTGAATCGCGTAGGTTGCCCTAAAGCACGGCCGGGCAAGCCTACAACTCCGTCAATTTAGCGTCCCCGTTCGGCATCCCCGGACACAAGATCGAGCGCAGATCATTTTAGGCGTGCTAGTTGCTGCAAGTGGCGTCACGGTAGCCCACCTGAGCTTCACTTCACGACCAGCGCGGTTGCGGTTGTCGGACAATCGTGCTGTTGTCTGTGTACTCGGCATGACCTACTCGCTCCAGATCACCAGGTTATGATCTGTGGAAGCACCATCAGAGCAGCTAAATAGGATAGCGAACAGCGAGCAGCGCTTGTTCCTCTGAGAACAATACCAAGCGACAGGTGATTTCTTCTACACCAGGATCTTCAAGAAGTAGAGCACTCGAAATCGAAAACGAACCTCTTCGTGCATAATCAACGGCACGGACATTTTTCCGAGTCAATCTGCTTACGTTGGTGTGACGAAAGTATCGTAGACCTCAAATCATATCTCGCAGAGTAGATACTAGAAGAACTTTATTAGTCGCGTACTAGCGGTAGCGCTCGTGCCTGAGACGGGGAAATTTGCTTGCGGTTTGAGTAGAGAACTAAAAACATCTTCATAATCATCCACAGCACGGCGACCACGACTCGAACATTAGACCCAGAGCACTTCTTCACCCTTTGACATCCTCTCTTCGCCTGCAAGAAGATCTTCAGGAAGAAGCTGTCTCTTGGCCTATCCCTCTTAGAACAAGTGAAAACACCTATCCTTCTTAGAACAAGTGAACACAACACTGTCCGACTACCACGTCGTCGACTTTCCCTTGTCACTCCCTTTTCCTTCGATACCGATAAGATCATCAACAAAAACAACGAGATGGCAGCTCAACAAGCCCATGCGAGTACTAGGGCTCTGCGATCCGAGTTCTTGCAGCCTGGTCACAAAGAAGGTCTCCCAGACTTTCTAAGGATAATAGAGGAGTACGCCACTACAAGGATAGAAAACTGCCCACAACCACCACCACACCGAAAAACCGCAGTGAGGTTTGCGCACGAGCTTTTTGCGCACGGTACTCTATTTGAAGATGATTGACAATCAGAAATAGAATCACAAACGGTTGCATCCTCCCCATCCTCCCACTTGGATAGCCAAACTAGTAAAACTTTGGATAGTCAAACTCTGCAGATGCTAAAGACAATAAAGAGTGATTCACCTAGTCGTGCTCTCAAAGAAGACCAAGAAATTTTTATCAGGTGAACTCCTGCCATCAGGCGTGTTTATAGCGGCTCTTCAGATGGCGAATAGTGAGAAGTTGAACGGCGTAAACATGGACTTTAGCCAAGCGTGCCTTCTTGCGAGGGACGACTTCGTGTTAGCGTATTTCTATTTCGTTAGATTTCTCATTGTTATTCTTGCTTTCGCTGCTGATGCGGAAGTGACCGTGACCACAGATCTTGATCCTTTAGAGATTCTGCCTCCTTCCGCCTCACCCTTGTCGTTCCAAGATTCCTATTGAGTAGTATTCTCTTCAACACCACCAAGTTCCTACTGAATAGCATTCCTTAGTCCTCCTATACGAGGATATTCGTTCATAACATCCCTACCTGGTCCAGGTGGAAGCCCCTCTTGCCAAAGCTGAGAATGCTGATAGCGAAAGAAGCACAAGAAATACCAGAGCATCTCATAAGAACCTTCATCAGCACGTGGTTCACGTGGGAAGGGATATGGCTCAACGATAAGGAGTACAACTTCATACAGATTTTGATTTTGATTCGGATTGTCGAAGATTTAGGGAACAGGTACAACGTAGCTGGACGATGAAGGGGTCTTGGTCTTCCAAACAAAAAGTACAACTAAGTAGATGTTGAAAGAGTCTTGTTGGGCAAACTTCTTCACCTCCAGCACAACTGAGAACACCAACACAACAACAGGGACCACGCAGTGGAGGCCTTGCAGCCATTAGCGAAAACAATTCTTAGCCTTTCGCCATTTTTGGAGTCTAGGAAAAAGGAGAGGCTTCATCCATATCCCAGAGTACTAGCGCAGAGGGTACTATTGTCAGTCTATTGTTTTGTTCTTCGATGATGCTTTGATGTAGTGGTGATTAAGAAAGAAGTAGTATCAATATATATTATCATGTTGTTCTTCGATGATGCTTTGATGTAGTGGTGATTAAGAAAGAACAAGCAGTATCAATATTATCATGTTGGTCTCTATGTCATATATGAACCGCAAGTCTCTACAACTTGATCTAAATTTCCAACTTCAGCAAATATCATATCGAGCACTGATCGGGTTTATACAGAGCCTGTCAGCTCTATCAACGCAGTGTCTTTCTAGTCTTAGCAGAGAACCTGCACCAGATCCGCGATTGTTTCTTCTCATGGACTATCTTCTGCAAAAATCGGGGCAGGCCGCAGCAGATGGGTATCATGTCTTGTTTTAATAGAACTACTTGTTCGAGATCTTAGTTATTTTTCAATAGCTGCTGCCGTTGTGCATACAGGCAGTAGGTATCCTCCATGATGATGATGATGATGATGATGATGTGTTGCTTCAAGCCTGTGAATTGTCCTAAACGTAAACGGGAGCATGAAATATTCGACCTTTTCTCAGGACCTTCTGCGTAGAAGGAATGTCGGAGACGCCAGACATATATTTCGTCGACGACGGGAACAATATCAAGCTTTCGGCTTATGCTTTTCGGTTCGAGGGTCAGAAGGGAGTGGTAGTTCTTCTTCTACTGTAACTTCTACTTGATCATCATCTCTACTCGTACTCAGTCTCAAAAACGTTTTAAGGTTTGGAAATTTGAGTTGTTAGGCTCAAAAACGTTTTAAGCACTTATGCCAGTACCAACAACATGCACATGTGTTACAACATCTAATGATCCGTTCGTCCTTTTACTTTCTTTTTTTCATTATTAATTGTTGATAGTTACCCTTTTCTCTTTTATATCTTCCTCTGGTCTGTCTTTTTTCTAGTTAGGTCGGCTCCACCACAATTCTTACGTTACTTTTCCTGGTAATATTGCCTCGTCATATTTCGTCCCGAACTCACAGGTCGCCCGCTCCACCGAACTTCTAAGCGCCTTCGAGGATGTGAAGACAACACTCTTAGCCGTCCAAGCGGGCGATTTGATGAAGTTGAATCCAGCATTAGACCAGCACCCCACTCTGACGGAGACCATGCTGCATTTCGAAAAGACGTTTAAAAAATGCAAACGTTTGTTTTTGGAGCCAGATAATTTGATTTAGGTTTCTTGTTCTTAGGTGGTGCGGGAAATGACTAGAACTAGTACAACGAGGATTTTATCATGGTATGAGGAGCACCATCAAGGGTACTACATGGAATGAAACGAGCACGAGTTCAATTAGCACTACAAGCACTTACCGATTTCGATGAGATAACGAGCACAAGCACAGGTCTAACTCAATGACGAGCACGTTGTGATCGGTTTTTTAGCATTAGCACACGCAGAAGCAAGTTCATTAGGATTTTGACTATCACGATAAGATACAAGGAAATTAAAATAAAGTTTTTAGCATTAGCATTAGCCAGACATCAATATGAGAGTTGTTGCAATAGTTGTCGACTTATAGCACGAACAAACAGCATGTCGCACCTCCAGTTCGCCAAACTGGGTGCATGCCATGGCGACTGGTGAGATTCATCGCGCCTGCTACGAAGTGTCAGAGATGAAAAGCAGATGGACAAATAGAACACCAACAAGACGAAAAAGTCAAAACATCCCATTCAAGACACAAGAAAGGCATTGTGGCCTCCCTCTACTAGTTCTGCTGGTAAAGACAAATTAGATCTCGATTTGGTTGTTGATAGCCGAGCAAGATCAGTAAAAAGAAGATCTTCCAGATGTGATCCTGAATCCTGTCGTTCCAGAGTAGATCCTGTTCATTTGAAAAAGCAACTGATCTTCTTCGTTCCCTTCATTTGCGAGTCTCTAGTTGTAGCGATAGTGATGCACATCCTGGACTCACGCTTGTTTTTGAGGATGAGCTTCATTTGAAGAGTTATATTGCGACCTACCTAGGTCATATTTCTTGGCTACCAATTTTTTTCGGCAGGTAGGCATATATTTTTTTCCCGAGGAGGTTATCCTTATCCTTATCTTAGATCATTTTCAGAATACCTCTTCATCATACACGAATTATCTCTTCCGTTTTGAGTACAACATATAATTTCCCAACACCTACATTCCACCTTTTTCCACTTACTCACAAGCAAATAAGAAAAAATGGGGAAGTGCAAGGCCGATATTCATGAGCACCTCACTGGCGCGGTGGGCTGGACATATGATGCGGAAAACGACCGATACTATGCAAAGGGAGAGCCAACATGGGAAAAAACTAAGCGAATCGAAAAAGGCGAAAAGCAAGGAGCCCTTCCAAGTAGCACAGTAGAGGAGTTCAAGGAGAAAGCTGCAAAGTATTGAGAAAGCTTAATGAGCTTGTTCACTCTTACTAGTTTCAATTTGATGAAAGTACCATATTTGAAACTTCTGCTTCGTAGATTTGATGCAGTGTAGTTTGAGACACTTCTAGCCTAAGTAACTAGACCCCTAAAAATGGGTACAGCGAAAACTACGATTTTCAACCACCACCACGACCTTCAACAACCACTACCACTACCACATCCACTACCACATATTCACAGGAAAGCGGAGGAAAGACTTGAAAGACTGAAGAAGATACAAGAGGAAGCAGGAGCAACGGCTGAAGAAGCTAATGTCGACGATACAGAAAAGCCAAAGGAAAAGAAGGAGAAGAAGAAAGAGGTATGATTGTTCCTAGATCTACTTGCTTCGTATGGAGAACATCAACATTGCTGAAAATTCATTTATCGCCATCACAATCAACTGCTCGAGCTCGACATCAACTTCTCAAATGAATTATTTCTCGTCAATTATATTATTGTTATTGCGAAGCGAACTCGTCGACTTATGATTTTCAACTTCAGGCAACAGAGGAGGCTAGCGAGAAAGCGACAGAAGTTGCCGATGGCGAAGGCGAGCCAGCAAAGAAGAAGAAAAAGAAAGAAAAGAAAGAAGAAGAGGCATAACGAGGTAGATGGATTTACCATTCGCAGAGTACAACGACAAGTATAAAGTACACCGCCCGTGTACGCTTAACATGCTTTTTTAGTATTGATTACCATTACTGTATTGCTGAAGAACTTCTCAACATATTTGTTAGCACAAGACAACACTGGGTGCGAATGAAATGCCCTGCAACCTCAAAATTGGCCGACGACCACAAGAGTCCACATGAATCTCCTAGTAACGAATCCCAGTATCTGATTCGTGTTCATCAGAAAAGGAACGTGTAATCATGTAGAGTGAGTGAGACATTATCAAGGTGAAAAAACTCTGCTTTATTTACTAGAGTGAACATGTAGTGATGTAGAGTGAGTGAGACATTATCAAGGTGAACAAACTCTGTTTTATTTACTAGAGTGAAGCGTGACAGACTCTTCATTCATTGTCGCGATGGTTGAGAATCGGTATCGGAGGGAAGCGTTCGCGTCTGAAGCAAGAGTGACCATCGGTTTCACTTTCGTGTCGATTATCCTTTTACTCATCGATTTATCTCAATTGTTTTTCAGGATAGCCCGGCTCGTCCGACCCTATGGAGGAACCCATCTCTTGCTGTTTTGGTAAATAGATAGACCTCATAATGATTATGATACACTCGGCTTTACCTTTTTACGCCTATTTTGAACACTTTTTGGAGTACATCTATCAACGCAAGCATTCCACTCTAGTTCTGGACTTAGACATCACCCAGTGTAATATTTTTGTCAATGGGAAGACAATGCTGGAGGAAAGGTTGCACAAATGTACGTTCTCTTGAGGTATTA
This sequence comes from Amoebophrya sp. A25, assembly GCA_905178165.1. Lineage (NCBI taxonomy): Eukaryota > Dinophyceae > Syndiniales > Amoebophryaceae > Amoebophrya > Amoebophrya sp. A25. The sequence continues at coordinate 456,109 of CAJINU010000063.1, forward strand.
TACTCACCACGACGATAACAATGCGCAAAAAGAATAGTTGACCAGTATTCTTGAAATACGACAACACCTTATATTTATATGTTTATCAATCCACCATAATATGGGTTAATCCACCTAACTACAAAAGGATCAAATCACCTAACGTTACCTTCCAAAAACTTCCGCGAGTTTCGTTTCTCCTTGAAAGAATTAGGCGTTCAGACAAAGGACAGAAGGAGCTTTATTCACAGGTCCTTCAACATTCTGTCAGCTACAGTAACACTAAGTGTTCTCTAAAAATCCTGTCCCGATCTTTCTTCATCACAGTTTGGAATTGATAACTTTTTATCCTCGCTCCTCGCCAAGGGAGTCGATTTCCAATATATCATGTTTCTGAAGAGGCGAAAAGGAAATTCGGAACAGGAGGGCGGCGCGAGCCCCACGACCGGGAGTCGAGCGCCAGTCGAAGAAAGTGACAGCAGAACGGAAAAGGACTTGCTAGAGAACCGAAATAACGGCGATCATTCGGATGACAAGGTCGATGTCGCTCGACATACTATTAAGGCTACAAGAAATCCATCTTCACGTGCATCCTGAGACCGTTCTCAAGGGGAAAAAGGTTCTAAGATGCGTTTCAAGATGGATTTCTCTTGGGTCTAATACTAGTGATTCACTTCGTCCAAGGTGGCAGCAGCAGCATTCGCGGAAAGAGAATCGGGTAGAGTCACCTAGGTCGTGGCTTCGTATGCCCACACATCAGACTGATGTCTGCTCTCTAAAGTTTCTTGAAGATGAGGAGAACCGCACTTCCACAGAAATCGTCAGGGATGAGATGATCGCCTCTCCAGTGGACAAGAAGGTGCTGCTGCCTGATGTTTAGCCTCTAGCGCTTATCGTGTAGGATGACTCCGCTTTCACCGTGTGAATGTGAAAAACTTACTTTTACTTACTTAAGCATTATATATAAGATTTGTTTTTTGTTAAGATAAGAAGGATTAGTAGAAGGTTATTTTTTTTCATTTCGCTATCTTCGTCTAAAACTCCATCATTACTTAAGCACTCAACTACACTTAGGTTGCACATGCGCAGGACGAGACAGCGCACGAAGTGCAGCCAACGGGAAGAAAGAACGCAAACGTCGTTCTCCCTGCGGAGTCTTCAGAAGAGGAGCGTCGTTGTTCTGGTGAGCAAAAAAAAGATGGACAAAAAGCACACGTAGCTGGAGAACAAATAATAGACGAAAATAAGCAGCAGGATGATGAACATTATAGTGATGACGAAGCTGGAGACCGCAGATTGTACGAAGAAAAAGAAATCACGAAATTGGAGTTGGTAAAGTATCCTCCACTTCGTCCTCGTCCACCAGAAAAAGAGTATCATTCTTGTCTTTTCTCATCTTCTGAAGGGCAAGAAGCTGATGAAGCAGAAGCAGTAGATGACGTACTAGAAGATGTTGCAGGAGGACATGATCATGAATCAGGAAAAGGCGTTCTTGCCGGGTCCGGACTAGAAAGTTCATCGTCTTCCGTTCTAGGCGATGGTGGGCCACGAGATGTCGCATTTTTGTCATTACGGCTGCCACGAGATTCGCATCCTCAACGCCATCCTTCTCGGCTTCTTTTTCAAGGGGAAAAAGGACTTCTCAGGAATGCTCCCAAGGATGCGAACGCGGTAGCTCTAATGGCAGTTCCTGAGGAGGAACACAGAAACTGTATCACTCCGATGTCCTTCGATCATTCGATCGAACATCAGAAAAAGGAAGACGACATAGATATTGATGAAGATGACGGTTTCGACAACGTAGCGGTCACTAACAACGAAGCGGCGACTAACAGCGACTATAAAAGGAAAAATAGTCAGCTCCTGCTCCACAACACTTCTGGAAATGTTGATCTTCATCTTGATCAGCCTCGTACTTCTTGTTTTAGATCTTCATCTTCTTCTGGAGATCACCGCCACGACGACGACCAGCAAGTCCTCGATGAAAGGGCAGGACCTCTCCTGAAAAAGCACAAAGGCGAGCCAACAGCAACACGGGAAGTCTTTTCGTCTTCGCTGTTCCCGCCAAGATTTAAATTAAGGCTCAATACAATTCATTTCTAAGACTCATTTTTTTCATTCTCCCTTTTTTCTTCTTAGGATTGGGAGAAATGAAGGCAAGAAATGAATTGTTTTGGGCTCTAATTAAAGTAGTCAGAATGTCATTTACAGAAGGCGAACTGGAGGTGCCTCGGTTACCCGAACCACATGAGATTCATCCTGGCTATTCCGAGTACGACGAGGTTTTTGATGCACTGCGATGGGCTGGGGTAGTCGACGACTACGGACTACTCGAGGCTAACGGTGTGCTTCAGATTCAGGAAGAAGTAACTTCTTCATCATCTAGAATTTGCACAAGTGGGAAAACTAAAAAGCCTCGCTTTGAGTGCTCACTACCCATGCCACCTGATGGAAAAAATAGTAGTACTAACACGTCTGGTACTACCAGGTCATCTACTAGTCGTGGTGCAGGAGCACCAGAGCGGCGTCGTGTGCCTAGCCTCGGTGAGCCTTTCCGACGTGCTGGCGCACTGCTGATCGGTTATGACTCTGAGACCTGGACTGTCTTACAGGACTTCATGCGAGCCGTGAGTAAAACATCACGCAACTCAATAAATACGAAGTCTGTTCTTGTTGAGCAGAAGAGCAGTAGCAACATCAAGAGTATGAAGATTCATCTGGAGGCCAAGCAGGCTAAGGACGCAGAGAAATTATCAGATGACTGGCGTTATGGTCAACATTTAGTGTCCATCATTCGCGGCATCTTGATCCCCTTTTCCCTTCTTGTATTCTCGTGAACTACAAGGTAAAAGGGCTCAAGAGCTGCTGAGATGGGGGGCCGAGATGCAATCTAGCAGACTCTAATGGTGGAGACGGCGCCTGCAAATGTGCTACGATTGGAGCAACAGCGCTTTTCGACACGAAATCCTCACAGAGTATGTAAATGTGAAAGAGTACAGCCACTCCGTAGTGCTATTTGACACTGACACTCTCTTGATCAAAAGTGCATTTCTCAACGACGATTCGCAGTATCTAAGCAGTTCGCGCGCTCCGCCCGTCTCTGTTCTTCCGAAACCATTGCAGAGTCGCTTGAAGATGAGCGAAGATTTTCGTGCTAGTAGTGCAACTTCTACTTCTGGAGGCTTTCAAGGTCATCAACTACTGCCATGTGGAATAGAGCAGCCCATGGGATTGAATCATCCGAACTTCTTCGCTCAGCAGTATGCGACCGGCTCCAGCAGTGGAGTGATGAGCTTTGAAGGCCAGCCTGTCTGTAATGCGCAGCACGTGTCTAAATTAAGGCCACAGGAATAGATGCATCTTCTTCACTGTCAGGTTGTATCTTGTTCTTGGTCCTCCCGTAGTTCTTTTTTATAAGGGACGAAAATGAGACCCAACATCAAGATGCTACTTTGGCGGATGGTGCTGTGCTGCAGCACTTACTAGAGTAATCTCAATCTGCTTTTCACGCTGCATACACTCACTTGATTCATCTAACGAACGGGATCGCTTGCAGAGGCAAGAAGGCTGCTGATGGATTCATGTGCATGTTCGGCGTGCACGTTCCGCCACCTTATTCCCGTGGCGAAGGACAGCAACAAGCGTGGCGATACGGCCTTCGCGCGAAAACAGTCAGGCTAAGGCGTGTGATGAACATGAACCACAAGAAGAAACAAAACAACAATCAGGTCAGCGGCAGCACAGGTCGTCAAGCAGGAGGTGGAAGCACAACATCTTCAAATATTAGAGTGGACCAAACAGAAGCACGACTTCCGAGCAGCAGCGGAGCTGCTGAAGATGAAGAGATGAGCGCTGCCCGCGAAGATGTTGCTCAAGGCGTCGAGAGTACTAAAAACGTCCAAAATTATGAAAATACTAATGAGGACGATCAAGATGTTGACATGGTCACTGGAAGTAGTGGTCCCGCAGGCGCAACTGGAGAAGAAGGTCAGCAGCTACTTCCTGTGTCCCATGATTCACTCCGTCCCGCAGGCGCAACTGGAAAAGAAGGTCAACAGCTACTTCCTGTGTCCCATGACTCACTCCGTGCCGCAGGCGCAACTGGAGAAGAAGGTCAGCAGCTACTTCCTGTGTCCCATGACTCACTCCGTGCCGCAGGCGCAACTGGAGAAGAAGGTCAGCAGCTACTTCCTGTGTCCCATGATTCACTCCAACCTGCTCCTGAAGGAGAAGGAGAGCAGCAAAAAGAACAGGTAGATCATGTTGTAGCACGAGGATCATCTTCGACGTATCGCATCAGAATGACATCGGGTAAGACTTGGACTGTGGAGGTGCATCCGGAAGATGGCTGGAAGCTCGAAACTGACGAGGAACCCGACCTCTCAAGGCAAACACTACTAGACCCGAAAAACTGGACCCGAAATAAAACTGGAGAGGAAGATCCAAATTTCGTGCCTCCTTACGCTCAGGTGCGGAATCGCAAAAGCGGCCAGATCGTTGTTGACTGGAAAGTGTCGAAGCCACGCCGCTTTGACTTGGACGAGGTTGTAGATGCCTATGCAGCTGAGTTCGCACGTCGCGAGGCAGAAGCTCTCCCGGCAGGAGCCGCCAGCCGGCTTTGCATCATGCGCCACTTGGATCCAGAAGAGAATTGGACTCTACTTCCACCTGACGTTTTGACGCATCGTGATCAAAAACATAATGTTGAAAAGAAGAATGTTGTTGGTGCCAATGTTGCTCCTTGTTTTGGTAAAAGTAGTGCGAACATCATGATCAACACAACTACGGGCAAAGCCAATCATGATGATCAAGTAGCAGGACAGGAGGAGATAGAAAAAAATGAAGACCAAGAACGAGTAGAAGGTCCGAGAAGTGCGTGCTCTGAGGGAACTGTATCATCCTCAAGTTCGTCAAGTACTAAGCAAGTGGAACAACAAGGACGAAATAGAGAACTACAAGATGCCACTGAGTCTGAAACTATTAATCAGAGTAAGACTTTTTTGAAGAGCAGCAACTACTTTGTTGCTCCACCGACTGCAGCTGCTGCTGCACCTGAACCATCTTCATCGGCTCCAGAGGAAATGAATGCAACCTGCGCTACTTTGATCCAAGAGGATCTAGTGGCGGGCCATAACCGTTACAATGGTGTGCATATTTGCTCAAAATCGAAGCACTATGCTGTAATGGTTCATGATGATTCGTCTGCCGACGGAAGCTTAGAGGCAATACATTTCTACCGGCCAGAGGTGGGTCTTGTTCTAGATAGTGGCTCAACTACTTTTAAGGATAGGCTAAAGGCGTTCCTGTTGCCGTTCGTTTTGACTCTCCCAAGGGGGGCGAAGGGCATAACGAACGGGGTAAACGAACACCAAAAGCATACCCCTAATACCTCTCCAACAGATGGAGCGCCAGTGGGGCGAGGGCGGCCATGTCTCTCAGGAACACCAGCAGGAGTCGCGGAGGAGTTTACTCAAGGTCATAGCTGGATGTTTTTTGCTGGCGCAATCTTCAACCTGAACATGCGACGTGGGCGAGGCAGCTTTGTGTGGGTCCATTGCAGCAATCCAGATCCAACTTTTCACGGAACCTTGGCAACGTTTAGGAAAAGCGCGGCAATACAGGCGAATCTAAACCATGACGGGATGGGTTGCGCCTTCTTGTTGCAGGACAACGTTGTGCGCTACCTGAGAGGAGGCAAAAGTCAGCATCTTCTCAACTACAAGGCGAAGTCTCTGGCACCAAGTACCTTCCTCAACTTCCTCGACCAAAAGGAGAAGAAAGAGGTGGTTCTGGCTGCGCTTGGAGGTGACAACAAACAAGACAAGAAGAAGAAGCCCAAGCTCAAGAGCCTTCTCAGTGGACTGAAGAAGAAGAAACGGAACAAAGGAAAGATGAAGACAAAAAAGACAAAGAAAAGGGAAAAGCACCACCAGCCAAGTGCAAGTAGCAATAAGCAGGCAAAGCCAAAGGCATCTATTAATCTTGATGATACAAGCAAGTGCAAGTCTACCCCGAGTCGACTGGCGCTCAAGCGGAACATCTCAAGCTACAGTGGAGATCTGCTCTCGAAAGAATTCAAGGCGTGGTCTCTTTTAGTGGCGAACCTTACGATAACAGAGCTTCAGAATGAGTGGAGCAACGCCAAGTGTCTCGAAATGATCACTCGCATTCAAGAGGCCGTAAAGAGCACGAATGCAGAACGCCTCCACATGAGGGCAAAAATAGCAAACAAGATATGGCCAAGGCCAACGTTTAAGTTTAACTGTATTTATGAGTAGCTACTCTGGTCTCCACCTTAAGAGGTGGACTTTGACTGTATTTATAAGTAAGTAGCTACTCATCTGGCCTTGGCCAACATTTAACTGCATTTTTATATAAGTAGCTACTCAAAAATCCCTCTTCGTATATTGATCTAAAGTTCTAGTGCAGGGGTTAGTTCACTAAACGACCTACAGTCTAGTCCTCTCATCATTATAAGTAGCTACTCATCTGGATCTGATCTCCACCTTAAGTTGGTTGACTTAGTTGGAGCGAGTACACGTACTTGATGTACTTAACGAGGGAGATGAGGTCGTGCTGCCTCTTATTTATTTAAAGACTCGTAGGTAGTAGCAGGTGTAGGACAATGGTGCTGACTCTATATTTAAAGACTCGTAGTCTTGCATATCAATGACTCCTATATTAAATACTACTCATACTTCTAATCAGCTTGGTTGTTCCCTTACAGACTCGTAGGTAGTAGCAGGTGTAGGACAATTATGTCAAAGTCGTGTCGTCGACCTCTAATGATCAGTGGCGAGGAGGGTTCGGACACGACGGATCTTAAAGATCAACGGGCCGCGATGGAAAAAGCTGAGGCATTCGGGGATTCCCTCAGGCAGAGACGGCGAAGACTTCAGGCCGAGCTCAAACGGAGAGGCGTCTTCTGTGATAACAGTGGAAAAATCATCTTTCAGGACAAGTCCAAGTCCTCGACGTCGACGAAAGCATCTTCTTTCATCGACGTTCATGCGTCCAAGTTCGGGACGTCGAAAACATCTTCTTCGACAGCAAATATTGAACCACAAACAGGACCACCGGCGAAGAAAAAGAAAGCGAAGGAGAAGATTGACCAGGAGGTGTTAACTCTTAGAGAGAAAAAAAAAATAGTCAGCGATAGAGATAATTATGAAAAGACCAAAGGGTCCTCGACGAAGTCTACTTCTACTTGTCGAGAGCCACCAGCTTCTCTGCCAGTAGACTACCTCTTGGTTCGACTCGTTGACCTGCAAAATTTCGCCAGAAACCAAAGAGCTAAGGGAAATAATGATAAATCCACGGCACGGGGTGATGGACTTAATACAGCAGAGTCAGCAGTTACTGGTAAACACGAAGGTGATGGCGCCAATGCGAGCAAGAACCAGGAGGACCTGAAAGTAGTAGACACGGCTACGACGACGACCAGCAACAGCAATGGAGCTACTTGTAATCATTTAAGCAAGAAGCTACGAGAAGCAGAAGAGGCTGACGTAAGCCCGACTTTTGAGGAGGCGCTCCAGTATTTCTTTAAGGCAAGAGGATAGAGCTCGAGGAGGTAATTCTAATTTAAATTAAGTACAACTCGCTACTACTAGTATCTTCTTCAAAAATCATTTATTATGTAGATCGATGGCCAGTATCTTCATCCTTCTTAGATGATTGCTTCAACAAGGACAGGGCCATTACCTTTCAAGGACAAGACGGTTACCTTTCAAGGACAAGACGGTTACCTTTCAAGGACAAGACGGTTACCTTTTTAAGGTTAGTCCGTCTTGTCCTTTCAAGGAGGTTCTAATATTTTCAAGGACAAGACGGAGCACGGCGCTTGTCGCATAACTTTGACGCGGGAGGTCATCGTGGAGAGTGGTCTTCTCCGCCAGAACCTGGAGCAGAAAATTGGAGGCATGCTAAGAAGGCATCTTTTGCATGTAGAGAGTTGGATTGTAGTGGAGCGATGGACTGGTCTCATCGCGGGCGACGAGTGGGACCGTCCGATCATAGTAGGAGGCACTTCTGAATGATCACCTGGAGCAGTGCTTGCTGCTTGAACACTGCTGAATGTGTGTAGAAGAAGAACCCTCATCAAACTGCTCTTTTTAAACTTACAGAGTGCACTAGTAGACGAGGGAGGACTGCTTAACGTGTGTAGAAAGACGAAGACGTGGTGCTTGGACAAGAAAGACTTGTATTCCTATATTTCCTGTACAGGCTAGTCCCATATTTTTGTAGTTCTCTCACCTTGTCTGCAATGTGGTGTAAGCAAATTGCTGTCACTTTCATTTTCCGACTTTTTTATAGTTGTTCCGTGTTGGTTATGGTTTTGGTATCTCTTGGTTGTCAAAAAGTACAACTCGGTCTCGGTACCTGAAGATCATGTTGACCTCTTGTGTCGGATAAATCGGGCGAGAAGGGTGCCCATTGTATCTCTATCACCAGATGTTGATGATGATGATGATGATGATGATGAAAGTGAAACTGAAACGCAAAAGATCTGACGATGAACACGAAAACTTAACGATCGGTGATGATATAGATAGTATGATGAAAAAAGAATTACAATCAATGAAGGCAAAATCATGACGTCCTACAACTCACGCTCACCTTCAGCCGAGCATGAAACTGCAGAACAACAACAATCATCTTCTGCTGTAGCAGAGCAACCCTCTGGTGTTGATGCCACTTCATCTACATCAGTTCTGCCAGAAGCTGTTTCCCAGGACGCCTATCTACGGGGTCTAAGCACATGCCGTGAAGAGATCAGAGATCATGGGCTGTGCGCTTTGCCTGGATTTCTTAAGCCATCGTATGTCCATAAGATTCTCGTAGCAGCTATGAAACCAAACTCCATTATCATTATGACTCTTTTCTACTTGAGAAGCTTGACGAGAATGATAAGAGATTTTGCCTCAATAGTAGCCGAGAAAATGCGCAATGCAGGCATAGGGTTCCGGAGCTTTGAAAGGCATAACATCCTTTTGGATGATCTTCCAGCCAAGCCGCCACCGTCGAGTGCACCAGGGCCGCCTGAAGAAGTCGTTGAACAAGGATTGTTGTCGGCTGAGATGTGCTCCAGCAAGTTAGGAATTTAGATTAGTAGCAAAGAAAATATGACAGAAACAGTTTTAACAGTATCTACATCGAACTAATAAATAAATGTATGAATCTAACTACGGTTCTGATCAACCAGGCAGAAATAGCGCAGTCGGAAGATTGTTTGGGTCTCCTCGAGCTTTATCAGTGGGACGGCCTGCGACAGCTAATGAAGGAAGCTTTTGTTATGAGAACGTAGAGTTGATGGTTTTCTCTATAATCATGAAGATGAAGAACCAAGAAGAAAAGAGACTAAAAAGAAGCAGGCTCTGGAGCTTGTCCCTCTTCCAAAAACTCCAGTCTTCAAAAATCGAACTGGTGACTTCTCCACTGACCTACTTCTTATTGATTCATTGACCTACTTCTTATTGATTGATCCGGCTTGATGCCGATGTCCGCAGAAGAGGAAGTCCATTCCTTTTGATGCTCCACGAGTGATCATCTCCTTCTAATCCCGACCTTCCTGAACTCCACTGTTCTGCGGATTCGGTAGGAGGTGTTTACCTCAACTTTTTCGAAAAGGGTGACCGTCTTGGGTGGCATTTTGACCGGTCCGAGTACTCAATGAACCTCATCTTGAGAGAGTGTCCTTCCAGTACTTCCTCTTCTTCTTCTAGGGACGAAGTTGACAAACGCGAGAACTACAAGGAGACCCCCGATATTAGTTGCAAAGCGGGTGAGTTCCCACCTGGTGCATTTGTCTATCTTCCTGATTCGCGGGAGAAGGTTCTTCAGCATACCACGAACAATACAGAAGATCAAAATTTAGAGAGCGTGATGCAGCAGGTAAAGCCAGTCGTGCCAGAGCTACAGTTAAGACAAAGCGCTTAGAAGAGTCTACTGAGAAGAGCAAGAATGATGATCCAGACCACGTTATATTTGGAAAAAATCCTGAAAGTAGTGAGTATGCACCGGATCTAGTAAGGATGGAATATTCGACTGAAGAACTCAAACTCTTCCATAGTACTTGTCTTACTTCATCTTCTTCTAATGCTTTTCGGCACGTTGTCCCTCTTCGCCTGAACTCAAACTCTCTCATTCTTCATCATTTTCTTCTAATGCTTCCCGGCACGTTGTACCTCTTCGCGGGGAATCGGAGTCTTCATTGCGTAACTGAGAATACGACAGACACTGTTCGCGCAAACTGTATTTTTACATTCAACACACGAGCTGGCCAGGTTCTAAACGAATACACCAGAAAGAAATTTTTTGGACGAGATGTGTAGCTTCTTTAGAATAACTATTCAATAGGAATACACTAGATCATCATAGAAAGAAATTTTTTGGAGACGTCTGAGAAAGGATCAAGAATCTTCAGGTTTAGAATGACATGATCAAGAATCACGTCTTCTAGTTTTTGGAAGGAGAGGAAATGGAAATGCATCTGCAAGAACGCCTTTGTTAGAAAAATTGATATCAACAACAACCAGAGGCATCTCAAGTCAAGATACATACCCGTACCCCCAACATTTGCTGACAGTTGTATTGGCGTTCAACTGCGGCCATTTGCGACGGATTGCGCATAAAAACTGCAAAACATCATGGATTCAAGCGAAGAAGAAATCCGAAAAAAGTATGCCTGCCTTTCGCTCGTGTCAACTACATGATGAATCTTCGGTTTCGTCTTCGCTCGTTGAAACTCGGTTATTGATGATAGTACTGAGAGACTCGCGAACAACCAGCTGATTATGATCTGTCATGGGCATCCTCATCTGTAATCATGATTCGGTCGTACTATCAGGATCAGGATGACGGATGTCGTAACCAAAAAATTGAATTTGATGCTCCCGAACACGACAACAACGCCACACATACCTACCGACTTCAATGATCTGTACTTAATACATCGGACGATTAGGTTGCCCACCATGATTACCACTACGATGATTTGATCAACAATTTTTAGGCAGACAAGATGTTGGAGTAGAAGAAGAACAACAATAGCAATACGCACCTACTTAACTACCACTACGCGTTCTTTGGTAAAAAAATGCCTTGGCTGCTTCTCCTGCAAAAGGTTATACCGCTGCTTCGTGGATCGAATGATGACGGTCACGACGTTTCTTTTTCTACTTTTATTATATAGAAAACAATAACAAAGTTGTACTAGAAACGACATATGATCGTGGACATTTACTAGAATGATCATGGACATGGTCTAACTGTAAGAACAATAATGAAGGCGCTTCCTTGTCCTTGACGAGGAGTTTCTGCTGGCACGACGTGGATTGATACAGCAGCATTGTAACAGCGACACGAAGTGGACCAGTTCCTCGAGAAGCAACTTCGCTGTTCGACCACTAGTAGTACAAAGTGGTCCAAGATGGCTCCTCCTGCTGTACCGCCGAAGAAAGAGAAGCGGCCGCCGCGCGATGCTCGCATGCAATATGTTGTTAAGACAAGATGTTGAATCTGAATCACGTAAACGTACCACAATGTTGTGCCGAGTAGCAAGACCAAAATTATATGCGTGGAAGTAGATGATGAAGATGCAGATGGTGAAGTTGGTGTAGACACACAGTGTTATATTTTTAATGCTGTATTATAATTTTGTTACAAGAGTAGGCTTGACGCAGAAGTTGCAGTTGTACTATTGGTATATCATCTACTAGCCTTACACTCACTGCTCTACCTCTAACAACTAAGAAGACGAGGACCGTGGGCCGTTCGGTGCTGAAAAACAGAAGCTGGAGCATTATGCCGAAGACATTCTCGCACAGCTACATAGGAATGATCCAAGGGACCCTACGTCTCTGTCTCTCCTCGACATCCATTTTTCCCGACACTTCTACAGGGACTTCGCGTTTTGCTTCCTGCATAACAATCGTATTCTTGAGTCTTGTTTCTTTGATTTTGGTGTCAATCTTCCTCACCACACTCCTACTTCTACAAGTAGATCTAACTCGACCTCCACGTTCTACTCAAGAATCCACCTCGGACTACTTGTACAAATACATAGATCTAGGTACCTCGTCGACCTCCACCCTCTAGCTCTACTCAAAGAACAGGTATCCGCAAGTTGCAATTGGAGCGCTGTAATATGGGTGATGTTGCTTGTGAACGCATCGGTTTTATGTTGCGGGAAAATAGCAGTGTCTCCATTCTGTCCCTTTGCGAAAATCACATCAAGAGCGTAGGTTGTGGCTTCATAGCCCGACTTCTAGATCGAGGATATGGGACCGATAAGCTGAAGTGTCGATTGACGCATTTATTCCTGAATCGCAACCACATCGGACCGGTCGGAGCTAAGTCGCTCTCTCTAGCTCTAGTCCACAATCGGACGCTGGAAGCGCTGGAAGTGAGGGAAAACTGCATCGACTCTTGGGGAGTGGGATGGATGTGCATGGGTACTATTTCTATTACGGAGTAGACTCTTGGGGAGTGGGATGGATGTGCATGGGTACTATTTCTATAAAACTGCATCGACTCTTGGGGAGTGGGATGGATGTGCATGGGTACTATTTCATCTGTGGAATTTAAAGCTTGCTTTATTGAGGTTTAAATACGAGTGCGCGAAGTGCGCGCTCCCCGGGGCGCAACGCCGGGTAAAAAAGGTTCCACCTGCTCAGCGCGTTTAGCCGAGCGCCTGCCAGCGATGGCGAGGCACTCGGGAAGCAAAACGGAGTAGATACACACTTGTTGATCCTTGTCTATCACTCCTTCCGTCTAGTTCTACTACCTTACACGCATTATAATAATCGCTTGTGACTGTGGCTTGTAAGAAGTAGCTGCATCGACTTATTAACTTGATTCTCATCGCTGCAGGAGCACGTCGAACAGGAGGAAAACAAAATATTAGTATTTATAGTATTAGCAATTGCCAGAAATCTCTTAAGGAGCTCCCTTAAGGAGCTTCCTTAAGGAGCTTCCTTAAGGAAATCAGTTTCCTTAAAGAATTTTTATTATAAAAAGTTATTATAACTTTCCTTAAGAGGGAAAAAATTTCCTTAAGGAGCTCCCTTAAGGACAAGCTGTTATAAACTTAGGCTAATAACAGCGGCTCCCTAAGGCCCTTGCTAGTACTACGAGTTCAAAGGTGTCAAGAACGTGCTAACGTGTTCGCGGCTGTTAGTTTGTAGGCTACTCACGTACACCAGCCACATCCGCAGCAAGACACTACGCGCCCACCCCTAGCGAATCGCCCCAACGAGCTGCCAACCGCTACCCTTGTCATATATCGCCCAGCGCCTTTACTTTTTTTCAAAAACTTCAGGGAGGTCATTCAAATACAGAGAAAACTGAACGACCTCCCTGAAGTTTTTGGAAAAAAGTTAGCTCGCTCCCCTTCCGCGACTACCTTCCGCGCACAGCAATCGACCACGGCACAGGAGCGCGCAGCAGCCCTTGGAGATGGTTAACCAGTCTACTTCTAACCAGCACAAAAGCGGGAGAATTTTAAGGGAGAGGGTGAGCACTTGAAAGGGTAGAGGCTGACGAGCGTGATCATATTGATTCGCGAGAAGGCCAAAAATGCGCCTCAAAGTCGCAGCCGTTGAGGATGTCGATGGCTGTGAGAATGATAGCCGTGAGCACTTGCGTGTCTGAAGGGTGGACCTTGGTGGGCGTCATCATATCAACGAGAGGGCCAAAGACGTGCGCCGGTGTGTGTGAAAGTCGAGGCCGACGCTGAGGATGTCGATGTCTGTCAGAATGATAGCCGTGAGGGCTTGCATGTCTGAAGGGTGGACCCTGGTGAGCGTCATCATATCCATGAGAAGGCCAAAGGTATGCATCTCTGTGCTTGAAAGTCGAAGCCGTTGAGGATGTCGATGTCTGTGAGAAAGAGAATGATAGCCGTGAGGACTTGCATGTCTGAAGGGTGGACCCTGGTGGGCATCATCATTTCCATGAGAAGGCCAAAGATGTGCGTCTCTGTGTGTGAAAGTCGAAGCCGTCGAGGATGTCGATGTCTGTGAGAATGATAGCCGTGAGCACTTGCATCCCTGAAGGGTGGACCCTGGTGAGCGTCATCACATCCATGAGAAGGCCAAAGATATACGTCTTTGCGCTTGAGTGTCGAAGCCGTTGAGGTTGTCGATGTCTGTGAGACTGATAGCCGTGGGCGCTTGCAGTTCTGAAGGGTGGACTTTGGTGAGCATCATCATACCCATGAGAAAGCCAAGGGCGTACATCTCTGCGCTTGAAAGTCGAAGCCGTTGGGGGTGTCGATGTCTGTGAGAGTGATAGCCTTGAGCACTTGCGTGTCTGAAGGGTGGACCCTGGTGAGCGTCATCATATCCATGAGAGGGCCAAAGGTATACAGATTTGCCTGTGAAAGTCGAAGCCGTTGAGGGTGTCGATGTCTGTGAGGAAGTAGATGAGGGCGGACCCTGGCGGGCGTCATCATGTCCATGAGAAGGCCAGGCGCATGCCTCTCCGTCGGTGAAGGCTGAAGGCTGGGGACGTCGATGCCTGTGTGTGAGAGTGATAACGGTGGACCATTGCATGTCTGAGGCGCGGACCGTGGTGGGCGTCTTGCGTCATGTCCATGAAACAGCCAAGCTTATAGACACACCCCCGCGCCTGAAGGTTGGGGCCCAACTTCTGGCTCTGCGCATAGAGATGCCCAAGCGTGGCTTTCTCATGGGCCTCGTCCATGACGCTCGCCAGTGTCAGTGCCATCCCATGGGTATGCTATGCTTTAGGATTCTCCTGGACATGATCACACTCAAAAGGGCCCAACCTCTGTGCCTACATATGTCCAAGAGTGGCCTTCTCATGGACTCCATGACGCTCAGCGGGCCAGCCTTGGCGCCCATTGGCTTGCCCCTAGCAAGCAAGTTGGCCAAGTCAGTAGCCATAGCGGTAGCCTCCTCACTAGCCTCGCCACAGTGGGTGTCAGCTTCCCAGCCTTGGCGAGCAGACTTGGCGACTTTTTTCGTGTGTCTTTCTGTCTCTTAGTAGTCAACCTGTCTAGTTGTTAACCTATGCCCAGCGCAGCGGGCCCTTGATGGGCCCGCTTTCTGGGCATGTACTAATATTAGAATACTTTATAGCGCTAGGGGTGCCAGATCCAGGATGGGATGGATCAGATGGAACGGATGGACTTCCCACCATTTCAAGTAGGACCGGAAGACTTAAGGGGGTCCATCCGATCCATCTAAGTCCATCCTACACCCGTTCTATAGGTTATTCTATTTTCCTTCTGTTCGACGTGCTCCCGCCATAATATCGGTTTTCAACTACTTCATTCTGAACATCATCCTTATCACCTCGTGATCTTCAATGAACAGGTTTAAAGCAAAACCTAACTCTGCGTGTGTTGGATTTGCAGAGTAATCCGGTGGGCTCTAACGGAAAGCACGAACTGGAAACCTTGATGAACGCCACTGGGCGCGAGATTGTGGTCCAGGACTACAATGTCCCTGCACCGACATCGCCGACCACGGAAAAAGGGAGAACGTCGTTGAATTTATGGCATGAATTGAGAATTGCCTATGCTTTCTTAGTGTTGCCTATGTAACGTACGCGCAGCTTTTAAAAAGAAAAAGTAGTATGTTCGTTGATATGTTGCTTAGGCTCAGCCCTTCAATCCTTAGGCTTAACCCTTCAATCCTTAGGCTACTTAACCCTTCAATCAAAGTATGCTCGTTGATATGCTGTTTTAAATGAATGTTGAGTAGTTGTACTAACTCCTCTAACAACATCCATCGTCGCAAGCAGATCAGCGTCCGAACCTCTGTTATTTTCAGAGGAGTATCTTTCGGTTCTGCCAGCATCAAAGACGCTTGAAGCGAAGAAACGTGGAGCTGCACTTCTGAAAAAGCAGGAAGAAGAAGATACTAACTACGATGATGATTTCGATGTGCCAGAAGATGAGGAGGACCTTGGTGTGACTGGAACTACAAGAAAGACTGCTTCCAAAGGATCTAGTAACGACAGAGGTGGAAGGATGTCAACCACTGCGCCATCCTCATCTAGTGGAGGTCGAACTAGTGGTGTGACTGCAGGTGCTCTTCTAGCTTTGGAATTTGGAACAGATACAGCAAGCGGATCTTGCAGTACTCTCTGGATGCGCTCGCGACCCAGCACTAGACCTTCTTCGCCAAGACGAGGGTCAACTTCTAGGCCGACGAGCGCGAAAAGCCGGTCTTCGAGACCAACTAGTGCGAAAACGGGATCGAGACCGAGTAGTGCACTCAGGAGTTCGGAGAAAAGCTTCAAGTTTTCGTCGAAGGTATTAGTCTTATCCAACATAGTCAAACTCACATTGTTATCCAACAGTTTGTTCGAACTTCGAAATTATGAAAATGAGCACACCACTGAGAATGAGAAAAGGCCACATCCATAATATGTCACTCAAATCATAAAGACTAAACCACACAACTATTAACATTGTTATTGCTAAAAATCGGAATTGCATTTATTCCTCTTCTCCCCCAGGCCCTCTCCAATAAATCGGATGGTTCAAAACGAACGACAGTCGAAAAAAAACTTGCCGGAGTTTATTTCCCTGCACCGACGAAGCTAAAGTCGAGGCCGCAGCGTCCTGGAACGGCGCTTCCTTTGATGCAGAGACCGAAGATGACCGTCTTCATCACAAAGTTCGACATGCTGCAAGATCGCTACACACAGGGACCTGCGGAGAGCTATAGGCCTACGGTGAGGATTTTGTTGATTGCGATCGGTAACATGTACATGTACATGCTCTTTTCTATGACGTTGATCTTGATGTTGAGTGAAGATCAAATCCTCCAGAGGACCCTTTTTCTTTACTTTCGACTAAATGGATTTGATCCTTTTCAATTTCGTTTTTTCCAGGTTGAGGAAATCCAGCAGCGTGGATTGACAGCGACGAGTCGGAGTCCTTCCCCCGACCAAGGACGAATACCTGTTAGTCTCTACAAAAAGAAAGCTCCTTCTACACGGACACCGTCAAAAGAAGCGAAGAAGTTACCTGCGACGACCAAGTCCCACCCACCAGCATACTATGCGCCGTTGTTAGCTATGAAGACGCGACCACCTCCCGGAGAGGTTTTGCTCCAGAATTTGAGCCCCGAGAAAGAACACGCACTTGGTTTCGTAGACCCAGCGACAGGAATTTTGGCATCCGCAGAACCAATTCCAGGAATGCGTGCGCGGGGGAGCGCGACAGAGACTAAGGCAATTGACGTTGGAGATTCTTCATCTCTATATTAACTTGATAAGTACCAAAAATACCTCAAGTAGAGGTTTGATAACTTAATGCCTCATCCTCAAGAGGTCGTTTGGTTCCTCAAGAGGTTTAAGAACTTAATGCCTCATTAATAGAGTGTTCATTCTTCTAGTAGCACACCAGACTCACTCCAGATGCTGACGAATCAGGATGAATAAATCAGAACACATCGTCTAATCCTACCCCAGAGAAAATGGTCCAGGCGCGCAGAAAATTGCTTAGTCCAACCCACAGAAAAGCTGCAGAGGACTACTTCAAGCAGAAAGGACATTTCCGGAAAAGTTATAGGCACAAGTATTCACCCGAATACGACTTCATGGGCAGTATTACACATGTGGACCTCTTCCCAGAACCACCAAATGTGTTTGCAGCTGGTCCAGGAGGGGGAGCAAAGCTTCTAGGACTAGCAAGGCAAAGGCAGCAAGCTGCAGCAGCGCAGCATCCAGACGGGGAAGGAGCGCTGATGGCGTTGACAGGATCGGGAGGGAAGACGTACTTCCTGATCTCAATTTTATATTTTCATCTCACTTGACTGTAGTTTCTGTTCAACCTACAACATCATGGACGAGTTCAGACGGAGTTACTTTGTTGAAAGAAAAGATAGCACGACAATGAATTGCAGATGCATATCCACCAAATGCGAAATTTGAATTCAACAGATTTGGAGACGGCATGTTGAGGGGAACAACGTCCGACGCAGTGATCCAGTACATGATGACTGCTGGTCCGAACCGACATGACATTAAGTGTTGGAAGTTGACCTCTACTCTAACTCTATGTCTATGTTGAGCAGTATTCGAAAACTCAAAATAACCGAGTTACTGACTGAAATAAGGGAGGTAGCTTAACGTTAAGGCTACCTTTCCTTCTCATCAGTATCTCGGTTATTCTGATCATCAGTTACTCGCTTATTTCAGTTTTACGAGTATCTCGATGGCCTCTTCAGGTACGTCGTAGGAAAGCCATAGAGGACTAATATGACGAGTAGCTAAAGTAGAGGTTAACTCGCCCCCTAATGGGAGTGACGTAGTTCCTGGTGCTGCGGTGGCAACTAGCGAACTGGACGAAGAGGTGGAACGGAGGAACAAGAAGATCCGGGAGGAAAAATTTCAAGCAGAGAAACGCGCTGAGCTTACCCGTTTGATTCAGGAGGC
Organism: Amoebophrya sp. A25; assembly: GCA_905178165.1. Classification (NCBI taxonomy): domain Eukaryota; class Dinophyceae; order Syndiniales; family Amoebophryaceae; genus Amoebophrya; species Amoebophrya sp. A25. The sequence continues at coordinate 474,505 of CAJINU010000063.1, forward strand.
ACACGATAAAGAAGATAGAAAACGGGAGGAACAAGAGAGGGCGGAAAGGGAAAAGAAGGCTATGCTGGACGAGGATGTCCAACATGGCGAGGATCATGACAGGCGGAGAAAAGAAGTATCTGCTGCTAGACCAGCTAGCAGTAGTGGAGTTCGCGCTGGTAGTGCTAGAGGAGCGACTACTTCCGCTAGAGCCCGTACCAGTGCCAGAAGACAACTAGAGCCTGATGCTGCCGCTGGGGGAGGTGGTAGAATCGTCCCTGTGCGAGCGGCCGATCATGAAGAGGAAGATGAAGCCTCTCCAGAGGACTCCTACGACATGGACGGGGATGACTTCATCCAAGATGATGACGAAGCTCTAGATGAAGAAATAGACGTCGAAAGAGACCATGAGGAGCGAGCTGCTCCTTCTAGTAGTACAACAGGAAGTACTGCTGGTGCAGGTGGAGTAGGTGTAGGAGTAGTTCTCGGAGGCGGCGGTGGTGGTTCTACTGCGCGATCTTCCCGTGCCTCGGCTAGCCCTCCTGGCAGTCGGCCAAGCAGTGGAGAGGGACGCAAAGGTGTCACAGGAGGTCGTGGTAGGCGAGGACATCATCAAGATAGAAGTAGTCGAGCAGGTCGTGGTCGCAGTTATACTAGAAATAAGAGAATGATCCCCGTAGCTGGAGAACTTGAGGACTTGCCAGTGGCTGGCACCGATTTGAGCAATACGCCATTCATTGACCGCGTTTTGTCACCATCTGGGAGTCCGACTCTTCCAGTAGGTGGCGGTCGAGTTCAGTCTCCCTTCTTAGTAGACCGCATCACACCAGCAGGCATTGTGGCCTCAGTGCCCAACAAAACTAGCGGAGCTCGAAAGAAGACGGGAGAGGGAGCGGTGTCTTGTGACGAATTTGCGCAGCCAGTAAAATGGTCCGCGCAGAGCAGCCGGGGTAAGATCCAACCAAAGGATGCCGAGCGGAAAAACAAAGAAGGTGGAGCAGGGTCGAGGAATAGGCGCCTAGGCGCTGGTCATAGAGCAGGAAGTCGCAGTGCCTTAGGAGCTCCAACAACGACGTCGTCTAGTCCTGAAGATGACAAAATCCGCAGCGAAGTACAAGACATGGAAGTGCTGTATGGAGGTAGCAATCCGCCAGCATCTGCTCAAGCGGAGGTTGCACGACCGGATGAAGCTAGTATAAGAATAACTCCTGCAGCACCGGAAACAGAACAACTAGAACCACCTACAGCAGAAACAGCACCTGCCGCTGCAAGTGCCGTGTACAGCTTGGATTCGGGAAGAGAGATGCCCAGTAGCGCCAGAGAAGAAGCACACGACGAGAGTACACAAGTATTAGTACTGGCTGAGGGTGAAGGTGACGGTGATGTTGTCAGTCGTGTCACATCGCATGTTGTTGAAGAAAAACTAGGACCCGATGGAACATCAGCTGCGCCTCCTCCAGAGTCTGTTGCTGAACGTGCGGTGTTTCAAGTTGTCGAAGATCAACAAGCGGTACAGGATGTGCTTCTCTCTAGCAAGGGAGCGCGAATGGAGGAGGAAAAGGACGATGAACGAGCGCGTGCAGAAGTTAGTGCCGAGCCAGCCGCAGCAGCTCCAGATGTAGAAGAAACTCGCCAAGCCGAAGGAGCACCCGCAACAACTGAGGAATCATCTGCCCCATATCAATCTGTTGCTAGTAGAAGAGCAGAGGCCAACAAGAGAAAGGCCATGGCAAGGACTAGAAGATCAGCCACGGTCATGATGCCCCCTGAAGGCGTCATGATAGATAAGGAATCTGCTCCTCTTCCTGCGGCGGCACCAAGAACAGACGGAGTAGATATCGTAAAAGATCTTCTTGGAGGAGAGCACGTCGCTGCAGAAGAACATGCTGGTATTGCTGCGGCTGCACAGGAACAGGAAGGACAATTAGAGGTGGAGGAGTCAACACAGGCAGTGCCAGCAGTAGATGAAGTTGCCCCTGCCGCACCTCCAGCAGCAGAAATTGCTGAAACAAGGAGTCGTGTGCCAGCATCAGTTCCAGTACCACTCGAACAAGATCATGGAGAAGTCGAAGCTGCTCTTCTCTCGTCTGCTTCTGCAGAACAGCCTGAAGGTCGAGAAGAAACCGAGTACCAAGATGACGGCCCAATCCTTGGAGAGGAAGAGGACGGCGTGGTGGAGGTATCGCCCGCAGAAGCTGATGATGATATTAACGACGAAATTCTCGGTCGTGCTTATGTGGAAGATAAGGAGCAGCCGGCTGCAACAGTTGCTCCTGTTGCAGAGAAAGAACAACAGCTTCAGAAGTCCAAGGCCGCATCAGGTAGCGAGGAAGAGCAGCAAGACGCGACGCATGCAGTCAACGTCGAAGCACGAACTGAACCTCAGACAGCACCACAAGAGCAGAAGCAAGAACAGGAGGTACTAGGCACTGAGCAAGATGATGCCCCGGTTGAGGAGGCTCCACAGGCCTCACCCTCACCAGCCAGTTGTGCGATGCTTGATACCGCGCGATCTTCTATCGATACAGAGACCCAAGAGCGAGCTGAGGTTGAGGAGGAACGCAAACGCGCTCGAGCCTTCAAGGAAGAGCTTGGATTTCAATCCTCTGAGATTGAGGTGATCACTGATGACGGTAGCAGTTTGAGGCATGGAGGGATTTGAGGAGGTGAAGACAAAGAATAAGATGAAGATGAAAGGTACTTAGGCCGTGCATATTGTTCATGTGATTGTGATAACTACCATTAAATTTAAAACTCGTACTGCTGTGCATATCATGAAGCGAGATCAACATTACCAATCAGGCATCGTAAAAGATATCAGAGCTTAATCCACTGAGTAAATCTCTCTTGACGACAAAAAAGCGAAAACGCGTGTAACTCTCAACTTTGAACTCTGAATGAAGCCACAGTCAGTGGCTTACTGATCTCTCAAACATCATTACTTCGTAGCTACCTTTTACAATTCGAAGAAGATTATCTAGATTGGAGTGCATAAGATAAACGAAATTCCACCAGTAGAACTTCTACACCAACCAGAACTAGAAATTGCATATTTTCGTTACAGTAGAATGTGACTTTGAACAACTCCTGCTGAGAACTGGAAAACGTAAGTATTTGCATCGATCATAATGAAGTCTAGACATATGTGCTTCGGATGATTAAGTGATCAACATGGAAGCATTATTGAATCCAGAATATAACAATAAACAACACCCAGTAGGAAGAACTGTTCTAAAGTCTGTAGCATGCATGCGATCAATCCAGCGGTATTGACAGCCTAAAGCAAATTAGTTTCCCAGAAAAGCTAAGTTGAAGTCTGGCAGTAAATAGGATGAGACAGTAAGTAGTTACGATCTAGTACATCGATTTCAATCGAAAAAGTTTCTTGCATTATGAACTTGAACAGCAGTGAATTACTACACATGTTGTACAGTACGTGGAAACTGCAAGTAGGACGCTAGTATTCAATATTGAACAAGACATGTTAGATATTCATTCCCCCAATCACAAAGACCCCATAAAACAATGAAACAGAGAGCACTATGTATAGTACAAAAGAAGTGACATCAGGTGGAAAAACCACGTTCAACTTGCGGACACGTTTCCCACTCCGCTCCTGCTTTGTCGGTTTTGAGTTCTCTGTTACTCTAGTTCTACCTCTGTCCTGTGCATCTTCTAACAAACTCTGTGACTTCATCGTCTGAGAGCAAGAGAACACTTGCGTCTCCCCCACAAGCCTTGGAAGCACATCGAACACGCTGCTAGAGTAGATACTTTCAGGATGACGTCGTAGTTATACTTTCGAAGAGACGTCGAAATGATGACGGCTGTCCTTGGAATTCGAAAACTTTGCCTGCTCTTTGGTTTCACCAGCATAACAGCTGTTCACGTTCACCCTTGGAACGAAAATCCGTATGAACCAGCGGCCCCGCTCGAGCCAGAGCATGCAGACAACGATGGGAGCGGGCCACCAAAGAGAGCGTTTGATATCTTTTACGAATTTTCTTTTCTTTTCTGGCTGGGCTAGCCTCCTTTGGTCCCTCCCTCTATTGCATGTTTAAACTTTCCCTGTCGTTGTTGTCCAAATCTAGTGTTCTTACTGCACCAGCTCTTCAAGCGCTGCACTTTCCCTATTCATTCTCTAATTTCATTATAACTGCTAACAAACTTCTAATGGTTGTTCCTTTCTTCCTTGTAGAACGAAGCAGACTTCTTCTACTTGTGATAGTTGGACTTAGGCAAAGCTGGGATCAATATGAGCGAGCATTTGATTTCTATTAAGTGAGCTTGATTCCATAGCCGTACCTGCTTTTCTCGCGAACACTTTCCCCACGCACGACCTTCATTCCCCCGGCGGAAACCCGGCAAAAGACCAAGTGAAGGACAATGCACAGCAGGATTTGGATTACCCGTCATGCAATTGCGTAGCAGACTGCTTCGCGATGCTGATACCAGGTATGCCGCCGCTGGTAAAAAACTACTCCTGTGAAGCTGCAGAAGCGTTTCAACTGCAAGAGGAAGAAGGAGAAGCGACAGATGTACTTTCTCTGACGACTAAAACTAGACCTAGCATAAATCCATCTTGGTGAGCATCCTGGTTCCCGTTTTCCCTTGAGAAACGGGACCAAGATGCCAGGGAAGATGCATTTACTGTAGCCTTAATAAAACTACTCCTGTGAAGCTGCAGAAGCGTTTCAACTGGTATGACGATGAACAGGAAATCGAAGTTTGCTTACCAATAGAACAAGAACTTCTTGCTTTTTTTTCCCCAATAGACGGACTTGTTTTAGTTATTTACTCTCTAAATGTTCTTGAACATATGGATATGCCACAAGGTACACAAGAAAGCCCTCTCCGAAGCGCGTTATTGTGCTGTTGTGGTCAACAAGCGGGGACGAGAGGAATTGACCACGCCTGCTAGATTTTGCGCTGTCCATTGCAAGCCACCGCCTAGCCATTGTGAGGGAGAAAGCGGATGCGATATCGGTGACCGGTGTATTTCTGCTTGAACTGACGGCACAGTACTTCATATTTCATCCTTGTTGTAAAGCGACCTTGCACAGATAATGAAGATGCAGCGAGGATTACTTATATTTTTTCCATTTTGATATTAGCACTGAGGTCCATCGAGATTGACATTGCCGCTTTTAGAAAGATAATGCACCTCGAGAACAAATCTACCCATGATGCATTGACTGAACAGAAGCTTAAGCTTATGCTGGTGATAGGAAAAATTGTGGATCATGCCCTTCAATAATGCACCTGCTGTCAACAACATATGTAAAAAAGTACATCTGAGATCTACGACTCGTCATAATCACTATGGGAAAGAAAAATGTCATTTTGTCTCTTGGAACTTCTAAATTTCATCAAAATTATCAAGATCTCGAAACCGTTCAAAAAGATCCGAAAACGCTCTTAAATGTGAAGAACGTGATGTAGAAATCGATCTTCTCTGTTGTACACGTGAATCGGAAGATTCTGTTAGAGAGATTCATTTAACTCAACATCCATTAAGCATCTGTATGAGATTTCAAAACCTGCTCTGTCATGAGTTGAACAAAAAGATTCTTACCCAAAATTTAAACGCAGCGGAATTGTTTTGATCAATTAGCTTTCGAAGCGCAACGTGCGAAAAATCATACTCGAAAAAATATATCCTTCTTTTGACATGATCTAGAATAAGGTGAGCACTCTAGTTCTACGAAGGCATATTATATTATTGTTTTGAGTTTGAACCTCATCAAGCTCAACCTCCTGAAAAGAGTTGATTCTTCGAAGAGCGCGCGCTATTCGCAACAATACGCTCTACCTTCCAAGTTTTGACCCTAACTGTTAATAGTGCCGACAGCTGCTTCTTTAGTGGAGGTGACACCCCCTTTCTTTTGTTGTTTTGAAACTTGGAATTTACGCTCATTCTTCATAATTGAGGTATCGATGGAGGTGAAGTAAAATAGTAGGGGAAGCATAAGCAAATAGAAGCACTTGGCACACACGAGAAGTTGTAGGCCTAGGCGTGATGTGTATAACTATTTTTGGCTCGTAGACTTCTACACCTAAGAATTTCGCCGTTGTTTACTAGCTACCACCGTCTTGCTTTTTCTAGCAGTAGGACGAAGAGAGAAGTACTTTCGAGTATTAATACGGTATTAAATAACAGTATACTAGAAGTTGTTGATAAAAATAGCTAAACGTAAAGAACCTAAAGCGAAACGCACACCAGAAAAAAAATGTCCTTCACGTTCACGTCGAACGGCGCCAAAGGCCCCGACGCATCCCACGGTTTACCCGGTGCTGATGGTTGCAGCGGTTCCGTTCTCGTTTTCAAACATGGTGAGAATGGCCACCGTGGCGGCGATGCGGGACCCGCCTTTGCTGGTATGCCTGCCACTGGTGTGGTCGTTTGGCTTTCGTCAGGTCTCGACGCCAGCGATCCCCAGAATAGTATCGTGCGAGTTCAGGGTGCGTGTGCAGCAGGCAAAGTAGACGAAACCATTGCTGCGGAAAGCTTGGATCAGGTTCACTGTGAGGCGATTGGAGGACCGGGAGGACATGGAGGGTAGACACCCTGCTCTACAACTTTAAATTTGCATTTTGTTTATTCACACTTTTAGATTAATAACCTGATGTCGACGACAACTTTGTAATAAAATCAAGTCCCACGACGACAACTACTCCTCCTTGTTATTCGCTACTTTCTTCCTCAACAACTACAGCATTGGTGGTCCCGGAGGTCGTGGTGGACTGGGTGCTCCAGGTGCGCCAGCCACGAGGTATACCCCTGGTAGCAACGGAGGAGATGGCGGTGACGGAGGTGACGGCGGCTTCGGTTCCCACGGTGCGCCAGGTGGTTCCGGAGGTGTAGTCCAAATCAAGATGAACGAACAGGATGCCTATTTGATTATGTCCGTCGATCAAGCAAGAAATCCGGACTTTCTTGTCACAGGTGGCGCAGGTGGTGCGCCAGGAAGGCACGGATCCGGAGGTATTCGAAAACTGAAAATAACCGAGTTAGTGACTGAAATAAGGGAGGTAGCTTTGACAGGGCTACTCTTCCTTGTTCAGTATCTCGCTTTTTTTCAGTAGTTACTCGCTTATTTTAGTTTTTCGAATACTTGGCTTCTATTTTCCTTTCCTTTTCCTTGCTGCAGCTGCATGATGTTGTTTTTGAAAGAACACTACGGTTTTTTTTACGTCAACACTTTCTACTTGTACTTCTAACTACTTGTTCAACAACATCTTCACCATCTATCTTACAACCTTATCGCCGCGAATTGGAATCTCTATCCTACTTACTCAGGGCCCGGCGGTTCCGGAGGTCTGGGCGGTTCACCTCACTTCTGGACCACAACTCGGTACGAGTACTACACAGACAGTAACGGAAACCGAAATTCGCACCCAGTCACTGAGAGTCATAGCATGCCTGGGGGGATGCCGGGTTTGAGCGGACGAAGAGGTATGACCCCGATCACTCCTTTGGCCGGCGGTGGCCAAGGTGCACCAGGTACCTTCCAGATGGTGATCTGCAGTGCAGTCAACGGACAGGAGATGGCTTTTGAATCCAGGTACCATTTGGAAGCCAACGATTTCCAGATCAAGGAATTTGGGCACCTGAACACCAATAGCGGAGAAACCTTGCCAGATGGCGTTTTCGAGTTCGGACAGTGCTGCTACATCGATGGCATTTCGGTCAAAAATGTGGGTGGCATGCCAACGCCATCTATGCAGAGGCAGATGATCCGGTTGATGCCAGGAAGGTGGGTCAATCCTGGAGGGGATGAGACCGGCACCCAAGACGCAGTGTACACAATCCGAGGGATGGCGATCGACCAAAACACTGCAGTCGCTGTAGATGGTCAATTGCGTTATCAGATTGGTATGATCGAGCTTGGGGCTTTGGACAATGTGGACTTTGATCCGCCTGTGCTGAAGGAGAGCGTGAAATTGAACGCTCTGCAGCTCGGAATCGAAACAGAAGGGTATCACGGTCCAAATACGAAGTATCAGAAGGAATTCGACAACTTCCAAGACGGGGACATCCAAGTGATGAAAGTGCAGTTTCCAGCACAAAACATTCAAGGTTTTTTAGGCTTAAACAGTTTGGCTGCTGGCGAGAGTACGGTAGTGCAGTTTCCGATCAAAAATATCTCAACTTTGCCAATGGGCCACATGCTGGGAGGACGTAACGTCGGAGTCCGAGTCTTCATGGCGGGAGGGACCAGCTTGAACACGGATAACATCGAATTCGCTTTCGCTGGTTACAAGTTGCCCAAAGTAACCGATCAGAATGGCAATCTGATCGAAAACCCCAAGGAGAAAGAGAATGTTTACAACCCAGACTTTTTCGGAGCCCAAGCAAGAGGAGTGACCAAAAGTGGAGAAATTCTTCTCGACTTGAGTCCTGGCGCCACACAAGGCCAGCCCCACGTTAGCGGCGGCATGGATCCCACGCCTATTGAAAGCGGCGTCTTCTTCGCAGTGCCGATGTTGCCGGAATCCAGTCTAAGCACCCTGAAAATGCGCGTCCGATTGAACAAAAACGTCCCTGCTTACGCCTACGGTGAACTCAGAGCGTTTTTGTACCTAGAGGACTTGTACGCGAAACAGTGGAGACTGATCCAAAAGAGGATGATGGATATCCGCTGTGAGCCCACTTTCATGCCTTCAGAGTATACACAGGCGATTCTCGTGACCAGCTCCAGCACCACCCAAGGAGAATTCGATGCTTGGATGAACCTGTTGGCAAGCGAATTCGGTCTGATCACCAGTGTCTACTCCGTCTCTCGGTATGGCGCGTTTTCTCCAGCGGAGACGGTCTTGCTGGAAGACCATGATGCTGCTGCTGCAATGAACAACCAGATGAATACGGGACAAGAGGGGCATCTTCAAGAGCAGCAATTGATAGAGAAACGAATTGCGGATTTTTTGCCTGGAACACTGGTAGTGGTCTTAGACCGAGAGTTTCAGGTGGATCGTGGGGTCAATGCTGCTCCGAGTGAGCTGGCGTTGCAAGGATGGGCAACAAGATGCTATAGAGGAAATGCAAAGAAAAAATTGGGTGGCGCATCGAGTCAGGCCATTCAAGTTTCCGGTCCTTCGTACTTGATCGTCTCGGACAAGCCAAATCAAAAGGCGTTCCAAGATAGACCCAGTTTGACTGGGGTGAAGCACAAAGTTTGCTCAAGTCTCGGGTCTATGGACGCGGCGAAGCGTTGCAGGACTTACCCTAGTGTGGAAGCCTACAAGGAGTCTCAGCGTGGCATCTTTAGGCGTGGAGACACCGTGCGCCTCGGAAACCGAGGAGGCCAGCCAGCTTTTGGCATAGTCCAACGCTTTTTGAGATTGCAAGGTGGCGCCGCTTCGTACGGCGCGACCTCCGGCGGAGGCAAGAAGCTAGCCCAAAACAACACCGCGATTGGTGGCGAAGCAGTCTACCTAGTTGCGGACATCGATCCAAATACCGCGAATCCGAGATCTGGTCCTATGAATGTCGTCGCGGACGCTTACGGCAATCAAGGACAGCAGATGCAGAACAAGGCGAACACTAACGAAGGCAAACTAATGGAGATTCCGGCTTCGCAAATGCAGCACTATAGTTTCCCGTCAGTCAGTGCTCACTGGACGGACGAATCTCTGGACCCGATGGCCGAGTACGAAGCTATTCAGGTTGAAATGAAGCAGAGCTGTTGTGCTGGCAATGCACAACCATCTTTCCACGAGAGAAACTCAGCTTTGTTGAAGAAAGCCAAGGAATTGGAGGATTACTTGTACGACACATGGTCGAACTTGTCTTACACAATTGTGGCTGTAGATGCAGCGGTCGTGAATGCAGGTCCTACGCGGGATTTGCGCTACGACCCCCACACGCATAGACCGCAACTCCAGGAAGCTGGAAGTGCTTGCTGCGGAACCAACTGGTTTATCGGCGAATTGCGAGTTTTCTCCATGCGAAAGCCACTTGACGGCAAGCTGATGCGGCCTCGCGTCTACCACATGGTCCCAGACAGCGGCAACGCAGCCATTGGTGGCGCCGAACACCGACAAGTCGAACAGCAAAGACAGAAGCGCCAAGGCTGGGACAAGATGTCCATGCAATACGGTGTAGCCAAAGCTCTAGAACCAGCGTTGCAACTGTTTATCATGGCGCAGAAGCCCCACATGGCTGTGGTTTTGCTGGAAGCGATCGTTTCAAACTTTGCTCAGGAGATGTTCGAGTGCGTCGACTCTACCGAAGAAAAAACCCGTGATGAAACACTCCGTTGTATGCCTACGCTGAAACAAGTTTTGGGACTCAAAACATTCTTGAACATCGCCGCTGCAACTTCTGCTGCACAGCAAGCTGATGGAACAAACCATGGCGGGGTTACATCAAGAATGAGTAGCAATGCAGGCCCACCGACTATGGATCCCCAACTTCGAAAATTGGTCGCAGACATGGTGTCGCAGATGGTCGCTCTGACGCGGGCTCCAGGCTGTCATCGTTGGTGGCAATGCTGTTCTAAGTTTAGAGTGCGTGCGAAAGTGATTAGACAAATCTTGGAAGACGAAGTCTGCAAAGCTTTGGGAATTCGAGTTGACAAAGCGGTAGTGGAAAGAACCCACAAGCAGATCAAGGAATGCTTGGGAGACAAGGGAACAAGCAGGGCAGGAGTTTTGGGAAGGTATTTTTTGCAACCACGCACTGCGTTCGGTTATTTCGGATATTGCTCACTCCTACTGTCACTTAGGCTTTATCTTAGAGTTGTACTCAAAGGTTGACGTGCTTCTGCTTAACGCTTCACATTCCTGTTTCACGTACCACCACCTCGCAAAAATTCTTGTCATTTTCTATCCGTATCCGTCCATACATCTTCCAAATCCATCGACCCTCAGGTATTCCGCCCGCGGTTTTGTCCGATATGTCGTTCCATCCCAGGGTAAGATGGCGCAGCAACAGTTGAAGGCTAACGTTTCACTTGTGCAGGAGCTCTACGATCAAGTGCAAGCTGACAAGGAATTACCGCAACATGTCGTCCCAGGACAGGTCTACGAAAACATTTGCATTCATGCAGCGAAAGCAGTGCAGGTACTTTAATTCCTGTATCTTCATTTTGTCACCAAGGTTCGCATCATCTTCACCATTTTTCCTATTCAGGTTATAAGGTTTACTATGCATAATGTTACCTCAAGCAGTGCATACTGTCACTCCCTCCCCCACAAGATCATGTTCATGAACATCAACACCTCACCAGATCGCGCATTCCAAGCGTGAACGCGTTCGGCAAAAGCGCGCACTCTACGCGTCCAACAGCGGTTCCTCGGATCAGATGGATCATGGTTCGGCGCCCGTGTGGGAGAACTTCGAACCGCAGTTCGTGGAAAACCTGGCGATGCCTGCTATGGCGTTTGAGCAACAGGCCTTCAACCATGGTGGCTTCCAGCCACCGACTGCGCCACTGGCAGCACCAAGTGGCTGGGACCACCAGGCTGCTGAGAGTAGTGGCACTCAACAATGAGCAGCACAAAGTGGCTGGGACCAGGCTGCTGAGAGTAGTGGCACTCAACAGTGAGATCGTCCAGTAGCAGGAGGATGAAAAGCAAGCGGTCTTTCTTGGGAAGATGAATGTGAATGGTGTGAAGTGGCCTTAGGCAGACTGCCGAATAGATTCACATCATCATGAAAGGTGTGAATGTAGTGTCGCCATAGAAGCAGAGGCACACCCTGATATTTAACGATAATACAGACATTATTAACACAGATAACCTTGAAGATAATCATAATTAGTGATACACAAATTGATGATATTGATGATTTGACTCATTTGCCATTGGATTGTCCAATGTGGTGCGTTTTTACATTACGTATATCAAGTCCAATCATGGTGGTGGATGTTTTAGAATGGAGTTGTTTGCTTCTATCTTAGAAGTAGACAACGGATTTGTGGATGATCATATACAAGTACTACATGATGTACGAGTTCAAGGGGAGCAAAGTTTTCCTTTTCTTGAAGACTAAAAACTAAACAAGTCCATGAAACTCGTACAACACGTTTAAACTTGACCAAGTTATTGGAGCTGACCACAAAGACGATAGAAATGGCACTCAGAAGACGCTATCAGAATCAGAAAAACGCGAAGTTGTAATAAACAGTCGAAGGTGGACATCAAAAGCGTTTCGTTAATGTTGAGGAGTAACATCTATTGAACTTGAAGGAGCTACAAAGTTTGTAGTACAAACCTAAACAAAAAATCGACATCCAAAATTTGTACTCTTCTACCTTTAAAAGGCCAGCGGTCTTCCTCTGGTTGATTTTTGTTCTCAGACTACTTACAAGTTGTGAGGAAGAGGACAGGGTCGTCCGGACATTGAAATAGTTTGAGTAGAGAGCACAAGGACAAGCACAGAGATTGGCCTATAAAAAAATATCAACATTATAATACCACTACCACAGTCATAAAAAAAACATGTCGTCCTCTTCCAGCACGACAACTTCATCTGCCATCAAGCAGATCAAGCCGCTCTCTTTCCCCTTCGAGACTCCAGACCCTTTCCTGTTCTGCGTTTACCACAAAGACCTCTACCCAGCTGGCAATGATAGAATGGAAGCACCGAGAACTGGAAATGGCGCTGACTTCGATTCCAAAGCGCCTTATCGAATGTATCATGGCTCTGGTCGCGTTCCGGGCTTCCCTCAGCATCCGCATCGCGGCTTCGAGACTATCACCTGTACATTGCAAGGACACATTGATCACACGGACAGCATGGGAAACTGCGGACGATACGGCGAAGGGGATGTCCAGTGGATGACGGCTGGGAAAGGGATTTGTCACAGCGAGATGTTTCCGCTAGTGCACTCGGACAAACCGAATACGCTACAGTTGTACCAGATTTGGATAAATCTTATGGATAACTGAGTCCTCTCTTCCACTAACTCTAAGCACCCACTTGAAAAAACATAGATACTAGACACAAGAAAATGAAAAGTGACTTCCACCTCTTTCTAAACACCTACCAAAAAAGAACAAGATGGTCGATCCGTCTTTCTGTATGCATTGGGCAGACCGGATTCCGGTGATGAACAGTGACAATAGTTCGCTCATTAAAGGACAAACAGCCAGTGTACGAATTTGGGCTGGAAATTGGCCTGGAGGTGCAAGAGGTTTGGATCCACCACCAAATAGCTGGGCGAGCACTGCAGCAAATGAAGTCGCGGTGTATTCGGTAGAGCTGCGACAGAAGGGAGATGAAGTGACGGTACCCCCTGCGTCGGATTCGTCAGTGAATCGCGCGCTGTATTTCACTGAAGGCACTTCTATTCTTTGCGGCGGGAAGAGCCTGGGTCAGCACTGTCACGTAATTCTTGATGCAGAGAAGGAATGCGTTTTGAGCTTTGCTGTTATGCTGAAAAAGGAGACTCTCGAGCTAATCGAGGTAGTATGTGTATCAGTATCTATTAGTGAAAAAGAAAAGATCAGCCAGGATTAGACCAGATTCCCACTTTCATACCAAGCCACAAACCGGAGGAAACTCTGTGTTTAATATTGCAAGGAAAGCCTATCGCCGAACCTGTGAAACAATATGGGCCTTTCGTCATGTCCACGACGCAGGAAATTCAGCAAGCCTTCCAAGACTACCAATCTACCCAATTTGTTAAGGCTGACCTCTATTTTGGGCACAGACGCTTCATGATTTTTTTCTATTGTTTCATCGTAGCACTACTCGAAATTCCATCGTAGCACTACTAGATGTGAAGTATTCCAGTCTGGAATACTTCAACTTTTACTTTCTAATGAATGGTTCCGGTATTTGGTAACCTGAATTTGATCATAAAAAGGGAAAACAAGAAGAGAACCCTTGTGATCAAATTCAGGTTACCAAATACCAGAACCATACACCTAGTCGATCCTAGAAATCAAACCATCCCGATTCCATCTTCTCACCACTCTGCCGTGCAGGACGTTCTTACCTCTAAAATTTGCGGTTGGCCTTGGGATTCCGAAGCTGTGGTATTTCCCAAGACTAAAGGAAGATTTGCAAAGCTCAATGGCAAAGAAACGAATCCTGGGGTAGCTGCGTAGATTTAGATCAGACTAAGACTAATAGTAAAATACAAGGACTTGCAGCATCATCATCAATGTCCTCATCATTCAATGAACAGACGACGATTTTTCTTTTCGCATAGCTCAATCTGTAAGAAGGAGATTTTAAATCTTCAATCATTTAATTGCATCAAATAACATGAGTTTCGTCCTTATGTAAAGCGCAACCTGAGTAAAAGATTTCATGCTGTGTGGTACCATACACATACGTCATAGGGGTACGGCCAAATATAAAATGCGTGTACAGATGTAGCTTGCCATGCGCTATATTATTGTTCGCTCCTTTCGCCGCGCTCACGCAATACTGCCCTTGTCTGTCTTAAGACTGATGTTCTTTGTTCGTTGATCCTTCTTGCTGAGAGATTGTTGGATGATCGTGATCCGATTTCAATTTCAGATGAGGACCCTTAGGCATTTACAGAGATCCGCGACGAAAAAAAGAAAGCTGCGCGCTTCATCTAGAGTTCGATCACATTCTCAAGTATTTCCAAGTGAGAAACACAAACAGACTGACAGATTGCATGTTGCCATGAAAATTGACGAACTTCTGTCTACTGGTCAAAATCGGTTTCTGAAAGTGAAGAACGTAAAGATTCGGAAACAGAACACCAATAGTAAGTATCTGAACAACAACGCTCGCGGTCGGTATCAAGTAACAATATAACTAAATAGTGTCATCTTGTGTCTCTCCTGTCTTCTGCCTGTCATCTGTCTGTGAACGTGAATCTGAGTCCGACGAGTGGCATAAGGAGATATCTTCTGTCGAGGCATTGATTGATTCGGTAGGATCCCATACTCCTCTTCCCACAACAAACTAACTGCTGACCAACGTCGCTGCCTACTTTTGCTGACGCCAAGGCGTGAGTAAGTACAAGTAGAAGTAGATCTAGATGTTCAATATAAATATAATGACTTACTAATGAAAGCGGCTACAATCTAAGCAATTCGTCACTCTTCTCTTCATATAAGTCGCTAACAAGAAGATGCACTTGTAGATGAAGTAGCGCAAGTTTTTGGATGTTGTTACATTGCTTCTCATTTCACTACGAGAAGAGTAAGTGTTGATCGATATCGGGCGCTGTGGACTCAGACGGTGAGAGTGAGAAGATCTAGATCCATCACTCTCGGTATATTAATAAGAAGTCGAATTCTTGCAAGTGTTTCTACAGCACTCATCGATATCTTCGAGAAAAGAGAAAGAATGAAGGTCGTCATTCTTGGAAGCGGCAGTGCTGTGGGGCAAACGCTTAGCTTGCTACTACAGAAGAATGAGAAGATCGATGAGCTACGTCTTTTTGACGTGACCGCTGAACTAAGCCAAGGCACGGCCCTGGAACTATCTATGCTTCCTGGTGGGTGTAAAACGGTAACTGAATACAAATTTACGTGGGTGCTTTGACGAGTACTATGAGTTTGACCTAAGGATGAGTTCTTGCTTTTTTCTCGGGGTGCTCCACACAAGTAACATCACGTACATAGGGTCAATATCAAATGACAAGGTAACCGCTTTCGCTGGTATGTCCGAAGTTGGAAAGGCTCTCGCAGGCGCCGACATCGTATGCATTGCAGCAGGCGTTTTTATTCGATCAGATCAGTCGAAAACTGCCGCGAGTGGCTTTACGCCTGTAGTAGAAAGTTATGACTGGTTCGAGCGCATTTTCATTCAAATTCCCTTGTACAAGAGTATCTTCGTCGGTAGTTGGTTCATAACTCGTCCCGATCTGTCACTTTCACTGTGGTAGTGGTAGGCTGTAGCTGTGTACTAAGTTCCTTTCTCTTCTCTAATCAAAAAGACGAGACCTTGCGCCAAAAAGGGATGAGAAAGTAGAGGATGCCAATTTCATTCGAAATGCCAGGATAGTGAAACAACTGGCAGACTGCGTTGCCAACCACGCACCAAAGGCTATGGTCTGCATACTGGGAGATCCGAAACTCATGGCGAGCAAGGTATTGTTCACTTTGAATTTCACGGAAGATTAGTGTACTTCTGCTACTGTTACTACTTCTTTTGCACCTTCACCAGCATCAGGATCTAATCGCTTTCTCTTCACTGGCACTGACTCCAGGTTGCAATATTTTCGAGTGTGATGAAGATGCATGGCGTGCATGATCGAAAAAAGCTTGTCGGTGTCACCGGCATTGATTCCTTACGAGCGACCAAGATGGCGTGTGAAGCAGCTGCAGCTGCGATGTCTGTTGGCAGTCTTTCTTCGAGGTCAACTGCTTCCTCAGGGTCAGGACAAATTCCTACCAGAACTGAAATGGAACAACAATTTCAGGTCGATGTAATCGGTGGTCATGATGCCTCTAGCATTGTCCCGCTACTTTCTTCCTTCTTCATCATCGCAGCCACTGGTACTAGTTCTTCCTCCTCCATTCCTGAGATGACATGTGAAGACATTACGAAGCGTGTACAGAGCGCATCTCGGGAGATTATCGATGCAAAGGGTGGCAATAGCGGGGGAGCACTCTCTATCGCCCACTGTGGTGCAGAATTCGTGAATGATGTAATCCGATCTACGTGGCCACCTGCACCTGCTGCTCATCGACAACAGCAACAACCATCAACTTCCACACTCTACACAAAGCAGGGGAAACAACCAGGTCTTTTCGCTTCTTCACCTACTACGCATGAAGTGCTGCAGTCATCTGGTTCTGCCGCTACTGCTAGCCGTGTCAGAGTGGCATCGGCCTTTGTAGAACTTGAGAAGTCACTGAAGTTTGAGTTTCAACATCCTACTTCGCTGGTGAAAGATGGAGGCAACTACGGGACTACTCTTGACTTAGATTTTCTTGCAGTGCCATTGATACTAGAGAATGGATGCATCAAACAAACACTGGAGAATGAGACTTTGGTCGAACGGTGTAAAGCAGTGTTTGGCAATGGCAGCAGAAGACAGTCAACCACTGATGAAAAGCAACTACAAGGACAACAACATCAACTATCCGATTACGAATGTTCCTTATTACGCAGTATGGCTCCCCTAGTAGCGAAGCAGATAGAATCAGGGAAAGCCTTTCTGCGAAATGCTTCGTTGGCGATAGTACAAGTTTCCTCCTCCTCTGCCACTTCACTTGCCACCTCCAGTCCGTCGCGACGCGGGGCGAAAGCTACTGACCCTGTCGCGCACTCAAGTTCTCCAGAAAGGTGTCGTGGTGCGAAGCCTTTTCAACTTGTCACTGGAACAAGATATGGAACAAGTAGTGGCACGACAGGCACCAAGACTAGTATCATGCCAAACAGCCGAACCGGTTCTCCCATTGCCGCAAACGCTAGTATCTCGGCTTTTAGCATTCCAAAGCCTTCGACTTTCGCATTTTCAACAGCTACTATTTCTCAACAAGAAGGTCCTCAACCTCAACAACGAAGCAGTCGCTCCAGAAGTATCACCAGCAGCCCTTCACAACAACACCACAGCGGGGGGCATCACCGGTTGAGTAATTACAATATGCGGACAGCGTCTACTGTGCGGGAGATATCACTATCGTCTATTGGGGGAACAGGTACTGCAAAAGGGATCCACACAGCCCACGCTTCGTCGGCTGCGATGCCCGTCGTTGCGAAAATTCGTGAGGATCTCGCACGTGGGCAATCCTATCTTCAGGCGCCTGCGAGGGTCTTAGCAGCAACCAACTCCAAAGTGTCACAGGTAGTTGCTCGCTCAGCTTCAGTTAGCAAAGTTTCAATCCTGAATTATACACCAGGAGTAGCTGCAGCCTCTCCAGCGCTCAATTTTACGACCTCTTCAAGTCGTGCGGTCTCACCCGCCGCGGCCGTGTCTTTATCGACTAGAGCTGCTACTAGAACGATCATGAGCAAAATGACCGTTGCTTCCGTAGATGGCACAGCGACTTCTTCTTTACCAGGTGCGGCGGCGTCAGGTATGCTACTCACTACAGGCGCTGTGGTTTACAAGGCGGCAACAAAAACACTGCCTTCGCCAAGACAAGAAGGAGCTCGCACAGTAATCGACACCTTTAGCGCGCGTCAGCGGGTGGCGTCTCCGGTTTCTGTCGTTGCTGTACGCGACGGAAGAGCTGAATCAAAATCATCGCCTGCAACAGCTTCTCGTAGAATTGTGGCAAGTAATACGACTTCGTCGCAACTGCTGTATACTACAACTGCCAGTGGTGCTAGCAGCAGAGCCCCAGGGACACGGCAGGAGGACACGACAACTGCAGCATCTTCACAATCTCAACTACGAACTTCAGGAGTACAACAGTCTCCTGCAGCAGTTGCAGTTGCAACATCAACTACCAGCCAAAGTGGAGGTCTTCCGACAACCATAACTCTTGCACCCCTTGCGTCAACCACTGGAGACATCTTGAGCGCTTCAAGTTCGATGACCTCCCTGCTGAGGTCCTCCAAGATGTCCTCTAAGGGGTCAACGGGTAGACCAGGTCAACCGCGTATCAGTCTGTCTGAACGCACGCCACTGGGAATCACCGTGCCTGCATTGGCGCAGAAGATTCCTCAGCGCAGTTCAAGGGATGTTTCGCCATCGATTGGTCCACTGAACATACCAGTGATTAAAACTACGACTCAAGGTGTCGGTGAAGGTGGCTTTCCCGGATCTTTTGGAGCAGCTACAAAAAGATCTTCTAGCACTTCTAGAAGCACTACACTTGTCCAAGCACGACAAGCTCAAGCACAAGGTCCTACCACTGCCACTTTTTCCAGTTCAGCATCAACAATATCCTCACGAACCCAGAATCAATTCACAGTCGACGTTGGACCGCCGTCTCGTTCTGTAGCGATGCGTGAAGACAGATTAGAAACTGCTAGACCTCGCGTCGGAGCAGATCCGAGTCATCCTAAAAAATTCGGCCACGACGAAACAATCTCAAAAGATGCGGTCGAAACAGGAGACACTTTGTCGGATCGAGAGGGCTACGACCGCACCCATGCACCTGAAGGTCAAAGGCACTCGACGAGACGGTCGCTTTCGCCAGCGATCAGTGATGGCAAAGGACGCAGTCTCGTTGAAGAAAGCACTTTTGTTGGTGTGGAAGCGACTGCGACGGGACAAGTTTTTATTCCACCTACGCCTACATCGGGCGCTAGAAGCAGCGATCAGCAGAAGAAGACTGTTGTAGAGCCAGCAGATGTTGAACCAGTAGTTGTACAACTACAAGAAAAGGAAAACCACCACCAGCAGGAACAGAGGGGTCAAGGCCGTACTCAGCAGTCTGAAGTAATTTTGACAGGCGAGGAGATTGAAGTTTCTGCTTCGGGGTCCTCGGGCTCAGCATCCGAAGGAGACACAATAAATGCGAACGCCGGGACTTTGGGTGCAGCTAGTAAAAATTCCAAGAATAGCAACATCATCTTTGCTGCATCTGCAGGTCTTCCTGATGAAGAGTCAACAAGAACATCCAAACCTGTCGAAATGACCTCAGGAACTCTACTTGGAACTGGAGGAGCCGACTCCTTAGGCAGACGCCGTAGCAGTCGTAGTCCCATGCGGCAGAGTAGCATAATAGGTTACACAGTCGGACACGACGTCGTTCATAATCCCAGTCTTGATGCTGCATTTGACTTGAACAAAGTGAGCTACACGACGTCGTCAGAGGGAGGAAGAAGTAGTGATCCTAGCGCAGGACCCGGAGGCGCTCCTGTCGTCGACCGTTTGTCTGGAAACTTTGTTGGCGCGATTTCAGAAAGTAGCCGACAACAGCCACAGGTCAGTGCACTACAACTACCAGGAGGAGACAACCTTGAACTACAACTACCAGGAGGAGACAACCTTGAACTACAACTACCAGGAGGAGACAACCTTGAAATCACTCAAGGTACATCGCAGATGGTCGAATTAGACGCACTGTACGAAGAGTTACAAAAATTGAAGCAAGACGTCCTATCAGCCTCACCCGCAATGAAACCAAAACTTGTGGCTCCGGAAGTAGAGGTGAACAGGTCGAAACTGCAAGAACAAGAGGTCGACGTGAGGGCAGGGGAACAGCTAGAGGAACCACAAGAACTGGCGATGAAGCAAGAACTTCTACTATTGCAAAAACAAGAGGCAACGACCGCAACAGAGAGTACAAAAGCAGTGCCTGCTGTGCCGCTAGTAGTAGAAATAAAGCAAGTAGGGGAAGAACAGGGAGTGCAGCTGGGCATCATAGACAATGCGGAAGCCAAGAGAGCGGACGAACAATACATCACTTACACTTCTCGAGCAGTAGAAGATCCTGAACCTGCAATGCGAACTTTACCATCCAGAGGTTCGGCACGGAAAGTAGAGGAGATATCTAGTTCATCCAGTAGTAAAGACTCCAAGAATACTAACGTAAACGACCACGTTCGAGATGAAACAGAGTCCCCATCAACAGAGTCCCCATCTGAGCAAAAAATTGAGACTACTTTTCTGGCGCGAATCATCGGGCGAGAGGAAGAAAAGGCAGGTGACGACCCTCTCCCTGTTCCGGTGGAAGTTGAAGTGAAGGAAGAAATAGTACAAAAGCAGGGTCGCGAAGGACCCTCTGCTTTTGAGGAACACAGACAAAAGCAGGCTGAACCCGTAGAACAAAAGGTTCCAAGCCCTGCCGCATTGCGTGCACGACGCAGTGAAGCGCGTAAGAGCGTCACACGATTGTCAGACAATTCTGGAGGATCAACGCTTCCGGGTCTAGCACCTGGTGAATCGTTTATTTCTGAGAAGACACAGCCACAACCACAACAAGATCAGGAGCGTCCGAGTGGAGGTGCAAAAATGTTGCGTGACCGCATCAATGCCTTCAAGGCGATTAAGCAGAGGAGTAGCATGGCACGGAAGAGTGCAGCAAGCGCCGACTTCAACATTGATGTGCTGAATAGTCCGAGCTTGGTGTTGAACAAGAGAAGTAGTGCAATGGCGATCATCACAGGAGTGCCACCAGAAGATCATGATGAACCTGGTAAAATTGATGCTGAGCCACGACAGGCGGACGCTGATGTTGTTGACGGACGTGGTCCTGGAAGCGCGTTTGTTGAGCCAATTATCCAGCCGAATGAGACGGGTGGAGGAGGTGACAAGAAATTGTTCCACATCGATCTTACTAGTTTAGCAGCTCCGTCTGTCGTGAATCCAGGGCAGAACAACCCTCCACAGTCAGTTTCAACTCCGCCAGGGCCAACACCTACAGCCACAATACCAAAAGAACAAGACTTAAGGGTAGGTTAAAGGTGCTTTTCTTACCGCTTTTTATGCCTCTCCTAAGGGAGAAAGGCATAACAAGCGGGGTAAGCAAGCACAAAAAACCTACCTCTAAAAGACCCAACTATTAAGTCGGGCTCACCAGCAACTCCGAAAAAGAAAGTGGAGCAGACGAAACGACAAATAACAAAAATTGAGATCTCTCCTCGTTTGTCGCAACTAGCAGAGCCAAAGAGGGTCTCACAACCATCACCTCGAAACACTCTGGCTAATGGGCCTCCTGGTGGAGCCTTCAGCTTCAACGTAAAAGACAAGGGTTTAACGTCACCACGATCTTCGCAGCAGGTGGGTAGTAGGCCCAGTTCTCCACGCTTGTCCACGGAAAATGCTTTGTCTTATGGCCGATGAAAAATAAGCGTGTATTCTTGGTATTCGTAATTCTGAAGATTCACAACATTGGAGATGTTCTTGCCACTCTATTTTTTATTCAGAGGAGAGGTCCAGCTCCAGGTCTTTTTGAGAACTAAGGTACCAAGGCTAAGTACACGGCTCCAGGACTAAGTACACGGTTTTCCTCTTCTAATCATCACCCCGATCCTCCACCTCCCCTGTCCGTCCAAGCAATGCGGATCTGAGGCAGGAAATCAAAGGCAGAGTTAAAGGCAAAGGTGGTTCTTCATCTTCTATGAGGATGATGAGCTATCAAATGCCTGTGCTGCCTAGAGGAGGTGCGAACTTCGTTAACAGAATGTCAGCTCCCGCACTAGAAGCACGCGCGAAAGCACGTGCCTCAAGGAAAGGAGGAGGGCTAGGGTTGTGATTTTGATTGGCGAGTTGGATTAGAAATTGAGATGTATTTTGATGAAGATGAAGCTGAAGCTCGCGCTCGGATTTCGTAAAAGTAAAACTTTCAAAGAAATAGGACCTGACTAGATAGAGTTTGAAGGAGTTTCGAAAGAGCATGACGATGACTCTATCTCGACGAAGCACTATAATTTCGGACTGAACTCGCACAAAGCAACATAAGCATACCAAAACGACGACGACTCAAGACATGAAGTTACACATTGTTGCCTCTGCCCACATTATTGCACCATATGAAGCTTACCGCTAATTACACGCCTGTCATTCATCTAGGAACACTACGGTATTCACGTCTATCTTTCCTCTATTTACAAATGGCATTATCGCAATCCTTACACTTAAGCTTAAGCCGAGCGACGCAGACGCTCACAGCATACAAAGATTATCAATCAGTTGTTAGCTATTCGCTTTCCCTCGTTTTACTCTCTGCAGTTACTACAATTTTTTACAAACATTCAAAATGGTATAGGGATACATGATCTCCGTCTAATAGTACTATGAAGAATTGCATCAACAATCAACATTGATTTCATTTAGCGTACTAGTTCGTCTTCGTTTTCCACCACAATTATGATGGCATGACATATGTAAATGTAAATGTATTATGTAAGAACATAAATGTGAGTCAGGAGTTTGAGACGATGATGGCTAAGCGTATGTTTTTGAAAAGAAACATAAAAAAAAAAGATGAAGAAAACCAATCATGATCATGCTTCATGTTCATGATAAGCTAATAACGTTAATAAAGAAAGAGTACAACGTCGTCACAGTCATAGTCACAGGCGCAGCGAGCATATGCCTGTCATCAAGGTCCTAAAATGAGTGAACAAGACCCGGAAACACAGACGAGTTCACAAATGTTGTTCTACAACACGTTCGCGTGAAAGAAGCGCGTCCGCGTTTGCAGCCTAGTTTCTTTCGTCCTCTATTTCTGGTGAAGAAAATCAATGGAATTGAAATTCAAATTCTAGTTTCAAGATCGAAACAGCAACAAAATGTCGTCATCAGAAACGATGGGCAGTGTGCCTGTATCGAAGAACAACTCGCAAAATATGACACCGAGTTCGCCTTCCGATAGCAGTCGGCCGCCTCTGTCCCCACAAAGCCTGAATACGGCTGGGAGAGGAGGTGGAGGCGCGAAAAATAGAGTTGCGGGACCATCGAGCAGCGCGCCATTGAGTGCAGCATCGAGAAGAGATGCCTCAAATAAACTTGAAACGCACAAGAGCAAAAGCATGCGTGGTGGTGCTAAAGAAAGAGACAGTAGAGGACAAGAGAAAGACGACGATGCGATCAGTCAAGGAGCTACATCTAGTAGAAAAGCGGGGGCAATAAATGCTGTGGAGGCAAGCGATGCTAAGGGCATCAGATACAGCAGGACAGCTACGGGCGTTGGTGCTGGTAGTAGACGGGAGTCTCTGGTGGCAGCCGCTACCGCTTCATCTTCAGCTACAACGAGTAAACTTTCAGCAGCCGGTGGAGGTTTTTTGGATAGCATCATGGAGAAACGTCGACAAACGCTACAAAATGTGCGGAATGCGAAAAAATTGGCAATGGGCGACACTCCAGCCGCGATGTCTAGTACCCTGAATAAAGGACGCATAGTGGCGACGTCGCAGGCAGGAGGTGCTGCATCATCTTCATCAGGCTCTCCGCAAAGTCCTGCTACTTTTATGGTTGTCGACTAAGTATATCTCTCTGGTGTGGGTGTCGTGTATTATCTTCGTATATTACATCTCGAACGGAGACGCTCCTACTCCTATTAAGTACGTATGAATCGAGTTCTACTTGTAAATGTAACTGGAAGTTCTAAACCCCCTTCGAATCGGATGACTGCTGTGTTAAGGCAGTCAACAGCCGGACAACGACTGCTATCCAGCACTGGTGGGACTCCGATGAATTCAGGCGACGCCAGAGATACCGTAAACGCTGCTGGCCAGAACAAGAAGGTTTTCAATAACCTCTTGGCTCAGATTGCTGGTGCAGCAGCACAAGGATCAAGACGAAGCTCTGCGGAGAAGCGAGACTTGACGACTGATATTTAAGGCTCGCGCAGAGATGTAGATGAGTTGTATTCTACCAGGAATACCAAGAACACCGAGGACTACTACTAGAAGAGACATTAGAAGCTACTACGTGGCGAAAGTAGGCTCCTGCTTTCAACTTACATAACTGTTCTTCTGGGCATCATGGGCTTTTCTAAAAATACTCCACTGAAGACACCACGGGCTCCACATCCTTCGGTTCTCGTTTTCGCGGTACTGTGGACCATGTCCGAGGCGTCCAGCGAGCACTGAAAGACGGCACTTTACTAGTACCAGCTGTTGATGGTCGTCCGGTGTCTGCGAATTTGCTCTCGCTGTTGGAGGAAACTGCGGTGAAAGAGCAGGAGTTGTTAGAACTGTTACTGAGTGCTGGTGGCGATGGCGAGGAGGACGAAGCCTTGACGACTCCTGTTGCATCGAAACCCATGAAGACCACTCGATCTCGTACCGTTGATGCGTGGTCAAGCGAAGAAGAAGACGATGGCGGTATGGGTATCGGATTGAAGAGCCTTGCAGCCGTGGGAGGTGCTACTGGCGCTGCTTCGGAACGCAGAAGCGAAGAAGACAACGATGATGCGGTCACTGAAAAAGCAGCAGCTGCAGGCACCAGCTTCCCTGTTCGCCCTTCAGGGGGTTCTAGGCAGAGTAAGCGTTTTCAAGCTAGTTTCGAGAAGATTCGGAGTGCTTATCGTCAACTAGCGTCTGCTGGGTTAGGCAAGGATGATCGGAGTCGAAAACTCTTTGCGCTCTTAGACAACGCTGACTTCCGTGCTTCTAGTGTAGAATCGACGAAGCCTGAGCTTCTTCGATTATTGCAAGAAACAAGTCAGAGGCAAGAGGCTGTGCTGGCAGAATTGGAGTCATCGATAGATGAAGAAGAGGCAGGAGGACGAGATGTCGATGCAGGAGCGGAAAATAGAAGTCCTGATGCTGACGAGAAGGCTCTTCAAAAGACATCGTCGACACCTCTCACTAGTGTGGAGCTACAATCATTATCGGCAGCAAGGCTGACAAAAAAGCTGTCAACATCACCACAGGAACAAACGACTCCAGACAACAGCCGCGTCACCCTCGGTCTTACGAGTGATTTGAAGGAACCGCTCCTGGTGGCAAGAGAGGAAGGAGTCAGCACTTCTCCACTGACCCTTCAACCACGAGGGGAAGGACTGGGATTAAGGCTCAACTTTCATTGGTCACTGAGATCGAAAAGGCGACGGACCCCTTCTTGAGAGAACCAACAGGGGAAATAAACGAAGGGAAAAGGGTTTAGGGTTTAGAAGGTGGTCTCTTCCGTTCAGCATCACTGAGTGACCGTTGACTGCTGACCTTTAATGGGAGCAGATCGTAGCAAAAGCGTAGTTTCCTCTACTGGGTCATCGATTCGGGCACAGGATGAGTGGTACCTTAGTGCGGCTACCATGACCTGGACTGGCTGGTTAGTCTACCTGATCGAAGAGGGTTTCTACTACTCCGTTTTGTTTACTTTGCTGCTCATATGGTTTCTGGTATCAGTTTTTTTCTTCGTGTACGAGAATTCGGCATGGGGCGCTTTCGGCGGCAGGGACCCTTGTGTTAGCGTCTTCGGAGCAGGAGGTGGTGAGGCTTCTACGGAGGGCAGCAACAACGGGCAGCAGCCGCATTTGATCTTAGACGTTACGACCAAAAGCCAATTGCAGGACATCAAGAACGGACACTTTCTGCTCGATGCGTTGCAAGGGCCACTACGAAATGGCTGTCCTCCATCAAGGCCGATCCGAGCAGTCCCTTCCGAGTTGAATTGGATGGATAGTTTGCTCTATTCATCGCCTTTTCTTATGGCTACTGCAACAACACGAACACACAGTATTTCATCCCTTTTCCTTTACAACCAGTCATAATGTTTATTTTCTCAGAGAATGAAAACTACCAGTAAAAACAAGAACATCAACTTCAACGGGATGAAGAACAGCCATGATCTCTAATCACCGTCTCTGCTTCGTCGACGCGATGTTCATGACGATCTCAGTGCTCACCAACACTGGCTTGGAAGTAATCAAATTCGCCTATCTCAGCACCACGATCCAAATCTTGTGTCTTCTCCTGATGTTGCTGGGCAGCACGCCTTTCTTCGCGATCGTCCCGCCATTGCTTCGGAAGTACAACTTTCGCAAACAGCACAGGCTTTGGCTCTTGTCACATCAGGAAAGGATCATGTACATTCTCAACAAAAGAATGCACGGAACAGTTGTATGGCTCTGGTATTTTTGGTATAGCCTGAATTTGATCCTAAGGGTTCTCTTCTTGTTTTCCCTTAGGATCAAACTCAGGCTCCCAAATACCAGAACCATTCAACAGTGGAGGAAGAACTGGAACGATTACATGCAGAGGATAAAATCCTGTTCGGACATGAAATAAACGGAGAAGGAGCCGCGGCTGAAGATGCGAGCAGGGAAACTGTTGTGCCGCAGATTGATGGTCCTTCGTTTCCGAGCATGGATCGAATGATGGAGTCCGGTGGTCTCCTTGCAGGAGTAGATCGTCTGGAACAAGCACCAGCATCAATCGCGAAAGAGAAGGGTTCGTCCGAAGAAGAGCTTCTAGGTGGTCGTGTCCCTGAAGAAACGGCAGTAGCTGACGAGTACTCTAATATCGTGGAGAAGCAGCTGTCACCTGCGTCAGTCCATCTAGAGACGGTCGTCGAGGACGAAGATGAGGCGGACGAAGGCGATGAAAACAAACGGAAAGAGAACGGCGCTAAGGGCCTCTTTGTCTCTGACGAAGATAAGGGAGACGACCGGAAGATGAACCTTGATGCCGATCATCGAAGAGATACAGCAATCATTTTGGAAGCCTCAGAGGAGCAAGGAGTAGCAGAAGTAGAGGAACAACAGCAGCAAGCATTTCGAGGGAGCGTGCTTACTGCGCGTCCATCGGCAGCACCAGAATTACGACCAGCATCGCCCATGCTGGATATGGCAGGAGAAACAGCTGCCCACTACCGGAGGCGTCATTTTGCGCATCTTTACGTCGATGCAGAGTGGCACAACGAGTCACAGCGAATTTTGGAGTACATGGCTTTGTCGAAGGTGGTCAGCACGATCGTGAAAATCTCTGTGGCTTTTATCGGCGTTATGTGGATCATATTGACTTGCTACCTTTACGTGGTTCTGTATTTGCTAGAGGAGGAAAATGTGGCTGAGCACGCAACCGCAACCGATGGTGTGATAAACGCTAGCAACATGCCAAGAATGGGTACTAGCGACAGAATGGATCCACCTCACCAAGAGCTCCGTGCAGGCCTCGAAGCGCATGGCGATACCTACCTGGCGTGGCAGAGTTTTTATCTAGTCTATTCGATGTTCGCCAACAATGGTCTTTCTCTGTACGATGACAGCTTTTCGATGTTCCGCTCAGAACTGCCGATTCTTGTCGTTGCCGGTTTTTTCCTCCTGCTCGCCAACGGGATGTTTCCGATACTGCTACGTTGGGTGATCAAGTTTTTTCGTCGACGCGCAGAAGCAAGGGAGCTGTCCGGTGAGGCGCAGGCGGTAGATCTAGAGAGTTTTCTCACTCGTTACGATCGCGTAAAAGAGCTGAAAGACGAGCTCGCGCATAACGAGATCGCCTATGCTGCTTTGGATGATGGACTGCACGAGAAGCAGCGAGCGTTTTGGAAGTTGATGCGGTTGGTAGAGGAGTACGACGATCGTAGGGAATACAGACGGAAAGCGGCAATAGATGGTATTCTCAAGAAACGACGAGTCGAGCTAGAGGGCGATAAAGGCAACGTGGATGCGTTTGATCTTGTACTTTCAGGCAACATTGAAATAGGAGGCGTGGGAGAACAAGTACTACAACAAGCGAGAACAACAACTGGTGCTACCAATCTGTTGATCAAACCACCTAGTACCGCGAGGACGTCACGACAGATGAACACCAGCACATGTTGCCTACCACAAGACTCACCTTCCAATTATAGTTCTAGCCCATCGTCGTCTGAAGATGAAGCAAGTCCTCCACCCCCAGTGCCTAGTAACAACTCATCCTTCATATCGTGGTCTCGTAGAAGAAAGCACAAACGTGAGGCCGCCCAAGCATCTAGAGTCGAAACGGAAAGAAGAAGAGAGGAGAAGAAGCTAAAGAAACTACACATGAAGCCGCGCGAGAAGAAACTACAACTACAAGTGGCGTCCTCGAGCTCCTCTGCAGCACAACAAGAACACTTGGGTCTGCTTCCTGAACACTCCACAATCGCGTCAACTATCGGAGATCTGAAACCACCACAGCAGCCGTCGCCAGAAAGTAGCTCATCGAGCAGACAAAATAACTCGGAAAACAAGCTCGTCGTGGAAAAGCGTGCCTCTTCAATAAACGACGTTTTGGGCTCATCCCACTCTAGCATACCTGTAGCAGGCGGCTACCGTTCTCCTAGCAGACCGCTCTCTCGCTCATCCAGTAAGCAACTCAATTCGTCGTCTAAAGAGGCGTCTCCGACCGATTCTGCTGACGTCAACAGGCCTAGAAAAATGCTGGGTCGCAGGAATAGTAGCGAAGGTCGTTCTTCACCGTTTCAGCACGGTCGTGGGTTTTTCGACCTTTCTGCACCGCTGTCGAGTAGTCCGAATATCATGCCGAAGGACATCAAGGACCAAAACTTGTTGGAGGTCATTGGAGGCCAACATAGGGACAAAGACGATGACAAAGGCGAACTAGCTCTGGTCATTGTTGAGGGCAGCGCTTTAGCCTCTTCCAGGAGTGGGACGGGAGTTGCACCTCCACGTTGTTCGGCCGCGAAACAACAACCGCCAACTGCAGAAGAAATCGCTATCGCAACTAACATACTAGATCAAGAGGAAGCCCGTGACCCGCACGTTACGCAAGAAGACGACGAGCGCCGATCCTTGCTTCTGTCCGCTGCTTTGCTGAAGTTGTCGTGCCCAGCCTCTGGCGTAGACTCACCTCCACATCACGATTACGATTTTGTCGACCCAGACGTCGAACCAAGCGACAGCCGGTCAATCGAGCTGATTGCTCTTGCCGATGGTTGGACCGAATTCGATGCTTTAGACTTTCTGCTTCGTTATCCAAGGAGATGTTGTACGCATCTGTTTCCGGCTGCCCATACGCAGTGGCTTCTGCTTTTGTCGGTGATGATAACAGTTGGGCTCAGCTTCTGCATGTTGGTAGAAGATTGGAATGGGCCGCTGTTTGAATTCTCTAGTAGTGCAGAAGAACAACCAGCAGAGCAGCCTGCTGTGCCTGCACCGACTCCGACAGTAACTGCAGCGCAAATTCTAGCTCAGGTTGCGAAAGAACAGTACGAGAATGCCACACCTGCTCTACTCCGTAACGAAATTCGCCTAGATTTTAACCGTGCTCCCCCCAAAGGCGCAGCAACGACGCAAACCGAAAACAGCAGAGCAGGGATTGGTGAACAATTCTCTTCTCATTTAGCACAGATGGATTGGCCCTTGAAACTAGCGAATATTTTTTTCCAGGCTGCTGCGACCAGAACATCAGGATTCTCAGCCGGAGACATGAATACGTTGTCTTTGGCCACGCTTTGGCTTGTTTGCGTTTGCATGTACGTGTCAAGTTCACCTACGGTTGTCGTTATGCGGTTTTCGTCCTTGTCGCGTGCAAGAGGAGGTGGAGGGGATACGTCTGGCTCTTCTACTGACGGAGGTGTATCGAGTAAACGAGATGTCGCTTCGATCATCTCTGAGATAAGCGGGCGAGGAAGTAGAGGAGTGCACTCGACGACAACGAGTGCTAGATCACACTCTACAACTTCTCATCATCTTCAAATGTTCTCGGATTCTTCACCATTTAACAGAGGAAATGTAAATGACTTGGGTCGTCCTCTGCTTCTTCAACATCCTGCTGTGAATAACCGATCGGATTCGCAGAGATCAGCGTTTTCAAACCGATCAGCAAGCATAGAACTAGGAGCTGCGAAGGAAGGGCCGGACTCGAAAAGATCAGCCTTTGCGAATCGCTCAGCTAGTGCACTGGTTCTGGGTAGAGGTGTTGGCGATGGGCAGGATGACGAAGAGAAGAAGGCAAACTTTTCAAGTAATCACGATCGAGATAGACGTCGTGGACATCCACCACATCATCATCGTCGACACAGTCTTGACCACGATAACCTTCATTCGCCGAAGTCTCGTATGGATTTTGTCGGGGATGTCGTTGAGCATATGCGCGCTGCGGGTGTTCCGGAGAACATCTTTACGCGGGTGCTAGGTGACCGTTCACAGGATAGAACATCATCTGCTGCGGTTCTTGGTTCCTCGGCTGGAGTTGGAGGAGCATCACAGGATATCAACAACTCCTCTTCTGTTCCTGCTACAACTACTTCTACAGCTCACAGGGATAAGGAACACCAGCACGACCATGACCAGAAGCTGCGAGTGCTTTATCCATTGAAGAAGAACCGGATTGGCAGAAGCCTAGTAGATACCTCTGTTGAGCCAACATTAAGATTGAGTATTAAGGATCGTAATAAACCTCCGGGAAGTAGTGGAAGTGATGGAGGTGCTTACCAACCACCTGTGTTGCCTGGTGAATCAGAGGGCGTTGAAGATCGATTCGGAGAGCCGCCATCTTGGATGAAGAACGAGAAACAGGACGAAACAGGGCAGATGAAGGGGCATCTACAACCTTTCTTGAGACACAGTAGCAGCGCTGCTGCTGCGTCCGGTACAAGTAGACCCAGCTTCTCAAAAATTCTGACGTCCTCTAGTGCAAGTAGCGCATCTACTCTCCGATCGTCCGTGGAAGACTCCGACATGCTTTCCATCATTTCCGGTGTTGCGGGCGGGATCGATATTACAGGCGGCGACGGACTGAATGAGGACCGCGTCAGCAACACCTTGTTCGGACAAGTGAAACTGTACATGTTTCAGCACTCGG
This sequence comes from Amoebophrya sp. A25, assembly GCA_905178165.1. NCBI lineage: Eukaryota > Dinophyceae > Syndiniales > Amoebophryaceae > Amoebophrya > Amoebophrya sp. A25. The sequence goes on from CAJINU010000063.1 coordinate 505,502, forward strand.
TCTACGTAGTCTTTGTGATTTTCTTCGTGCTGACAATCGAGACTAGCCACAGCAATCTGAGCTATGCAGGCTTTGCCGATAATGACAGTGCTCTGGCCTACAAGGATCGTAGCATGCTTGATGTGGACAGGCAGTACATCTTGAGTCCAGGAAGTGGTGGTGGTTCTTCAAGTTCCTCGACGTCGACAGCTACATCGTCTTCAGGATCTTCATCTTCTAGTGTTGACCACCAGTATCACCTAACTCCTGTAATATCAGTAGTTGGATCAAATTGTTCCAATAATGACAATTTTTATCCAGATGATCATGATGATGCCAAATCTTCCCAAGCAGCTGCACTCAAAGCCCTACTAGGTGGGTCGGATGCTAGCGCAACTCTCTCCTCGTTTGACTACATCATTCGCGGAAATGGCGGCTCCGCTTTCAACCCTCAAGTGGATGATCGGCATGGTGATTATATCGAGAAGACAGGAGTGGACGTGGACGTGGATCATCTGCCTGAGTCTTCGGATGCGTCAGTCTTTGCAGCATTGTGGCATGACCTATTTTATGAGAGAAAATAGTAATATACGAAGCGAAAATGTGTTATCATTCTCACACTCTTCTACTTACTTAAGAAACTTGATAATGATAATAGATTTTCGTTTCATATAATAGTGCACTCACACTCAGAAAAAGTGGAGGCTATTTTCCTACTGAAATCGTAGCCAATTTCTTGAGCGTGAGTGCACTTTTTCGTTTCATATATTTGGGTATGATCATACTGATACGCAGCAGGAAAAAGAAGATGTTATCGAGGAACAACGAGAAAAAACCACAGGAGACGAGGGCAGTGAAGATGCTGCCCCACCAGGAGAGCAGGTGATGAAGACACTGGTAATAGACACATCGACGAGTTACGGAGAGCCGCCAGCCGGGAACAGCATTCCGTTTTTCAATTATGAACACCAACAATGATAGCACTTCACTTCTCCATTCGTTATTGTTTCTTCCCTATGATCATGATGATCATGTGTAACTGTATCTCTAACTATGTATCGGAAGAAAAATGTAAGACTATGTGAGTGTGAGACTCATGCCATGCCAAGACAAGCGGTATTGTCACTCATTTCACATTCACTCTCATCTCCATCGCCTCCTGCTTCTCTTCCTTCTCTAACCCCAACTCGTGTACGAGATCGTTGCTGCTTACGGTATGGTCGGTTTCTCTCTCGGTGGCGGTCGGTTAGTGCAGGTAGAAGCCATCCAACTTCCAAATGGTGAGCTCCGACGTTTGGTCCTGTACGCTGACAACCCCAGCAGCTACGTGGCGTCTTGGTCCGCTGGCAGCAAACTTTTGCTGTGCTTCGTCATGCTGCTGGGGAAGCTGAGAGGACTGCCGGAAAGCATCGATCCAAGTGTGGCGATTGTGATGGATTGAACACGGATTTTTTGAAGATACTTACAGTCTTAGATAGAAGTAGTGACGAGGAAAGTTGTGATCTTCGAAATTAACTAGGGCTTTTTTGTGTTCCACTTCCACTAGGGCGTTTGAGTTCTCGTTTTACTACCCATAGCAGCGGTACTTGTAGTATCAAAATCTGACTTATTCTTAATGGGCTAACAACACATTTTTTTCACTTTGTAGCGTGTCAGTTTCTGAACACTTTTCTGCATCAACACACCAGATGCAGATGCACCAGATGACGCGATAATCATAATATTCAATCGTAGACGAGGCTTATTAAGATATCGGTAATCGCTATCGCAATGCAAATTTTTTCTTAACCAGATTAAATAGCAGAGCACTCCTTTGCACTTGGTGGAAGGCAGAGACAACGAAAATCATCCTGCAAATGCACAGATATTAGGACTAGCTTAGATCAACTTACTTGAATGTACATTTGTAGGGTATTGAATCGGGCTTTGCATGTTCTTGCATCCATACCGCTCTGATCGTCCTACAATCAATACCGTCATTGTGTCTGCTCATCCGTAGTAAAGACCTTGATCTTGTATCGGATAGTCGTGGCTTGGGCAGTGGTGCACAGGATATCTTGTATAGAATGATAATGAGCTGATTGCTTCATAGTTTTCCTTCTCCTGAACTACCTACTCAAAAAAATGAACTTCGTTCCCTGAAGCTTTCACGTCACACTTGTTGTGGTCGTGCCTCCATCGCCTGTTTGAAATCGAAGACAGTTGAAGGCCACAAAGACTGCAACGCTTTCGAAAATTAAAACTGTTTCTGTTCCAGGGAGGCACAAAATCAAAAACTCCGACCGAAACCACCACGATGCACCTTCTGTTCTTAAGACCGATTTAGGTGCTCGGTCAGACGCACACGCACGTCTTGCGTACTATGATTTGTTTTGAAAACAAGAGTTGTCCCATGACCTACTGCAACTGCTACTACAAGTAGATGCAGGATGTGGACGGAACATCAGTCAACATGATTACCAAGAAACAACGGCGCAGGTAATTTTTTGCTTTGTACTTGAACTTTTTGTTTTCCTTTTTAGCGATGAGATTGTTTTCCTTTTTAGCGATGGCCATTCTACCAACGACAGAGTTTTCAATCCGTATGCAAGTGCAAGAACGGCAAGAAGAAGATCTTACTAGACATTCTCCGTAGTTTTAGTTACGGCAAAGCGTATTTTATCGTCATGCACCAGCAGTACCAATCTGAAAAATTAAGAACATCAACATTTTGTCATGACAGCACAACAAGAACTAGAAATTCCATAATTGAGAATATATAAGAAACCTATAACGCAACAACGTTAATGTCCTTGCTCTACAGAAAAATGTCCACCCCACCGTCGGGTCGTGGTCGCACCGACCACTTCCTTTCGTCAAAAAATCGAAAAAAATTGTCCGTCAAATCGATTGGCCTAGTCAGCTTGCTTTCGAATGCGACTGAGTTTGTCCTTGCGGCGCCTCCAGTTTCGTATTATGCGTCGCATTCCAGCAAGAACGTTCCACGCATGTGGACAAGACATTCGCCGAAAGCTCGTACTAGTCAAGAACGAGAACTACGTGTACTTCTTACATCTTCTAGTGAGGCTGTCGTTTCTAGTGGTGCACGTGCAGGAGCTGAAATATCGACACAACCAGCAAAGACGCCACAGGACCGAAGACGAAGAGCCGTTTCGTTCGACAAGACGAGTGTGACAGATGTTGTAGCATCAGCAGAACATCCAGCCCTAGTAGAGAAAGTAGAGAACCTCGATCTACTAGACGGCGTGGTCTCAAAGAAGGTTCTTGGCAAGAAACCTGCTACTCCTACTAGGAAGAAGAAGATGGAGCGGACGTCGTCGCTTCTGACTGGTGCTGAAACAAGAAGGAACAATAGCACACATACACAAGAGCATCAAAATGAAAAGGTTGCGGAAATAAAGGTCGATGCGCATCGACATCAAGATCAAGTAGAACCTAAGGAACTTCCAACTCCTTCAATTGCAAGGACTAGTAGAACTAACAAGACGACGAGGACGACCTCCTCATGGCAACCCAGTTTGTCGATTAAGCCCCTAGAGCAGGAAGATGTGTTTTGTGCATGCAGGCAGCTGATCTCGCAACTGTCAACACAAGTGCCGAAGCTAGAGGGCACGGCGCCAATGACCGATATAGCGCAGCAAGAAGAACATGTAGTGAAGATCAGCGATGCCGAAATTCTTGATGTCGCAGCAGATGATGTCGCTTTTACTGAAGGACGGAGCGCTGTCGACGATAGTACTGAATCGAAGGAGGTACTGCAGCTGTGCTTATTGTTTTGTCATTCTGTTTTTGTCATAATTCTGGGCTTCAATTCATAATGTATGTAGGCCTTCCTGATATTCCTTTGCGACGGGAACATCCTTCGAAAAGAAAGGATCGACTCATATACTCGCAGGCAATACCGAGCTTATTCCTCCTACAAGAATTTGTCTCGACATTGATGAATTTTTAATTACCTCAAGGAGGAGTTTCCAATTTCGAGGCACCCAAGTGTCCTTGATATTGTTTAGTCTCCTAGGTAGTACATGTAAGACTATGTGAGACTCATGCCATGCCATGTATGTCAACGTGGTGGTTAAACTGCACAACTACAACATCTTCGTGATCAGTGGAGTATTTGTATGCATTGCTTTTCATTTTTCCACAGGAGGCAGCAGCAGCGAAGAAAATTGAGCAAAGAGCGAAAGCAAAACCAGTTCTGGTTCCCGTAGCCCGGGCTCGCTCGTCAACTGGAGGCAATGCGCGTTGGTGTAGACGTTTGCTTGCTAACGAATCGAAGCAAGTGCAACAACATACGAAATCCTCCTCTTGTCCGGCAACAGAAAGAAGTAGAGACCATGTTATTGCAGCTGCTCGCCAGACAAGTGCACCAGAGACAACGCGAGCAGGCGATGTTGAGCATGTCGTTGCGGCAACGCCTTTCGCTGCCCTTCTGTCGGACCCAACTCCTTCGCAACAGTTAGTTTTTGGAGATGTCACAAGGGTGTTACAGCGTCCTCAAAAGCCTGAACAGCTGCAACCTAGCGTCTTCAGACCTGTGCCGCTCCGTCCCCCTCCAGGACTGACTCTGCCTAGTCCTCCTGAACGACCTGAGTATTTCAACATTTCCACACCAAAAGAAGTACTTGCAGGAGGTGCAGAAGTAGACGCTTTTCTTCCTCATGCTCTACTCCTTCCTCAAGGGACGATAAGCGCTGTTCTTGGAGCTGCTGTTGTACGTCACCCAATTGATCATGACTATGAATCTTCTAGGTCCTCGTCAACGTCATCTTCACGACCTCTAATGTCATCACCTCCTCCTAGCAGTCATGTTGATGGTCCAGCATCCTCTCCAGAGATCTCTCCTTCGACTGTTGATGCAGAATATCGAGATGTTTTTCTCACACCGCAAGAGGAGGAAGAGGAGAGACCGCAAGGTCGTGGAGATAAACTACGGCACGCAGGCAGAGAACAAAGCACTAGGAGCGCCAGCAGCCCTTTGCAATTTATCCCTGAACAGGAAATGGGGCGACCACACCTTTTAGATCATATTACACCGAAGGCAGTGGCAGACGCAGACGCAGACCTAGTAATGCAAACAAGAAGCAAGAACAAGATGAAAGCATTGATAGAATCGGTTCGCCCGGATCCTATCGAGACATCTTTTGCGACTTCTAGTCCGGAGGAAGATGAAGAGGGCGTGGCAGGTGCCACTGGCATGTTGAAATCCTCAAAGAGCAAGTCCTCTCCTGCCTCAAAGTTGATGAGAAATGAGAGCAAAGCGTCGACACGGTCTACGACATCTTCAGCCTCTACTGCTCTGCCGCCATCGACATCGAGCATATGTGGTTCTAGCCCAGGTTCGAGGCTGGACTCGTCCAAGCGTGGGATCCTATGCTTTCCCTCCTCAGCAACGTCTTCGGGATCTTCAATGCCTCACCCTAGAAAAGCAACAGGAAGTGCCACGAGTGGTAGTCTTGAACAACTTCACTTTTCAACACGTGGAGAGCGATCATTGGGGAGCAGCGATTTATTTGATTGCCAACCCTATCCGTTCGGACACGGTTTTTACACGAGCTCGTCTGAGAGAACAAGCACTCCACCTGGGCTCTTTGATCAAGGGTCCTCTAGTGAGCAGGTAGATCCGGAGCAGTTCAATTGGTCTGGTAGCTTTAGGAGCGACCAATCAGGTCGTTCATTATTTGAACAAGCGCAAGCACTGCAACCCTTCCGTAGATCGCCTGGGCCAGCATTATCCTCGTCAGCCTCGACTACCCCACAGTCAGGACCCGCACCTTCGCCTCCTCCGCCGGTTAGGCTGCCTACTTTGGAGGAAGTAAAACAACTACAAGGTGGAGGAACTGGCACAACTGATGATGCTCATCTTGTTGCTGATCTTCATTTAGGACTCGTCCCGTATAGTTTATGGGGTGCGAAAGCGAATAACACCTACCAGGATGGACAGGATCATGGACACTTAATATTGCCACTGCAACCTCCAGCGCTAAGTGAAGCTGAAGCTAGAAGCGTAGCAACCTCAGAGCATGAGGAGGATGAACAAGACGAACGAGCAAAGCTTATTGAAAGGCTGAGGCAGGAGCAAGCGGAGGAGCAGAAGCAACTAGACAAGGAACTGGACAGACAAAGGCGCAGAGAGGCGTCCGGAGTTTGCTCCTTCAGCCAAGGAGGAGGAGCAGAAAGTGACTGCCCTTCATCAAGCGCTCCTTCGTCGCCTACGCGGCGTGGGACCGAACCAAGACTCATGCACACGCAACCGGAAAAATTTAGACCACGTCTGCTGCCTTCTGGAAGTACTAGTGGCGACAGCGCCAGTGAGGAGGACAACAGCAGCGGTCACATTCCACTAGTAGATGGAAGAACTGAGTTGCGGGACAGAAATGCCGGGACCATGGCGGTGCTGGGAACTTTGATGAATAAAGCAAAAGCAATGGAGTTGAGCAAGCTGGCTGGTGTACCATACCTTCACGATGGCCAACCTGTTCATCTTCACGGTCACGCTGTAGTGACTGGCAACCAAGATTCACCGGGAGGAGCTTCTGTTGCTTCTGCTTCTTCTGATGAACAGCTACCTACTGGCTTTGCGCGGTTGTCGACCGATGCGCCGCTAATCGGTGGCCCGAAAAGTAGAACAAGAACAGGCAGCTTCGCAGTTGGTACTCCATGGGTGGCCGATGACGATGTTGCTGAGCCGTATTAACAGCTCTTTGGCTCTGGCGGGTGATCAATGGAGGGAGGTCTAGTGTGATGCTATTGGGTACATGTGTGGGTGAGAGTGTGCAAATTGGCTTCTTTCTTTTCTCCCGCCTTACCCCAGAGAGCATTCTTCCCGCTGTGCTCGTTTTGATTACTTATTTTCCTAGTGCAGGGCTAGTGCTCTCGCTCTGTCTACTGTGATTAATCGCCGTCGAGTTTTTCACACATATGCATCCTACATATCACTACTTAACCTTAAGTACCTTCGACTATGACCTTGTCGAAAAACTTGCTTCGTCTCTTGGATTTGATATTTTTAATTGATTTCAAGTTGTTGTTGCTCGTTGTTGTTGTTTTGGTCGCCTTGACCGATGGGCCGCGATCAGCCTGAGCTCGAAAGTCGAAGCCTTAGGTTCAGCACGGTAACGTTGTACACAACATGGTCTTCGATCATAGTCGTGTAGGGTAGCGTTTGTGCAAGTAAATGAGAATTTAAAATGACATGTAGCCTCTCGGAAACGGGCTTAGCTGCCAAGTATCTTCCTTGCGTGTAGTTGATGAAAATGAGGCTATCATTACAGGAACCACCGGTGCGAGGTGTCATAGCTAAAATTCAGTAGGCCTAGCCTATGATATCATGTCGCAGTGAGGTATAATGGGGCAATTTCAATCACCACCGTCAAGAACAAGAAGATCGAGAGGAATGACTCATCGTGAAAGGATAACGATTGCATCATGCATATATCTTTGACTGTCGCTGTATACACTCTAGCTGTGAATTTCAAATCTTCAACTTGAACAACTTTAAGGTTAGACTACTTTGTGAAACAATTATTTTATCAAAAAATGGTAACATTTACAACATTATACACTGTGCAATGCTCCTCCATCTATCTGCTCTAACTAGTATGTGAAGATACCGAGGCCTGTGAAGATGTTCAGCCTAGTGCCGTCGAATGAAGACCCACACTGCATCTAGTTGCATGTTTTCGCCCATGGGAATCTGGTTGACGTGAAGCCATTTCGTTTAGAACATTTATGTTGGTATCTAAATTTGATTTTGAATTTCATTTTCTTCATAGGCCCAATTACAGCGCAGATTCATTGAGAACAGATTTCATCCTTGTAGTAATTGATCAAGATATCAAGAACAAGGTTTGAATTTCACTTCCTGTTATCATTAATAGCAATACCCCCTGAGTGCCTTTGAACGGTCGCGGTGTCTTTGTAGCCCATTTTGGTGCCTCAAGCAACACCTAGATGCATGCAACAATCAAGTGGTTAAGATCCATGACAAAGATGAACGAGTCTTCAATACAAGAATTACTGCAAGAAATACAGAGGCGAAGATCATGAATCCAAGATTTATTTCATAGTGATCAGTGACGACCACAATCAATGTCGGCATGGTCTATGCAATGCTGAGGTGCAGATTGGTCGCGGCGAAGTATGAAATATGACGAGGAGGCGAAGGCCTTACTTTGAGTTTGATCAGGTAGAAGTACTTGTAGCTTCTTCATCTGACTTCTTCTTGGAGTAGATGGTAAAGAGAACTCGGTGGAGGAGAGGTCGGGAAGAGTAGAGAACAAGAAAAACTGTCATATTGAAAGCAAAAACGCAAGGGTCAAAGCCCGCCAACATCCTAGATGACCATGACACTGAAGAAATTCCAAACTGAATAGGCTTTGCTCAAGAACAAAACACTCACCGTTCTCGTTGCAGAGAGGCCGCAGGTAGCCACAGTCTTTGCAAGAGCGATACTGTATCGACAGTAAAATAAACCGAGTCAGAGCCTGGTACGTAGTTGAAAAACCACAATGATCTAGCCCTATCACTCCAAATAAGTACTTAAAAGAAACATGTTCGCTCTCGGCGGCCGTGGTGGGGCCAACATCTTCGACCATGTCAAGAAACGACGTGGCGGCATCAGTGGGGCTTCTCCGGAACTGTCACCACGCGGTAACATCTGTGCAGCAGCCTCGGTCGCAGGAGTGCATCCGGCAGCACTTCAACAGCTTGGGGTGCCTTCAGAGGGTCTACTAGAGGGGCTTTTAGTGGACGGACACGGAGAGGATCATCGTCGGCTGCAACCGGAAGGAGATGAGGGTGGTCTGGGTGGAGGTCCGTTAAAAGCTAAATTATTAGGAGTCCCGGGAGGACTTGCAGGTGCGTCGAAATTCGCAGACCACCCGAGTAGAGACGGCAGTGGTGGTGGACTTAGTGATGACGGGTCTTGTTATGAAACAAATGTCTTTGTAATTTTATTTGTAGCTGATTAGAGAAAGAGATAATTGCGTTTCTTTGAGGTAGACGAACCCGAGGGGCTACCACTTACCTGATTCTTTCACAGGCGTGTGATCATGCTCCTCTCCTCACTTTCTCCAACTTTCTTCATACCTCGTTTCTCCAACTTTCTTCATACCACGCAAGACTCTGCAAGAGGAGCTTTCTTTGGCAAGGGACACAACGCCGACCTCGAAAAAACTTGCGGTTTGGCCAGCGTCGCTTCCTCTCCAGGCAGAGAGCATAACATCTGGCTGCACATTTTTCTGACCTTGGAGTCGGCATCCAGCAGTAGACTTGCAGGCAAGGTCCACAAATTGCAGATCGTGGTGATTGCGCTGTCGATTATTTCGTTTATTTTACAGACGGAACCTAGACTAGCAGGCTACGAGCACATGTGGAAATTTCAAGTAGTGGAGATTATCTGCACTTTCTTATGGCTGGTGAATGGAGGGCTATTATTGCTACCTATATCGAAATCGATCTACTAGAACTAGATGGACAACATCATTTTTTCCTCTAGTTGATGTTGAAATCACATACAACACTTTCCTCATCTTTGCTCGGTATCCTACTCCTTACACAACTATGCTAAACATTTTTTAACACTGCCCCTTTGCCTTTTCTAATCTTCTGTTTCACTATGGAATACGCCCTGCACGTAGTCTCCTACTATTTCGTATACGGCAACGCTTGGGATTTGATGCTGAAGCCGATGAAGATTTTCGACCTTCTAGCGACTTTGCCTTACTACTTCGAACTTCTGCTGGCTGCACAGGATGAGCAGAACATTGCCGCTTTGAAACTACTCCGAATTGTGCGCTTAACCCGACTCTTTCGCGTTTTGAAACTCGGGAAATACTCAAAATTAAGGCTCAACTTTCAATATTCATTGGGGTTGGTCACTGAGATCGAAGAGGCGACCTCCCCTTGAGAGTAGAACAGGGGAAAACGAAGGGAAAGGGGAGAGCTTCGGAGGGGGTCTCTTCTGTTCAGTTCAGAGTCAGCGACCAACGAATGCTGAGCTTTAACAAAAGGCGTGAAGCTAATCTACGTGGTCATCAAGGACTCGGCAGAAACATTGCTAGTGCTGTTTTTTCTGTTATTCATGGTGGTTTTGTGCTTCAGCAGTGTCATCTACTACGTGGAGAAGATGAACTGCCCTGATAGATCGAAGCTATCACCTGCAAGGCTCCAGCAATACTTGACGGACTGCGAAACGCAGCCGTGGTCGCGTTTGGACGAACAGAGTACGTGGGACGTGGACACGAGGTTTATGGTTTCTTGATGTGCTGGTTGCCATTTCATTCTTCCCAACGTCAACCACAATATGCTATTTGTCTTTGCCTGTAGGTCTTGAGGTCTAGATGTACACTTATAATATTTCAGATAAATTCATTTTCATGTTGTAGTTGTATACTATAAGATGAAAAGAGAAAGAGAAAGACTACTACTACAATAATTCTTCCTATAATTCCCCACGACCTATAACTAGGAAATCTAAAAAGCCACTCCACTTCTCGCTCTATACAATTGCTGCTCTAAACCCTACTTTTTCCTGACCACTTCTCGCTCCACCCTATACAATTGCTGCTCTAAACCCTACTCTTTCCTGACCACTGATTACGGCACCTGGGATTCCGATGATGGAGACCGGAATCTGCTGTGCTGCGGAGCTCACCCAGAAAGCGGATCCAAGGATTTTCCCTCAATAGTCCACGCTCTGTGGTTCACCTTCGTCAGTATGTTTACCGTTGGCTACGGTGACCAAGTGCCTCGTACTTGGCTAGGCGCTTTTGCAGGCACGATGACGCTTTTGATAGGCACAAGCCTGATTACTTTGCCGGTCGCCGTTATTGGAGGAAAGTTTCAAGAGCTTTACGACGCCAGCTACTTGTTCGAAGCCATGATGCTGCAGCAAAATCAGTCTGGTGGCAGCGGGGATGAGCAGGAGATGCAAGAGCATCTTCATGGAGCAGCAAGTCCTGGCAGTGTTGATGAAGAAAGTGAAGAATCAACTGATGAAGATGAAAATGAAGACGCACCACGAACACAAAAACAAGTTGAAGAAACAAGTAGTTCGAGAAAACGACCCAACAAGCAACATCAAATCCAGCAATCATCAACCCCGGGAGAGATTTTTGATGAGACTGCTGAGCTGCTGGAAGTGGAAGAAGATACAGAACTACCTGAAAATAATCATATGATTCCCCAACTACATGACTTACCATTACCTGTCTTTACAGGGATCATAACGTCTGAAGAAGAATGTCTGTTGAACCGGATTGTGGATTGCACCTCAACAACAACACAAGAAGAAATCACGGATGCTGCGATGAGTAATCAACTGTCGCAGGATGAAGGCCAAGTAGGAGCTGTCCAAGAAAAACAAGGAACGATAGTAGGGCTCCACAATGCAAATAGTAGAGAAGGACAGCACAGTATGGCTAACCCTAGTGCCGAAAGCGATGAAAACGCTGGTGCTAGTAGCTCTTCAACGTCATCTGCCGATAAAACGAACGCTCCACCACCTACTTCTTCTAGTAGCAGCGATCCACAGCAACCTGCGCCAGTGTCAAACGTATCCGCGCCACCTCCAGGAGCATCTGCGCCGGACGGAGGAAGCAGCACTGGAGCAGCTACGCTGGGCATCCAGTACGAGCTTGCTCATTCGCCTCCTAGACGTCGCTCCGGAGGAGGGCTTCCTATGTCGACCGGTAAAGAGCTGAGATTGACCAGTTCGCAGCGCAAGCAGTTCAAAACAGCGTCTCAGCCAGAGGCGGTGATCAAAGTAACTGCCTTACGAGAGATGGGAAAGACTCCGCCACCACATCACTTAGTCCTTGGCGGAACGGGCGGAGGAGGTCATTTTGTCGCGAACTCACAGCAGCAACAATTAAGGCTACTGCTCAAGCATCCTGATCCTCAGCAGCTTCCTTGGCTCTTTTCCACTCGAAAAACAAGCTAAGGATGCACACAGGGATGCGAACGCGGTAGCTCTAACGCAAGACCATCTCAATCAACTTTCAAATCATGCTAGTGCTCCCAGCAACTTGATGTTGTCTAGCAGTACTGGAGGAGTTGGAGGCTTAGGGGGGACGCCAGGACCGAGTGGTGCCCCGGGTCCAAATGGTGGCCCAAACGCAGGGCCGACTAGTGCAAATCATCTCGCGCCACCAGGGGCAAAACGTCCGATGTTGCCAAGAGCGTTGTCTTTATGGATTGCGGTTGTTCTTCTCTATTCACATTTTTGATTTGTGTTTGAAAAGATCTGGGTACTTTTAACTAACTTGATCTTCCAGGACTAGTTGTTAGGCAAAAACCACCCGGTTCTAGCTGCTGCAAGTATCCTTGATATTCTTATCCATGATCTAATCTCAAGTTCTTCCTTGTCTTCGCGTGCGAGCTCGTTATCCAACGCTTCAAGGATTCAGTATCTACGCGCCATCGCAAACGCCCACAAAAACGCGCACAAAATGGCAAAGATGCCTAGTGGTCCGCCTAGTGCTGCGCCATCCGCTGCTCCTAGCCGACGCGGATCAACAGGAGCTAGTACAGGAGCAGGAGAGGGTAATTTATTAAGGGTTTCCCGATTACATTCCGCACTACCATCCCTGGCTCTTTTCCGAGTAGAAAAGAAGCCAGGGATGTCCTGGATGAGGTATGTAATTCGAATTCCGTAGGAGCCTCTAATTAATAGCCAGCAGCTAGCGAAGCAAGGCAGTCAGCACATGTTATCCTCAGGTGGTGGCGCAGGGTCAGCAGGAGGTGGTGGTGGGATCTTGAATACGTTGAAATCAGGCTTGCTGATGAAGCATCAGAAAACAAGTACGCAAAGTCGCCAAGTGCCAGGTCCGAGCGATAATGCAGTTTCGCGGGAAATCTACTTATGGCCAACCACCTAAGTATTTGCTTGGGTAGCATTGATTGGTTCTCACTCTGAACAACTATCTACATTGACATTCTTTCTGAACAGCATGAGGCGGTCCATGTTGCTCTGTGTAAGATTTGCTTCAAACCTGACCAGGGAGGGTTAGACCTGAAGCACATGACCATGACCATGACTTCTCTCATCATCTACTCACTAGTAGAAGTAGCACTCAACCCCAAGTGCTTTAAAGCTAAGGAGGCCTACACCTACTCCTGCTTTAGCAGCTCTAACTTCCAGCGGTTCCAGCTCAGGAGGTCAACGTCGCGGTCGCCCGTCTGGTAGTACCGCCAGGATGCTATTCTATCCCTCAAGTCATGAAAATAATGGTGACATTGACACGGAGGATCACGACGACCCAGCAACAGCTACATCTTCTAGGATGTCGAGAGGCAATGGCAATTATCACGTAGAAATATGTCATAGTAGTTCGCTTCTTTCAACAGACAAGGATTCTTCGTCGAAGACTATCAAAGCCTTGAACAACAAGCACGACTACAAGGAGAACACTATGACAAATCAAGTTGTTGAAGCAGACGGAGTGGTTGAGAAAAATGGAAATAACTCCTGTAGGAGGCGATTATCTGCCGCTTCTACCTCTTCTAGCTTTGCTGGTGGGAATCAAGTAGATTCCGTGTCTCAACAACCCACAACTACACAAGAGCACCACTTGAGTCTAGATCTCCCCTATGAGGGGAACTACATGCCGATTCCGATGGGTGCGCTGCGCAGTATCAGTAAAGATAGCGCCACAAGTAGCGTCACGCAGATGGGCGGCGCCGGTCCGGGAGTGATCGATAATTATGCCCAAATTAGAGATAAACCCGTTTACGAAAGAAGTAGTACCTTCCCCCCCATCAACGAACGACGTGCACTGCTCTAATTACCCGACGTGTACTTGCAAAAACTGCGCACTTTGCTAGCACGCCATGACATTGAGTGCTACCTGCTAGAGAACACGGATTCTGGACCAGAGCGCGTGGTGCATCGAAGACTACGCCACCTTTTGCGGTTACTCGAAGATAACAAGGAGTGTGGCCCAGCCCGCATTAAGATCTGGGAACGCGAGCTGGAACGACACACGACGTTGTTGACAAACTTGAGCCCCTATGTATTTCAACAAAGCATGGGAGCGTAAGCTTGTACCTACTTGGGAAGTTTATTGTATTGCTAATCTCATTCATACTAACAAGAAAAGAAAAAATTTGACAACTTCATTATACTACTGGAAGCAGTACCGGAACTGGTGCTTCTGTTGTTGAACAGGGAAATTAGGTGAGAGGATCACATGCTTTCCTTTGGTCTATCTTTTGCTCTATCTTTTTCTTCATCTTGATCGATGAACTAGAATCCCTTTCTTTTAGTTTTACGTTGAAGAGATAGGTTTATACAAAATACTTACTGATTCATCAATTTATTTCCAAAGACTCCCATTTGCTGTCGCCGTACAACTGGACCTGGTGCTTATGTTGTTGAACAGGGAAAAGACAATCAGGCGTTTCGTAAACAAGCACCAGCTGCCTCTTTTTGCTGCCAGCACGTATACTATAAAGTTGACATTCACAACGACATAATCTTTATCGACTTTTTTCAAATTTTGAAACTCGCTTGAATGGAGCGAGGCCTCACGCATCCTTTGATTTGCCTAGAGGAACTCCTGTTTTCTATTCTTTGTGTTCTGCCTGTCTTCGTTCTCGTACTCGTTTCCTTCATCGTGACCGTGTCAGTCTCCACAAGAAAAAGCTTCTTGACGCTTACCACCATGAGGCATGAGAAATGAGCGTCCTCGTCTCGAGCTTTCGTATTCGTACCGATGATCATCGAGTGGTAGAAAAATTTTCTGACGAGCAGATGCGGGTACACAAAAGACAGAAGAGATAGAGAAAAATAGAAATGAGGATAAAATAGAGAGAGTGAAGAACAATTCGAATACCTCGCAAAGTCTACATCGGCTTCCTCGTAATATATCGGTATCCATCTTCGACGTCGAAGTCGATCTGTGCAAGAACATGTATTCACGTTAGAGGCGCATTTCCACCTTTTAAAGTCTTCATCTTCCCAATCCTCCCTCAACACTAGAGTAAAAATAATATTCGACTTCAGTTTTTGTTGTACGTTGATTCCTCGTAGATCTAGATTGATTGCTGTGGGTGTGGTCATCTCTCTCATCGTTTCCTTGATTAAAGAAGGCTTCAACTATACTATGACTCATATTTTTTCACTTAAGCCTTGTCTGTGTTCGAGATCATGAAAAATCCAATCTCCTTTACTACTTCTGCAAAAACCTCTCTGTTCAAAAAACCACCACCTTAGCAGGCAAAAAGAATACTAGAAGAAGAAGTAGGGGTTTCTCCATGACTTCTCAACCTAACTAGTCTTAAAGATCTCCTTTTCTCCTACCACGATTTGTATTTCTCAACCCGCCTAAGTGACCTAATTACACAACGCACAACAACATCAAGATCAAGATCTTCAAGATCAAAGTGTAAAAAACCTCCAGCGCAGAAGTAACTGTACCACAAAAATTGGTACAGCAACAGAAGAATCAACTTCAACATCACGAAAACAACCAGGAACAACGAAGACCACGTCAAGGGAACAATCAACATCAGAGATCAGACAAGATGATGTTGACGCCGTCACGTTGGCCTTCTCGTGGCTCGCCTCGTTCGGGTCTCATTGTGCTGTCCCTTTGCTTTGCAGATAACATCCTGGTGGAGGCGAAGGTCAAGTTATGGACAGCTGTATTTCTCCTTAGCTGCATGATCTACTTGGTCCCCCCCTTTATATTTTTAGACCAGCTTTCTGCAAACAAACTCTTAGCTTCGATCATGTTGAAACCGATGGTGCGAATTGTGTAAGTAGCGTGTAGTTGTGCAGGAGGTTAACGCACTCCCACCATCGCCGGGCAGCATCCTGGGAAAAATGTGGGTCATCGTATATTTCTAGTATACCGCCCGCCATAACCCCCTCCCTGTTGTTTGTAATTGTAATTGTATTCCCATGAATTGTACTTACAAAAATATTACATATTATTGAGATGAGACGAGGAGCAAGATACTTGAATAAACCAACACGAAGAGATGACACTACAGATACTTGGATAAGGCAGAAGAGATGACACTACTGATACCTACTTAGAAGATAAACCAACTCGACTTCGACTATAGCGAAGAGATGACACTACAAGCAAGAGCAAAAAGGGTCGAAATATATAGCGGTCACATCAGGAAGTGCAAAGGATGAACTCTATAACAACAGCAACCACCTCTAGTATAGGCACAATCATCATGATCATCATCATCATCATCATCATCATCATTATCATCGTCATTCACATGAATACGAATAGAAGAGGACTCTAATCAAGGAAGGGAATTTGCGCGGTATCGACACTGGTGCAGCGTACCTAGGAACGAGCACGCAGAAGGCTGCTGAGAAAGAGAATTATGAAAACTGCAATATCTATATCTATAAGTAGAACTACCAACCTTCCTACAACACCTAAGTACTTACATGATATTGATAGGTAGTATCTTCCTACATCTACAAGAACTAGTATCTTCCTACATGATCTGGTACAACTTGTTCTATCTTCTACTTCTGCCGAATGAAGAAAAAAGGGTACTCTTACACCCACAAAATTCTTCTTTTAATACAAAAATTAGACTTCTGATACTGATGCTGTTCTATATTTCTAAGTCTAAGACAATCATGAACAAGCGGAACAACAAGCGGATGCTTATACGTCAGTTCCTGATGTCTACTCTGCAGTCTCAGACTATTGGATTCCCGCTGCAACCTCGTTCTTAAACGTGTACGGTGGCAACACGGACGAGCCAGAGCCGACGAAAGTCGAGGCATTTAAGGGAATGGGATTGGGAAGTTTCTTTCTCTGAATATAATATTGTAGTCTACCTGGTACTTCTGATTGTTGTTGTTCTAAAAAGGGGATTTTTTTCGCTTGTAGTTCAGATGAGTGCCTTAGACACGACTCAGGCGGGACTCAATCAACCGACGACTCTCAATGTAGTTAGTTGAAGAAAAATGAAGAGCAATAATAGTCCTCTGCGACATCATCAAGAAGAACTTGTAGAGTTGGCTTTCAACGAGTGATAAAACCCATGTGTCGGCGTCGATATCACTGATTCTTTCGGTACCAATTTCATCAGTAATAGTTTTAGTTGTACTAGAAATACAGTCTTTACCTACTGCTTCTAAAATCAGTGCTTGTGATGGTTCTTCTTCGGCTTTGGAGATGAAGCAATCAGCTTGCTGCGGAGGTGGTTCGGACGATTCATCGAAGAGCACTGCAGCTGCAAAACCTCCTGCTGAAGTCGGAACAACAACCCCATCGGCAAGCGGAGCCCGTGCGGGTGCACCACTTAATAAGGCCTGGGTAAGTCTTTTGAACTCGAAGTCTTGAAATGTGTTTGAATCTTTGTAGAAAAATCTTCAGTTATTAGTAATGGATCGTGATGCAACTCATCGTTAAATATCAAATCTTCTACCTGATCCTCTTCCTCGTCTTCGTCTTCTACCTGAACTGTTGTAGTTGTCTAGAACTACTAGTGGTAGTAGTCTAGAACTACTAGTGGTAGTAGTTCTTGTCAGTCTGATGGATGCGACAGGTATAGGTAATTAGTACAACATATAATTTATTATAGAATAGTGTAGTTAACCTAACCTAACCAGTTGTAGTACGATCTTTTGCACTTCTGTTCTCTCTGCTTCCGAGCTTCATCTACTTGCTAGTAGTTTCGCTAGTGGCCTTCCAGCTAAAAAGATGATAGTAGTTACTTTCGCTTGAAGAGGTACTCCTACATCATTTTTTACTTCTGCTGGTCGGGGCTTCACCCGTGGATCTGCGATGAGTAGAGCGGTACCTCACTAACGTGTAAGATTGACAGTTCTCGTTGCACCGTGTAAGATAATTCTACTTGTTCTTGTCACATGAAGATAGAAGTTCTAGTTGTAAGATAGTAGTACTATTAGCTCATCTTGTAGGAACGTGTATGTACGATGGATCATGAGACGAGACCTGCTCTAATTTCCGAGGCCCTGGCGCTAGCACAACTGGCGGTGCCAGCACTGGCGCGCGCACTGGCACGGGCAGCGATGGCGATGGCGCTGGCGCTGGCGCTGGCGCTGGCGATGGCGATGGCGGCACTGGCAGGACTGGCAGGAATGGCGCCGAGCGTCCCGATAAAGGGACGGCTTCGGGTTTGAACAGAGACACGAAGACCTTATTCACGGAGAAGCACGTGAACATCGTTAAGGCTTCCCCTAATCCATCTCCATAGAAGGGATCCCTCAACCATATGCAAGGGCCCATATGCCTATTCTGAAAGATGTTACTTTTGTGAAAAAGACAATCTGGCCTTTGGTCTTCCCCGGTCCATCTCAATACTATGTACTGAAAGCGCCCCGAACTTGATCCGAACTTGGGGGCGCAACTTTCTCCGAGGGCACGCAGAGGCATGCCAATGCATGATTTGGTCAGGGATCTCTGTCTACAGGGATGAACTACGCCGGAGCGGTCTAATGTCCGTGCTCATGTCACGAACGCTGCCTGGGGTAAGGGCGATGACCCTTACAAGTGCCTTATGATCTTTGGAGCAGCACAGTTCTACATTTATCTTTTTTTGTTTACCTCCTGGAGTTGAAGTTGATTAATGGTTGGTGGTGCCTCTGTGGCTACTTACACATATTCGCCTGAGGATACGGGTCAAACAGTGGCTGGTGATTATACAGTCAACTCCTTCTATCCTATCTATCTCGCTACAAGTACAACCTCCTCACACACATCTTTCTGCCAACTAGACAAGCACCCCTAGATACAACATCTGAGCTTGATCCCTCGTATTTAATCGCTGTGAGCCTCCAGGTGCAGTTTCTATCTATGTAAGTATTATGAGCGTCAGTCTTATATATTTACTTCCCCAGCCATTTTGGCTCACGCTTCTCAACGTTATGATCAAGATCGAGCAAGTCAATGCTTTGCACCCTCTGGATAAAAAAGTTATTTCTAATATCCCTGCATCTGACGAAGAAAAGGATGCTGTTGCAACTCCGAAGATGGAAACGAGTTTCGCTTTGATGGACCAGTCGAAAAAGAATACCTTGACGACAAACAAAAACACTTTGCAAATTACGAGAGACTCTTTTCCTATCCTACTTGTCCTATCCTAACCTATGCATGCTATCCTAGTAACCTATGACAACCTATGCTACCCTATCCTATCCTGCTATCCTATCCTATACTATCCTATCCTATCCTATTTCCCACTTCAAGTTCTTGACTGTCCTCTTACTTGTAGCCTCTTTACTTATATCATTTAATGACATTACGTAGACTGATGCGACTGACTCTGACGCTGACCCCATTGACAAAAAGACAACCGCTTGCTATACTAATTCGAGAGAACAACCAACAACAACGATATTAACAAAAATGCGTATTTGAGTTTGATGTTAGAGGTTTCATTATTATTTGACCAGTAGTCGCGAGAGCCGAGCACTTCACCGAGGCACGCACAGGGCTGTTGGACAACACGCGGCGCCTAGAATAGAAGGGTCCCAATTAGCATGGCCATGAAATTACTCTAAACGCTGTTTTACATCTACATGCTTTCTTTTTTGCTTCTTCTAGTTAGGTTGGCTCCACCACTATTATTTGACCAGCAGTAGTTGCTGTTCATCCTCAACATCCAGCGTTTTTGCTGTTTATTCAGAGAAGATGTTACCTCAAGTAGTGGATACTGTTATTCAGCGATATTCTTCTAATCTTGGTCTCGGCTGTACGGATCCGAGCAACGAGGAGTATAAGCAGTTGGAACGCTTGTGGGCGGAAGAAAAAACTGCAGATCATTAAGGCTTGCGCTTTTTGTGACTTCATCAATTTGTTGCTGTTTTATAGATGAAAAATAGGAAGTTATACATAGTGTCTTCTGGTCTTATCCACCCTTTACAACTGCTGCTGTTTCATAAATCTTGTGTTCTAGCGTCTTCTGATCGTATCCACCCCTTACAACTACTTAGAGGTTTCTATTACTTAGAAACTTCTTGTCGGGGGAGAAGATCAGAAGCCAAGAGAGCACTCAAACTATACATACAACTAAGAGGACCTCGACGTCATCAAAATCAAGTATCACTTAAAATAATTTGAGGGATCACAACTTCAATAGCGTTTATTAAAGAAGGCACATTGCACAACGAACTTGAAGTAGGATAACCATTCTGGAATTATAAGCATAGAAATTGAACAATATTACCCGTACAACTACTGAAAATAGGCGAGTAGGTATCTGAAGTAACCGAGTATCTGCGCAGATAATTATCTATGCTACTCGGTTATTTCAGTTTTTTGAGTAGCTCTAAAGAAATTTGGATTTGGAGACAGTTCTCGGTCGAACGGCAGATGGTGCTGTGCTCACGCCCACCCCTTGCGAATACGTTGCCTTGCAGAATTTCGCGGTGGTACTAGATTTCGACTTCTACAGGCCTTGAACTTGATCCATCTTGGTTCATCTAAATTATATTGCTTTTGCTCCATCTCAATTTAACAGAAAAGTGTATCCGGAAAAGTTTAGTTGTTGAGTGTGAGTAATGGTTTTGGTTATGGTTTTCTGTCTACTTATAAGCAGTGAATGTAAAAATTCATTCTCATTCATTGGTTCATCTCTTCAGCTTAGAAACAGAAAAGTGAATGTTGTAATTTATTGGTTCATCATCTTGTTTTTCAGAAAAACGAGTTGGTTGTTGTGACGATGTTTTACGCATATTGGTGTACGCATTGCGAAACTTTTCATTCGAAATTTGCTGACGCCGCGAAGCAGATCATGCTCAGAGGCGATGAGACAGATAAGAAATTCCTCTTCCTGGGTGTGCATTGCGAAGCACATTGCGTTGGAAGTTTTTTTATGAACTACGGATCGATGGATATTGGATCATGAGGATGTGGAATTGATGCTTATCTTTATCAGATGTTCAACATGTTGTAGGAGCAGTGGCTTTCCTTATTTCTAGTGAGGGCTCCACTGGATACATACCACTGGAACCTTTATCTACTTTATCAGTTGTTGTTGTATCACAAGAAAGTAAAGAGGGGTCACTTCATAGTCTCATTGAGAATTGGAACTTTTGTTGTTGCTCGTAGTCTTTGGCCTAGAAGCGCTGTAGCTTTCGCTTCAAAACTTATTTTCATCGAGTTTGAGTTTGAGAACACCGATGAAAATAACCTCAAAAGACTCGTCTGAATTATTTTCTTCAACTACCACCTCGACCTAGACCTACATTGTTTTTGTTAATTTCGATAGATCTTCATCTTCTTGTTCATCTTGTTGATCCCTTTCTACGGCATGTCCCTTTTTCCGCTCTGTTCTTCCCTCCGCTCTGTTCCTCTTTCTGCCTCCTTGTTCCTCTTTCACCTGCCTACTTGTTCCTCTTCCCGCCTTGTCCCTCTAATCGCCTGTGCGGGACAGTCATCAACCTTTATCCGACTATTGTGTTTCAGATGATAAGCGAAGGAGAACCCGTATGGGGAAGTGGTCTTCCTCATCCTAAGGATGGTGCTGCGCTTGCAGACATCCTCCGCGCTATGTATGACAAGGAACAAAAAACGGTACTTTTTTTTTCTTTAGTATGCCAATTGTTGGTCTCAACTGCATAGGAGAAGGTCACGAATAGAACATGAAACAGGAAGTGCTATGCTAACGGCCTATAGATGCGTCGGTCATGACATGCAGCTCTCGCATGTTTCGGTTCATTTGATGGCATATCCAGCCTATACGCTCACTCCGTCATAAGTGAGCCTACTCCTATCCTATCCTATGCCAGAGCATTCTATAGCACGCATGGCGCACGGAGTGGCATGGAGTTCATGGAGCGCAGATCCAGAAGGGACGCAAGAGGCGCCCCCTTTAGCTCCATGCGGTCCATGCACTCCATGCCAAGCGAGCTGGCAAATCTTAAAAATTACTCTGGTATACCTACTTAGGTAACTGAAAGCGAAAGCGTTTGCGTCTGATGCGAGGACAAGTCTTCAACGTGAAGCTGAAAGCTTTACTTCTTGTGCATCTTCTTCCTTATAATAAATAAGTAGAACAATTGACCCCACGTGAAGATAATCTCAAATAGAATAAAAATGATAACCCCAACAGCACGACGTGATAAAGAGCTCAAATTCCTGAACAGAATATGAATTATATCACGATCACCTGTACGTGATAATCTCAAATTAATAGAATTTATGATTATGAATAACAATAACCCCCAATGAAATATGACACATCATACTCCACATACGCATGACAATACTTATGATAATCACAGGCTGGCAGTGTTTTGACGTTGTCTACTATGAAGGGTGAAGCTGACCCTTTTGCCGGATTTGGCGCCATTGGTGATGAGCCCGTGGTGGCTTACACTATTATGACATGAACTGACACCTTAGAATCCTAGATACTGTGATTTCTCTTAGATACTGTGATACCTTAGAAATAAGAACCTGCATACAACTGTGACTTCTTTTAGTTAGATACTGTGATTTTCTCTTAGAAACCTAGGTACATAGTATTCGTAGATAACTAGGGAAGTAATTATGACTACATGAAAGGGCATCAACTATGACCCGAAGATCTTGTTAATGTATCATCTCTACTTTTTTGGATTACTATGCTGCTCCTGCTGTGGTGGATTTGTATCATTTAATGTTTCGGTCTCTCTGAGTAAGTCAACAGTAGTTGTACTAAAGTTGTGAAGTAATAGTAAGAAAGTATTAGTTTTAGTATCTTTCACTTTCAGCAGGCTAGAAAAGCGGGTAGAACTCGTCAGGGAAATCTTAGGCATCTTGCCGAATAGATTCAAATCGTCACCTTTCACTCTCAGAGTCAGAGTAACAGTAAGTCCTCGTCTGATTACAATTTTCCGCCGACTAGTACTAACAAGAATACTGAGTGTTAACTACATTTTCTGTAAGAGTGAGGTCGTCGTTGTTGTACTTGTAAGTAGGTAGTCGTACTAGTGCTAACTTCTACTCTATTCAGTAGTCTACTTTACTCAGTAGTTGTTCTTGTACTGTACACCACGTCGCTGGGAACGTGATATTCAGCAACTCCATCCCCTCTAAGACTCAATTCCTGACGATGAACGCGGATAAAGTCCAGTCCGGTTGGCCTGATAACGATCGCAGCTACTACAACAAGGTTCAAGAAAAAAAGCTCTCGGGTGACGTTTATGCTTGTCATGCTCTTATTAGAAATCTGAAACCTAAACGTACGTGTGAGGGTAGGTAGCTCTAGCTCTGGGGCTAGCTTTGCTCACGGCCTCCAAAGATGATGTCCGTATCATTGTCTCTTCCTTTTCTAACAAAAGAAGATCCAGATGCAAGGCATGGACAAGGAAAAGGCAAAGCAGGTCCTGCACCAGTTCACTCCGATCAACCTCGTCAAGCTTTACAATTACGGCACCAGCAACTTAATACTGAAGATAGTAATAGTATGTTGTTCTTGTGCATGACAAGGACAATATCTTCGTAATAGTATGCTATGTGTATGACAAGGACGATGATTGCCCGGGACCACTCATACCTATGCATACAAAGGCAGTAGTACTAGCGTGGATAAAAAAAATGGATCGTCCTAATCATGTTGATGCTAATCCATATTTACAGCCACAGGCTCAGAGGTGTGATCCTGATCGGTCCTGGAGATTATGAGGGTTTATTCTTATTGCAAGGGGAAAAGGAAAAGGACGAACACGAAAACGTTTTTTCTAGTTCTAATACAATCCTGACGGCGAGACGAATATGTCTCCCGAACAGGAAAAGCGGCTGGAGGAAGTCGGAAAACAGGTCACCAAGATCGGAGAACAGGTCATCAGCAAGGCTACTGCGAAGTTAAGAATTGGAAGAATTATTTTTCTTAGACTACTTTTTTAATATGAAACAAGTCATGTTGATATTGATTACATTTCAAAAGTCATAATTTTAATTACATTTTTAAGAACGAACAAGAAACTATGATTATCTTCTTCAAGACCCCATCCTCCTGAACACCTTGAACAGAAGTAGCAATACCCTCAACAGGAGAACTAACAATTACAATACCCTCAACAGAAGTAGCAATACCTTCAACAGGAGAACTAACAATTGCAATACCCTCAAGAGAAGTAACAATACCCTCAACAGGAGTAACAATACCCTCAACAGAAGTAGCAATACCCTCGTCCTCCCTCTTCTAAGTTCCGAAAATATGTTGACAACTTCGCTTCTGTTTTTCCTGAAGTTTCTGGCGAAGCCGCAGCACATGAGCGCGTTGCCAATGGGCGGAGAATCGGGACAGGAGAAACTTCTTGCGTTTCGACGTGTTGTCCTCGCTACCTTGTCGTCTGTTTTCTTTATGATTCCTTTTAAAAGTAGTTTTTAAAGGGCAAGGGGTGCTGGGGAAACAAGAAACGACAGGATAGAATAATCTTCATCAATTTCGAATATCTCGCCCTCACGTTCACGACAATTTGATGAAGTTAGCAATTCAATTTGATGTCAATTTCGACTTCGAGTGACAGTCTGACTGGTAACTATGTATGATATCTTCTTTTTGCGTTTGCATTGTCTACTTTCTATCACAATGTTGTACCCGTTAGGTTCTTTAGAAGTTATAACTATAGCTGTAAATGTACAGTGTCATCAGCCTCAGCCTCAGCTGCTGAGCACTCTCTTTTTCTCGTACGACCTTACAGTCTCAGCACTCGTCGTGGTCGTCTCTAGTACGGCGGAGCACTCGTCGTCTCTAGTAGGTAGGATCAGCGTCACCCCCACCACCTCGTCTCAGCACTCGTCGTCTCTAGTAGGTAAGATCAGAGTCACAGTCTCCCTCACCAGAACGTACTAGCAGTAAAACTGATCCTCTTCTAATGTGGCACCAGAGAAACTACAGAAGAGCAAGGCTCTCAGCCTCAATCTTAAGGATGAAAAGACCGGGACCGGTGGAAGTGTGGATCTTACTGGCGCTGACACCGTCAGCACCAATATGCTGATGGGCGCCGCGCATTTACTTGGGAGGATCAATGGCTTATGAAAGGCGAAGTGGTACTAGAGATATATGAAGGTCATTCCTTTTCTTGCGCTAAGAAAGACGAAAGGTGAAGAAGTAGGAAAAGATAGACATAGAAGAATGATGTTCATGATCTTTCTACAAGAAGTCATGATGTAGCATTTTATTAGCAGAAGATAGCTGATGTGTACGTGATCTACCTGTACCTGGTGAATTCAAATTCATTCTTGTTCTTCTGGAACTCCTTCATATGATCGAAGTCGTCATCATCATCGTCATCATCATCATCATCATCGTGCGCGCTCGTACTCAAGGCGTTGGCTTTTTTTTGCCAAATACAAGATGCGTGATGTCTGGGGCTCATTAGTGACGACTACTTCTGTAGGCTGACTTCTACATACAATATCCCACGTGCACGTCGGACCACCTCTAACTCCGGTGACACCGAATCCGAGCCACATTGCAACCGGGACAGAGGGAGGAGACCCGCACCGCCCGGAATTGGCGATGGGCTCCCTTTCTCCACAGACCGCAGCGGACGGTACTCTTGCTTAAGGCAACAATACAGCACACCTGTTGGCTGTTGAACAGAATATAGAGACGACCCCTCATGATAATAGTTGCCAGCAAGTGGCAACACTTGTGCTAAGTGTAACTTCTAACTAGAACCAGTAATCTATCTAGTACTTATTTCATCAACAGATTCTGATACACCAGATAAAAAAAGACTGAAATACAGACTAATATCTTAGCAAGTTAATCAAAGTCAACATGTTCATGTTGGTCAGTATCAAATGATTGTAACGGTGCGTCTACTTCTATGTGTTTTACTATCTAGTTATAGGTGTAGCAAGGGGTGTACGATTTGCACGTGTTGTACTAGGTGTACCAGCAAAATGAAAATCCAGACAGTATAGCTGCAACTGCAAGGATTAGCAACATCAACATACTACTTGAGTTCTAGTTCGTGTGTCCTGTCCTCTAATTCACAAAGGCGCAGCACCAGTTGCGAACGGAGATGATCAATGCCAAATTGGACATCAATCCGCAAGGTAAAGATCTCACCGCGGACGATGTCAGCTTCTTTTGTTATGAAGACTGTGTGAGAAGTGAACAGGCCAACGCTTAAACAACTGAACCAAAAACACTTAGAAACTTTGAATGTAACAGACGGTTGCAGGAGTCGGACAAGTATCGCCAGAATTTGAGTAAGTCTCTTACTCTTGTTCTCATCGACTTGATATTGATGCATGTGCTTGTTGCTACTATCTATTGTTCCTCGACGGACCGGCGTGCCATCTTGTTATCCGTCCTTAGTAATAAATCCGTACCATTGTAGTTGTATGACCCTCATCTTCCTTCCCTCGTAAACGTTTTTTGTCCCATAGCACTTCATCTTTGTAATCTCACTCCATTTCTTGAAATTCAAAGGTCCCCAACATGCTTAGTATCCACTCTCTAACTTTGGTCCATTTTCCATTTCGTTGCTGTGGCCAGCGCGACGCCTGAGATGGCCTTCAGGTTTATTGACGAGGTGATGAAACACTGGATGCTCTGCAGCCAATGTCGCCGCCACTACATGCAGGACCCACTTGCACGTCGTGCACTGAAATCAGCTGCGGACCCGGCAACGGGAGATAAGAAGAAATTCATTTATGATGATGAGGATGAGCTGGAAGAAGAAAATAGAAGTACTAGAATGAATTGGAATTCATCTATGATATGTTGTGCTAGAAGAAAATGAAAAAGCTACTGTAGAAGCAAGTAAGAAGTAAAGGTTAAGATATCATCTTAGCTTTGGATGAACATGAAGAAAACAAACAACAAGTTTGTATATTACCGGATTATCTGTGTAAGACTTCTTCTCTTTCCTCTTTTCCTTCATTTCTTCCTGGCTTTGTGGCGATTTCACAACGACGTTTCAGTTCGCGTGCAAGTCGAAAAAGCAGTTGGCAATTCCTGCAGCACTGGAGCACCGGCGGATGCTGCAAAGCCCAAAATCGAAGATCGCCGTTGGCCTTCCTGCAAGCTTTGCCCGGATTGCTATCATGCAGAAAAGTATATGTTGCTCATCTTTTTGTTTTTGAGTTTGAGATGATTAAAGATAAAGAATTAAGAAATCCATTCGCATTCTTATCGTAAAAATGAAGAGCCCGAAGTAGATCTTCTTGTTCGTTGTTTATTTTCACAACATAATAAATCTACTTTTCAGACTACTTACAGACTATTTCGAAGACTACACATTAGAAGGATTAGACATACTTATCCATAGAAGTGATAGAGATAGACTCGATCCTCCTCCATTTTCAAATTCTTCTAACAGATGCACGGACAGCACCGGTGCAGCCGCTCCTGCCGCTGCGACTACCTGGCCCCAAACAGCGGAATGCGAATCACTCATGTCGAAGAGTGTTGAGCGCCCTCATGCACAAGAGGAAGAGGCAGATGCAGTCTTCAACCTAGATAAGACCCACGAATTCCTCGTGTCCATCTACGGAATCGAATGAGGAGAAAGATTATAGTAGATGTGGAAGTTATACTTAGTACTAGGTTACAGGAGGTGGAAAAGGGATAGGGGAGGACAAGGTGGATGGGGTCGTACTAGGTTACAGGAGGTGGAAAAGGGATAAGGGAGGACAAGGTGGAGGTGGAAAAGGGATTGGATAGGGGAGGACAAGGAAAATAGACGAGGTGGGAGAAATTATATGGGGGAGAACTACCAGGAGGGGGAAAAATAGGGTTCAGAGGTGGTGGTTGAGGGGGAGGATGTGGTAATAGAAGAGTAGGGGTAGGGGAGGAAGAAGTGGAGTTTTTTCTGGGAAGTAGAGGAGCTCTTCTTAAGGAGTTGGAGAGGGAGGATGAGCAGCTCTTACTAGAGAAGTGTAGGACCACGAGCTCATGATCATGGGGAAAACAGAGGAGGAGGAGGAGGAGGAGGTCTAAGACTAAGTATAGATCAACATGAAAATTTACTTACAAGAACAAGAAGAAATGTGAGAGTGAAAGAATTAGAGAAGATAGATATCAATCTCATCTAGAACTAGGATGCACCACGAAATATTGCAATCAAAGTATGTGTATGTAAATTTTCATTATCTGGGTGGCGCTTACGAAACGAAGAAACGAAGTTGCGAATCCGGTCACTTGTAACTCTGTCGCAGATGTAGTCGGGGGCGCATGTTGTTCGCTCTGGGAACTTCGGGGAGGGGGTTTTCGCATTGTCTTTCGGTTTCCGCAGTGTGGCGCCGGCGCCCCGTTTATCCGAGGCAAGAAACTCGGACACGGCTGCCGCCAGGGTTGGGCTTGACCGCGGTCGGCGCAGGTTTAGAGACGTCTCGAAAGCGCTGGCCGTGTATTGGGATTCTCGCTCGCCTCTTGCGGGGGGCGAGAATCGGGGTGCGGGTCCTCCTCCGCGCGGCATGTTGGGCATGAACACGACAGCCGCCGCCGGCCGCTCCGGCGAATTGCCCAAGGCCTGGGTCGGGTCTTGCTGTTGTCGTTCTCCACATGCCGCGCCTATAGCCTTGGGCCCAGCTGTCTTGCCGCCGTCGTTGGCGCGGCGTGTGGTCTTCGTGATGGGCCACGGCGGCTCAGGCGATATGTATGCCCCAGGCTCGCTCGAGGGAGCCAGGTTCAAGACTTCGGAGGGGTTCGCGAAAGTTGGCCAGGCGGCGGCGGTGCTGGGCCCTCGACTCCTCAGGCGAGATTCCCAGAATGTCGCCCAGGCTCTGGAATTCTCGCCCCCCTCTTGCGGGGGGCGAGAATCCCAGCACGCGCCGGAAGGTCTGCGCCGTTTTTTGAGCAAAATCCGCAAGAAAATGCACCTAAAACAGCTGTCGACACCCCGGCGCGTGCTGGGATTCTCGCTCCCCTCTTGCGGGGGGCGAGAATCCCAGATCCCCGGCGAAGACTTGGAATTCTCGCCTGAGAAGTCGAAGTCGTGGCGCCAGCCATAGTCCCGCGCGCGCCTAAAGTTCAGCGGCTCCCCTTGTCTGAAATCTTCGCCACCGGTGAACTGGGAGCGAGAACGAACCAGCGACAGCAAGGAAGCCATAGCCTGAAAACGCCACCGGCAAGGCACTCACTGGTGGCGTGCAAAACCGGCTTGATTGGATTGCCGCGAGAGCCCAGGCCTTGGGGCATGTCGTCAGCCCATGGCACTCCCGGGGTGAGGCTGCCTTGGGGCTTGGGGTCCGCCGGGTAACGCCTCTCGGCGGCTGCACCCATTCCGCCGGCACTGCTCGGGGCGGCTTGTGTCTTGAGTAGTCTATCGGCGTTTTTCCGTTGTGTGGTCGGTGCGGGCCGCCTTGACGGACGGTGCGGCCCTGGCCTCCCCTCTCGCCACCCCCGCGCTTCTTGCTTGTGCTTGTTCGCTTGGGCGTGTGTCATTTTTGGCCGCTCTGTCTGTGTAGGTTGTCGTCGATTCGTCTGGTTTGGGTCGTGTCGTGTTGGTGGTGTCTGTTCGTTGCAAGTGATCAGCCAGACGGCTTCGGCGAATATCTCTGTTAGTTTGTATCAAAAGAGCACACGAGAAAAAAGGGGGGCAAAGCGCCACCCAGTTATCTATCAAGTATCATGATGTCATGTTAGTTAGGAGCACTAGAAATTCTGTCATCATCGATTACGAATTCGGAATATAACACAACAATGTCATGAACCGATTGACCAACCTATGTTTGCAAAGTTGAAGAACAAGGGTTACCAATTAAAAGCTACAACTCAACACGAGAGCACTTACCAAGAACATTCATGATCTAACAGCCTAGTTACTCTTCAATACAGACAACAGACTCGATAGCAGTAATACTATTAGTATTATCATGATTATGTCCTCGATCACAAGACCAACAACTATCGACAAGGGGAGGTTCGAAAGCAATCATTCATCTGTTCATATTGTCAAGATCAGGAACTACGGTAATTAGCATTAATAAAGCAATCATCAAATCAGCAATAACAGCGAAGCAGAACTAGAACTACAAGGATAAAGCGAAACCTAAGGACCACTAAATCAACAAAAGCACCATCAGATTCATCAAATTTGTAAAACACACCGAACGTAAAAATAGCAAGACTACGTAATATCCGCATCAAGAGTCAAGCTATTAATGTCTTAATCATCATCAATCAATATCGATACTATCCTTTCAATACTAACACACAGCTGTCGTGCATGTCTTGAATTCACAATAGTTACCAATGTCCAACTCCAAACACAACGTATCGTAGGTACCATAGTTCTCCACATAAAGAAATCCATTCAATAGATATCGCAACAAATTTGCAGTTTACATATGTCTATGTCATTAATCTTCACAACACTCAAGAATGAAAAATGTCAGGTGAACAGAGCATTCCTTAAAGAACAACACCGCGACGGTCTTCAACGAACTCGATAATACCACTAGGACTAGCACATTAGGATAGTACATTTGAATACGTATTACTGGTAACTACACACGAACAATATTATCGATCCGAAGATTTGAATTTTCGACCAACAACTTGTACAACGAGCAGAACTTCATGTCATGGAAAGCAGGAAAACAGTGATAGTGTACAAACTAAGTACAACGTTCATCAATTTTCTAGGTTTTGTACTTTCTTATGTAAAGCCGAGTAGAAATGGGCGAAAGAAGAAGTGACGGCTAGCCCATTTTCTCCTGAAAGAACGGTAGAAGTCTAGAAAATTGTGTAGAACGAAGAACTATGCATCCTATGCAATTGATGTTGTTTCGCATCTCTGCACTCCGCTCTTCGTCGACAAATCAACGTCATTATGTCTTTCTGAGAAAGAAAGCTCAATCTAAATCAAGAACTCCATAAAACCTTCTACAAGATACAGGGTCACCCCAGACCCTCATTCTTGCGACACCAGAATCAGAAAGGAGATTTCTTATCGGTCACGCCCGCAAGTCCCGGGCTACCGCGCTTCGCCCCCTGAATGAATGAATGAACTGCGCAAGCTCATGTGACATCGACTACGACTCTTCGAAAAAGAGAATTTTTTCTGCAGGGACATCGATCCAAAACATCAAACTCATGAACCTGACAAGAATTTAGAATTTTCATTGTACATACTGTTTGCCATTGAAAAAAATAAAAATTCCTCAGCAGTGGGCAACGAACTGCCTGCTTAGCTTTCCAGACGGCGAAACTTCTTGATTCTCATGTACTGGCGCAAGAAGAATGATCATGTGGTAGGAGTTCATGCTTTGTTGCTAACGCAAAAATTGCAAAAGAAACACACAATGACAATTACATCACATGATTCAACAAACGCAGAAAGAAAAAAGGTCAGCGGCAACTGTTTCTACATTTGTCATTGGTAGCGTAAGTAGTGGGACTTCTGGGACGGGGTATAGAATTAGTTTCAGCCTCGTTTAGGTCGCAAAGACATGATCATTTATACAGTATAATCTTAGTTAAATAAGAGAAAGGTCGTGAATGAAAAAATAAGAGAAAGGTCGCGAATGAAAAAAAGATATACATATAGCAAGCAGCTGAATAATAAGAGACCAAAATTTATTGGATGTCCTCCTCTACTCGTGTACGGAGGACCAGGACCAGGTCGCCTGGTTTTGTGTCCTTGAAGACTGTGTTTGACGAGCAATTGAACCAGGTCGATGACGAAATCGCGGTCATGTTTGCCTCTCTGAAAAGCGGTTCTGACTCCGCCGATGCTTGCGCGACTAAACGCAACAGTCTGCTGCGAGCGCTTACACAGTGCGATCGGGATGAGGAAGAAGAACATGCGAGGACTGCAGGGAAAGGCGACAGCAGCAGCAGCGGAGGTAAAGACAACAACCAAGGCGATGCAAGTATGCTACTAGATGAAGCTCAAGATCGAGTCGGTCGGATGCAGCAAGGGCAAGGACATCTTCCAGCACGACACGAGCAGAATCACAGAGGAGATGAATCGAACAGGTCCAGAAAAACGACCCATAGTAGAAGCAGTGACGAGGGATCATCCCCATCCGTAGTGAATGTGAAGAATGGTTCTTCCTCTGCAACTAGCACAGCACAAATAGCAGGAAAAAGGCTAGGAGAACAAGGACAACACCTTGTCCAACACGGTCTAGAACAACAAACTCCATCACGTTGTAACACGACAGCGACAGCCAGTACATCCTGTAGCAGCTCTGCGACCGCGACAGGAGCCTCCTCGTCCTCCTGCAGTACTAGACGTGATCAAATAACACCAGCTATACGTCCGTCACCAGCGATCACCCCTGTACCGGAAGAGGACAGACCGGGTACTAATCATGCTGCTGATCATGTTCATGTCGGTGGAGATGACGTGGGGTCCCTCGGGAAGAGTACCAAAACCACTACCGCCCCTTCCCCCACGACATCCTCAACGGCTTCCTCGACCTCAACATCCTGCTCGCCTATGGAAACATCGCAAGGACCGCATAGTGCCTGTATTAACCTTGACGACAGTTGTACCAACACCTCTCATGATGAGGACCTATCCTCATCGATGAACTCTCGTACTGGTACTATCAATAGTGCGAGTGCCTCTCCTTATGCTACTGGCTTTGGACAGGGAGATTACTTGATGAAGTCATCTTCACCGTCAGGAGAAGAAAGTTCAGAAAGTACTAGAGCGTGCCACGGAAGTCCAGCCAGCAGCAACGGAGATGGTCAGATCTTTACGATGACAATCGTTGAACATGAGGAACAAGATCTCCGCTCACAATCACAAGCAATACAACAAGTTGAAGCTGCTCGTACACGTAGAATAGCAGATCAGCTTCAACAAGAACCAGCTTATCACCGTGACGCTGCGGGAAAGGCACCTGCTTTCGACCCTGCCACACGAACGACCAAAAGTGCAACACCTACAATGCAAGTGGAGCAGCGAGTACCTCCAGCACGCGGCGCAACGACCTTTCGATCGAGGACAGCAACAGATCATGGCGCCGTGGTCTCCAATCATGACCCAAGAAGAAATAGCACTATCATGTTAGAAAATGCTGTGGAACCAGCTCTCGTGGAGAACCGGTTGCATGGTTTGGGGCGAACGTTGCGGCGTATGCATTCGGCGTTTATGCATGATGATTGCGATGCGTTTGTCATTCCCCGACTCAAAGAGATGTCAGCCTGCGAGCGACAGTTGCAACGTGCTGAGCGGCGATTTCATCAAGCATTGGGTTCTTCCACTGGGGCTGCTAGGCAACCGATATTTGTTGCCTAGGGTGCTTCCGTATTCTTGGTTGCACTTAAGTAACGTCTAGTAGAGTTAGAGAGTCTAAATTTACTTGATCATCCACAAACTAAATCATTCTTGTAGTTATAGACGAAAATAGTACCGTGAAGATGAACACGAACAAGACGGAGTAGATAGAACATGTTGTTGAGAACAATTCATTTTGACGTGTAGTATACAACGTATGGTAAAAATGTGTACAATAGAAATGAAACCAACCCGAAACCGAATAGTTACGCATAATACGCGTAGCAAGAGATACGAGTAGCCTCCCTCATTAGTCAGACCCGCAAACGTATCGTTTCTTTCCTCATAAGTTCCTAGTATTTGTAGAAAAACGGTAACGGATATGATTCGTGGATACTTCTGACTTTCCCCGCACCTTTTCAGTGATTGTGATACATTACCCGCCATAAATCTGAGCGCTCAAGACCTTCAGGGTAAGCTCATTCTGCAATGCAGCTTTCCCTCTGGAAGGAGTATGGGCCTTGATGGTTTTCGAACTGAACTTCATCTTCGGTCGAACTTTCGGCGGCATCTTGTTTCTGCATTGTCACTAGTTTTACTTATGAGATTCAGTCTGTCGTAGTCGTCACGCGTCGTTTCTGCGTATCTGAAGAGAGTTTGCTGAGAGAACGACAAAGAGAAAGTTCAGTCAGAATCATAAATTTGTCCCGCTGTTGTCGTGTCCTCGTCATTCTCATCGTTTCTGACTCTGGGAATTCAACCTGTTAGTTCGGTCGCATTGGAGGGGTGTGCGTTTAGTCTGTCGAGGTGTTGAGACCACGCATTAGTACTGCCAAATAACCGACGTCTGCCCAGCATCCCCCAAATATCTGCCCAACTCTTACGCTGCGAATGTTGAAACACAAACAGCCATGCTAGGAGTTCTGGTCCTCGGCTTCGGCAGTTGACTATTGAAGGTATTCTTTTATGATGCCGATCCCGATGCGAAGTTACTAACTGCTAGACTTTTTTACATTTTTTTTGGATTTTTGAAATTTGAAGTGGACAAGCAGATCTAGTACATGCGCGCGCATATTGAAGATCATACGCAAGACGTATGATTAACTATCCACGTCGATCGATGCATGAGGCAGCAACGACGCAAATGCGATGAGTACGATGCTTCTCTTGACCAGGTAGAAGTGATTTAGATTCTGGCTCCATCTTTGTTCCACTTGTGGAATAGAGCTCGTCATCATGAACAAGCCTCGCACCGCTAGTAGCGGCTCCGCTGCAGGTGGTCCGAACGCGGCCTCCAACAACACCGACTTCAACGGAAGTCGCATCAGCCGTCTCAGCGCACATCTGCACAATCTGCCTAACGCACTAAGGCTCAGTCCTGGCAAATCAGGCGCTTCCCCTGGAGGTGCCGAACCCCACCAAATGCACCAAGTAAAGCAGCACCGCTATCGACAGCTTATTGAGCAGCATGTGATGTCGGAAGGCGGGATGATGATAGGAGGATCGTCACCTGGTGAGCATGCTGTACCGTCACCACATCATGGAGGGGGCCACTTGGCAGGAGGAAGTAAAAGCCCAGCGAGTTTAGCGGGGATGCGAAGTAAACACCTGGTCAATGGAGGGAGTTTATGGAATTGTGAATGAAGCCTCATAAACATATTTTATTAACATTGTAGTATGTTGTAGTGCAAGTGCAACAAAAGGTGAATCTGAATTTGAATTACTACATAATTCTTGAAGAACTTCTTGATTAACTTCGTGTTTCCCCCGTTCATATTCTTTACAAAGCGGCACTGGAGCAGGTGAGCACTTGGGAGGGAATGCACCAGGAGGTTGCGATTTGGTCTATGTCAATAGACTGGGAGGATCGTACCATCAACACCAACAACAGCTTCTCCAAAAGCAGCATCCACTTTCACCGAATGCTGGTAGTAACATGGTCAAAGGTTCGCAACTGAGTACTGCTGCCACTCTCCTAGCAGGCAATCATTCAAGGGGCACAAAGAAAGAACCACCCTTCCGTCAAGGGGGTCATCTGATGCTAGTAAACAACAATGGCACTCCCAGTCGTGTGAACTACAGCACTTCTGGTTCTGGCGGAGATGGAGCAAGTACTTCAGCAAATACCGCACGAGCGAGTGGCCCATCTCCCACATTTAGTCAGAATAGTAGGGGTAGTGCTCCGGCTCGTTCCGATCTAGGTGGTTCAACTTCGGCAGGACCTGGACCTACTGGAGGTGGAACGGGTTCTGGTGGCATAAGTGTCAGCACTAAGCATGTTTTGACAGCAGTGTCACCGGGAGAACAAATATCACCCAAAAATCATAGTCCTAGTTTCGGCACCACCCGATCTCCAAGGTCTGGATCTCGTAGAACCCCTCCAGTTGGCCATCTATTATCGAGTTTGCGTAGCCCGCTTACCCCGACCCTCGAAGTAGAACCTGTAACCCCAGCATCCTCAGGACATCAAACGGGCTCATCGTGGGGTGCCGCACCAAATGGAGAGACCACGCAGACTGGCGGAGATTACAATAACGTTGCAGCACAAGATCCACAAGTACTAGGCGGAGCACAAGTACTACAGCAACCATCTTCAACTCTGAACCGTCAGCCAGGCACTGCTCAACTACCGGTTTTGACAAATAATCTTTTTTACAATGACGAGCAAGGAGCAGGAGCAATAGGAGGCACGAATCATGAGCAGCACATGGTGATTACGAAAGAGAGCGTTGTCGCAAGTAGTGGTCCTGGAGTTGCCTCTTCAGCGAATGAAGTTCTACTAGTTCCTCCTTCTGCCGACGATGACCTAGAGGTCGTTTCGGCTGCTAGCTCTCCTGTGCGTCCGATCGGAAGCTTATTAGGTGGTGCCAACTCTATGAGCCCGAGTCCTAAGGTCATGTCCTGTGCAGCAGGATCAACTCCGGCAAAAGGCTCAGCTATCGGCTTGCAACCACAGTTGCTAGTGGGAGATCATATGAACTCACTGCTGAACAAAAGTGGTAGCGGTTCTGGGGAAGCGGAGTCAGCGATGCAAAGGATACTGGAGAAGCATTTACCAAGTCTAAATCCAAATGCAGCTAGCAGTGATAGTCCTCCACCAGCACTGCCACAAGATGACACAAAAACAAGAACTAGAGACGACCAGCAAGCAGAAGATCCTCAAGTTCTACCATCAGAGCAGCAGTCTCTGAAGATGCGGCACGAGAAGGCAGTTCTGAAGAGTTCACATAGCTCAAGTGTCAGTTTAAGCTTGCAGAAGAACAATGCCTTGTTGTCGGCAGCAGTATCAAAACTCCTGTCAGGTGATGACCGCTTCACCACGAACGGCAGTCGACTTGCTACGTCGGAGGAAGAAGATCATCAAAACAAGGAGCACGATTTTGAAGGGGGTCGTACTAAAAACAAGGAGCTGCACGACACCAGAGACAGGAGAGTACTAGAAGTAGAAGACGGACACGTCGGCGTGGTCACTCTAGATCCTGATCTACCACTGGTGAAGACCATCTCCACGACGTCAAACAAAGAAGATACTATTGAGAGGACGACGTCAGGTTCTTCAGGCACAATTACAACAGGACTGGAAAGCTCATCATCGACGAGTGCAGCATCTTCATCCTCAGTGGCAAACACGCCGGGAGGAGGTCAAGCTGTCGCTATGGACAGTGCATTATTGCAGCAACAGGGCCTTGAGAATGGGGCTCGCGTAATTCTTGATCCAACTATCAGAGCCTTGCATCTTGGCGGCGCCAATATCGATCATTTACGATCCAATCTCCCTGTTGGCGGCAGTCGACCGGGTGCCAGACCAGCTGTCGACTATCGCGACGTCGACTACTACGACACTGCACATGAAATAGATGCGGCAAGTGAAGAGTTTGGAGGTGACCCAGCATCCGCCTCGTCTCGTCCGAGTAGCAGTGCGAGTTTGGTGCTGTTGAATGTGAATAACAGTCGGGGAGGACAGATGATGGGTGGAGTGCCATCACCGCACAGAGGAAGTAGAGGAGCGCCGCTTTTGAATGGCATGATTTCTTCAGCTGCCATGGCCGCTGTAAAAAACGGTAGTGCAGCTTTGAAGCATCAACGAAGCAGTTGCACTTCTTCCAGCTCCGTTGGCCTGGTGCGTGGGACCGACTATCTAGCGAATGTTGGTTCTACTGCTGTAGCAAGTCCTTCCGGAGGCCAGCAGCCATCGGGTACGTCACCACCACCTCAACAGGAACAAGCGCCTTTGGTGACGACGATGTCGTCTGCTGGCGGAGCTAATGCTCCGGGAGGCGCACTACCAAGTCCTAGCGCAGCAGGTCCTGCTGCAGCCGCGAACCAACAGGGAACACGTGTCTCGTCCGCTGCCTCACCGAAAAACCGGATGCCAATCAGATCATCCCTAGTCGGTGCCCGCGGACCCCAAGCCGTCATACGAGATCTAGAACATACAGGGTTGATTTCTAAACGGGCTATGTCAAGACCAGGTAGCGCGTCGAAGTCACGAGGGGCAGGCTCCTTTTCTGGCGATCCTAGTGGTGCGGGTCCTCCACCGGGTTCTGCAGCCGGCTCAACCCCGGGTCCGACTAGACGGAAGAGTTTGCGCGAGTCTTTTTTGAACGTGCCACCTAGTCGAGCAGGCGGTGCACGCAGTGGTAACCCCGATTACACATACGTATTCAACAAGGGAAGGCCAACAGCCGACGAAGACCAAGCGTTTAGGCCTTCACTAGCGCGTCTTGGAATCTGCTCGCCAGAGTATCGCGACAGCCCTAGAGCAGACGCTGCGAACGCTGCGAAGAGTCAGAGCCACGAAGATTCTGCCTCTTCTTCCACCTCAAAAAATGCAAAGAAGCGAAGGCTGTTACTTAGGAAAGCAGCTGTTTTGCAAGAAAAGGCACGGCGCGATCTGCTGCGGTCTATGTCGAAGTTGAGGTGGTTTCGCGGCGTGATCGGTTCTCATAGCGCTGCTCTCGGTCTGACTCCCTCTACTACTAAAGTTAAGGGTAAGTACAAGAAATCTCCCATCTATTTCAGAGTCATCTTCTTGGTCCCGTGTTTAAAGGGACAAGGAGACCCAAGAAGATGCTGCTGAAGATGGATTTCCATTTTTAGTTCTAATAAAGGAGGCGAAGACCACGCAGAAGGTGGAGGCGATCACCAAGAGGGTGACGGAGATCATGTAGGAGCAGTGGGCGATGATGCGAGCTTGATGACTACTGGACAATCGTCTTCTGCAACTGGAACAGGTAGCTCAAGTACAAGTAGCCCCTTGAGACGTAACTCATCTACAACTAGTACAACTGCATCGTCTGCCGACATTCGTGGTTTGCTCCTGCCTGGCCACATAACCGAAGTAGAGAAGATAGTCTTCGACGAATCACGAAGATACGAGTTCACTCCACGTGGGCCTGCGGCAAAGGCCAAGATCCTGGCGCAGATGCGCGCTGCGAGTCGGGTTATTAGCGATGCAGAGAGTGTTGATATAGTGGAGGGACCGCAACAGTTGCAGCAATCTACTTCACCAGGGAAGAGCACCTCCTCGTCTTCTACAGCATCGAATCCACCCATCCGTGGTTCTCTCGCCAGCACGTTGGACGCTCTGAATGCTGCAAGCGCAGCTATGATCCAGCTCCAGCCTCAGGATGAGGTGTTGTCAGCCGCTTCAGGGGAGCAAGTCGATGTCATGCACGGTGCAATCCAAAAGATACCTTCTATTAGTACTAGCGGAGGATCTTCTAATCACTCCAATTCCAAGATCCTAGATGAGACCACGCCAGCGCCAATCCAAATCAAGCCGCCTAAAACTAAGAAATCCAGGATAGCAGGAAATCGGCACCCTCAATCAGAAAGCATCAGTCTGATCCAATCGGCGTTTCCGCAGATATTCGGACCCAGTTTGTACTTCGAATACGCAGTAGGGATTGGTGCCCCACGCGTACCAGATCCTACGGCGGAGCCAGCGCCGACTGAACAAATCGGCGGGTCTTCATCCTCGACTGCGACCACACCTTCCAATGTAGCTGTAGCGCACCAGACTACTTCAGACACTACTGGAACAGAAGATGGTCCAAAATCACCACATCCGGCAGCTATGGCCGCTTTTGCCCCATCTAGTTTTGCTGCGGCTGCAAGAGCATTTTCGAATGCCGATGGTGGCAATGCGCCCGCCTCTTCATCTGAATCAGGAGAATCAGCGATACCTGCTCCATCTTGTTCCTCAGACACTGCTGCGCAACGACCACTACAACCCCTGCAGGATGAAAAAGACGTCGAAAAAGAGCAAGAGATCCAACTACTGAGACATAGTAGAGTATTCAAATATCTCAAAAAAGATGCGGTTCCCGATATGTACTGGATGCACACTGCCAAAGTCCACGTGTACAACTCCGTTTTGAACAGCTTGAAGAAAGGAGGTCTCCAATACGTAGAAACGAAGAAGGACAGCATCAATCCGCGATTTTGTCTGATCTGGAGTGCACACTTCAAGCCGGAGAAACTCAAGTATTTTTTGCGAATTTTGTATTTGTTGCTTCTTACTGTGATCATGTGCGCTGAGCTCTATTCAGGACGCATGGTTCATTCATCATTGATGAAACTTCAAAGTAAAAAGAGGCACCTACAGCATCTTGTTTACTACACGATTATATATAAGTTTTTCTGGTCCCAAAAGAACCTTGCGGATCCTCATCAGGACCTTCCACGGCAACCAGAAGACCAATCACTTTCCGTATTCTTGGTATCTCGGAAGAAAAGACTTGATGTGCCGAAATATCATGCGCATGCGACGACAGTGGCCTCAGGAATTCAATATTACACCAGAAACTTTCATCCTGCCAGAAGACGGAAAGAAGTTCATCGAAGGCGTCAAAGGAGGATCGACCCGTGGACCGACCAGAGACTTGTGGATTTCAAAGCCAGTCAGCAGTAGTTGCGGGAAAGGGGTGAAGATTGTGGGAGCACATTCGACGGGGTACACCTAGTCCTAGAGCTAATGACTTTCTCTATTCGTGGTGAATCGGGTGTGTGGTCCACCATAATCTTCTAGGTTTCAATTTTGATTTCCCCGTAGAACGAAGTAGAACGAGTCCTCCAAGATTTCCATTTATTCCCCCCTCGCTCTCACCACCAGGTTAGAGCGTATGGCGAAGCAGTACCGTGTTGTGCAGCGATACGTGAACCCGCCTCTTCTGATCAAAGGATACAAATTCGATTTGCGTTTGTACGTGGTCGTGACCTCCTATGACCCGCTTAAGGTGTACCTTTTCAAGGAAGGCTTAGTCCGCTTCGCAACCGAGAAATACACGACAGAGCGAAGGTCAGACCTAAGGTGTCGGAAGGTGCATTTGACGAACTACAGTGTTAACAAAAAGTCCGAGAAATACCGGAAGAATATGGACGGGAATGGTTCGGTGAACAGCACGCCAGTTGCGACGGGAAAACAAGCAGGCAGTGTCGATCAAGAGAAGTCTGCGCAGAGTAGTGCGAAGAAAGTTGTTGCAGTGGCTGGTAATATTAGTGTAACTTTACTTATGTTGATTGAGGCCGTCCTGGATCTCGAACTGATCTGAAACCTCCTGAAATTTCTAGAAGAAAAGTTTCAAGATATTCTAAATCTAACTTGCAGCTTCGTTATTAACATCCCTTTTTCCACCGTTGCTGTCGTGTGGTCGCATCATTATCATAGTGGCGTTGACAAATACATCACGTCCTTGTTCTCCACAGCCACCTCGACGCCTCCTCCGCTCCACAGTCGGGGCACTCCCTCACCTAGTGGCAAAGGAAGTTCCAGCAAGGCAGCTGCAAAGTTGGTGGAAGAGGAAGAAGAGGAGGAGGAAGAGGAGGATTTCTCCAAGCCCCCAATGGGCGACGAAGAGTTTATGAATGACGATGAAAACGGTGCTGAGGACGACGACGATGACAGTGGAGACGAGGATGACGCTGATGTTGAGGGTGAAGAAGTCGAAAGCAAGTGGAGTTTGAGCCAATTGGAGGAGTATTTTCACGCCCAAAGCTTGGATTACGACAAGTGTTTTGCGGAGATCAAGGCTTTGGTAGTGAAGACGTGCATCTCGGTGGAGCCGACGATTGTGAGCACTTTGCACAGGAGCACCAACTTCGAAAACTGCGAGAATTTGGAGGACACGAAGACGTGCTTCGAAATCTACGGTTTTGACGTACTGATCGACGCGAATCTGAAACCATGGCTGCTGGAAGTGAATGTGTCGCCAAGTTTGAGCAGTTCGAGTCCGCTAGATCGGAGGATAAAATCGATGCTGTTGGCAGATACGCTGACGCTTGTTGGTATCTATTATTTGTATTTATTTCATCGGATTTCTGATCCTCCTGATGATGTTGCTTTTCTTCATACGTTTACCTTGATCTCATCTTCAACGTCTCATCTTCAACGTCTCCCCAGGTTGGAAACCCTTCGATGCAGCGGACATTACGAAGGATAAGAAGACAGCTGCCAAACAACGAAACGCCAAGCTTTCAAGTACAGCCAAAGGACCAAATAACAAGCACAAGAGACTTGGTTCTGGATTCTCAAATCTCATTCTCGGTTCATTGGAGGACAAGAAGGATCACGCGAAAGAGTTGTACTTGTGTTTGTGTATGAAGATATGTTGCCAAGAACTATGATGTAGATGTTGTAGATCATGTTGTAATTGCAGGTGTTCGGGATTGTTTCATCTCATGTGGAATCTTTTTGACTATCTAAGGCTTACTAACTCCAGCATGGACCACGTCGATGAGCTTTAGAAGAACTATGATTAAATCAACTTAAGTTACTAGAAGTAGAAGAGTTATTTTGTTGGATAAAGACGTCTGCGGAAACAGGACAAAGACGGCATGTGAAACTTTGAACTAACTCCAGCATCCGACAGTTCGGGGAATTAGAGTGGCGTTTGATCCTGGACCACGTCGACGAGCTTTACCGCC
Source organism: Amoebophrya sp. A25 (assembly GCA_905178165.1). NCBI lineage: Eukaryota > Dinophyceae > Syndiniales > Amoebophryaceae > Amoebophrya > Amoebophrya sp. A25. The sequence continues at coordinate 547,545 of CAJINU010000063.1, forward strand.
GTGGCGACTTGGAAACCTTGTTCCCGCGCAACAAAGAAGCCGTTCTCCAGCTTTCCGATTACCTGCCAACCCCACGCATTTCCAATCGGATATTAGCGATTTTCTACATCTGTGGTGGAGAACGCATTTTGCGATCCAGAACGCTGCAGGAGCAATTGGGGCTCACCTACTTGCTGCAAAAAGAGATTCTCTTGACGGCGGCGAAGGTGTGATCATGTACGACCAGTAGAGCATGTGAAACTTAGTATTAAAAGTCCACACTTAATAGTCTTAATAGAGAAAAGGTGGATGAAAACACAAGCACGACGCTTGTCCTTGTTAGGCATGATTTTTTAGTCTTAATTCACATTGAACAGTTTATTTCGACTAGACGACTTACAGACGAACAGAATCAAGAAAAAGGTCGGAATGATGGTTTTGAACAGGCAGTATTAGTATTTCAACAAAGTAGAGATAGTGATAGAGTCGTAGAACTCATCAATTTTTTTTTCCGAAAATCAACTCAAAAATCAACGCATTATATTACTACAAAAGTTTTTATAGTCAGTGTAGGCACACAACAGCCAGAAGAGGCACAACACACAAGCTCAAGCAAGCACCAGGGAAGGACGAAAGACAGCACGAGAAAGTGGCAAAGTAAGTTTTCCTCATTGCGAGTACTGCTGCTTGTGATGAATTCCGGTTTGGAAGATTTGGCATGAATGACGAAATTCGGCACAACTTTCATTATGAATGTTTATGTGATAGTGATTCAATCGATTTATGTTTATCAATCTCAATGATGAAGCCATATTCCTGTATTTAGCTTATGTTAACTAGACACGTCTACTTTCTTTGGTATCCTCGGTCACCTTCTTATCAATGTATTAAAGCAATAAAGGTGAAACGACAACCATGAATCATGAAACAACCGCTCGCTCTCACACACATACTATTCGCATATCATGCAAGAAAAAAACACGAGCAATGCATCTGATACTGATCAATCACAACCATGTTGTAAGTTGTTCTTTGGTGCAAAAATGCTAATGCATCTAGATATGCTTCATAGTCTCTCCCCCACTACGTAATACCTGTCGTTGGAAACATTTACAACTGATAATTTTCGAGGAGAAAACCGAATTCCTGCTAATCGGGCATGTAATATTCACCTGACCCTTGTCTTTGAGGAATTGTTGAACAAAAACACCGAAGCCAAAGCAAACGAGCAGTTCTTGCAGGCAACGGAACAGTCTCACTCAGAAGGTCGTTTGGTGTTCCTCGTGATGCAGGCCTATTTCGATTTTCGAGATCGAACCTTGTCTCAGACAAACCACCACTGTCGCTTGGAGGGACCGAGTATTGCATAGGGCGAAAGGGAGAACGATCTCGGTGCCGCTTGGACACACATCACGACATCATATTCCATTTTCGTTCGCGATGAAGAGTGTCCTCGATGTTTTCGAGCTTCGCAAACTCGCTCGTCATGCGGAGCGCATGCTTGGATGCTGATTGTGATCCGTCCCATAGCATGTCATATGAGCATTATAGTATAATATTTACTTGTCTTTGCAATTGTTCTCTAGTGTAGACATCACGATAAATAAGGCATAGTTGTTAGACATCACGACTGTGATGAAATTATAGAGGTATCTCAACCCATCAATCCCCTACCGCGATGAACGCTCCAGCAGGCACATCCGCGCCCAGTGCGGCCACCGGCACGCAGACTATCGCTCCGAATATGTCACTGTGTTTTCCGCCAGGTGCAGACTTCCCCAAGGACGCCTTTCCCGAGTTGTATCCGCTATCGGATCATCGATATGACATTCAAAATCCGACAAATCGGAGTAGTGGGAGACATCAGACAAGGAAAAACCTCTTCAGCCGACCAATTGACCCTTCGAGTATCAAGGGTGTCGTAGCAGAGAGCGTGAAGGAACAAAGGTACAACTTACACGTTTGATGTTTTAGCATCTGTATAACGAGTAACAGGAATCCGTTTCACTTCATTTCAAGCTCCTTCATCTTGACCCTAAGAATCGCCACGACCACTTTCTCAAGTTAACTCCACGTTTTAACGCCACGATGATAGGCCCGCTGGAGTGACGACTGCGAAGTTCAACGATGTGAATATGGCGAACCTTGTCGGTTACAAGGACCAATACTACAAACTCGAAGCGCTTGAGAATCCGACACGAGCGAAGAAGCACAATATTGTCAACAACGTACTAATAGCCTCATTATTCGTGTCTATCTCTATTCGTACGAGACTCGTTAGTTTCGAGTAGGTGGTGCACGTGCAATATTGTGGTTGTGCTCGACCTCCCTATCGTCAGAACAACCTCGTGGTGCCCTGAACACACAAACAGGTGATGGCAAATCCCGAACCATTGCGACCTGCTGTGGAGGTTCCGAAGAACAATGACCCACAGTCGTCGACCTTCGGTAAGGTCATGAACACTAAAGCAGGGGAATTTCGACTTGGGTACTGAGCAGAAGGGTTCGTAGGACTTTGACGACAAGGACCAGGGACATAAGAATGACACCAATTATGGGCCAGCTGCCATTTTGCCTCGTCTACGGTGTCGGTGGTCGCGAATGACCGTAACAGGGGCTGTTGGTGTCTGACTCGGTTCCATGTAGCAGACTTGTCTGCTTGGTGTGCCGTTCTTTGTGGCTTTCGTCGACGACGCCCGGCGACGGGGAGATGGAGTCACGTCCATGCCATGAAATGGAAAAGACATCGCGTTGTACTCAGTTTGATGTTACCACATACTGGCATTAGACTTGACGAGCTGTACACCTATACATAGTGTACTGTGTTACATTTATTTGGATCTAAGTAGATGAAGAATCGGATTTCTTGATTGAAGACAACTGTCATATTCAGGACGCTTACTCCTACATTGGCAACAAACAGTCCGTGACATCAAGTAGCATAAAAAGATTTGCATGAACAGCAACATCAGGGTTCTTCTGCAGGTAAACAAAGCTGTATTACAGAAGACGAGCAAAACGTTCGCGGCGGCCCTGTCACGCGATATCTCTCGAAGCGCAAGTGTTCTTTTATCGCACTTGGTATTTTCTCCTGTAGTTCCAGCAGGAAAGGGATCTTAAAGTCACGTGTCACGATCACTGCAAGATGATCAGTTCCTGAGATCAATCTTAAAAATCGTGTCACGATCACTGCAAGATGATCAGTTCCTCAAGTTCTGGTAGGAACTGGACACCGCTCGTCCTCATCCAAGAATGGTTCTCGTAAGTTGATCAGCAGAAACGAGCCACGCAGTAGTTTTCCTCCATCGCTATAATTTCCTTTTGAAGATTCACGCGACTCAATCTTCGAATCCGAATGTAGGAATAGATACGAGCGGTGGTCTGCGCTGCACGACGAGAGAGAGAGGGTAGAGAAGGAAGACGAAGAGTAGAGAAGGTAGAGTAGAGAAGGTAGATTTAATGGTACTAGGTAGACCCGTAGAGGACTCATAGTTGTCGGAGTTGATCATAGGGACATTCGTTTTAGTACTAGGTAGACCCCCCGTAGAGGACTCATAGTTGTCGGAGTATGAAGTTTTGTAATTCAATTTCAGAAATACGATCCTAAAAGACAGAAGGGCTTGTCCTTTGCCTTTCAAACCACGAGAACCCGCTCGAAGATCCTCCTTGATATTTATTAGAGTCTCTTAACATCAAGGGCTTCTTGTTCGATGAAGATGTTGAACTTAGAAGAGGGTCAAAGTCGGCAAGTAGATTCTCCAAGCAGGAGAGGACGAACCCCTCAAATGGAGATGGTTTCCTGGTCTCGCGACCACAGGTATGACATTAGGGACTACGGTGACGCGAGTGGGAATGATGCGGACGTGGAGCATGAGCGGCCGTATTATGAGCTGCAAGACATTGATCGTGCTGAAGAAGGAGGAGTGAACTCGTCCTCAAGGAGAAATTATCACGCCTTCGAGCTTGAAGATGATCGGCCTATCGGGTCAGCCTCGCGGAGTGCATCGTCGTCCGCCGGGATGTCATACAAGGAACGAGTGTCGCAATGGCGCGTAAAAGCTAAGAGTGGACTTGGAAACGTTTTCGCAAAAACGTCTAGCTTGTTTCGAAAAGCACTTGTTAGAGGTGGTTCTGGACTACAACAGGCTAAAGAGAACGGTGTTCAAGGTGCTGGCGAGGGAGACGGCATAGAAATGCTGATGAAGGAGCCTTCTAGAGGACTTACTGGAGAAGGAGATAAACAAAATTTTCAGCAGCTTTATCATGGAAGGCTTGTTGCGGCATCATCGGGCTTTGGTTGTAGTGGTGCAAACGCTCACGCTCGAGTACCTGCTTCTAGGCCCCCTACATTATTGGCGGTGCCTGGACCAGGAGGATCACCAGGAAGCGTGAAGCAGATACCACTGACTCCACCACCCCGGTCTCCACGTCCAGTCTACGCGGCTGATCGTGACCACTCTTCCAAGAAGAAGAGACGTCCAAGGGGCTGTTGTCGACTTTGTTTGGACCGGATCTCGCCAGCAGATGTGCTCTTCGCCATTTTTCTCCTACTTGCCGCAGCTCAGGTGTCTTTCTTGTTCCTATTTCTAGTACAGTACGACTCGTTTGAAGAGACGGACTATTGGGCACAACTCTGGCTCGTCTTGTTTCAGGCATTAGCAGTCTTACACATCATTTCTGCCGGACTGATATCCTTTTGCAAGTGGGCTGCCGATAGCTGCTTGGGACGAGTGGAGCTGATTCGGGATCAGCATTCTAGAGACTTCGGTCACGGTACTATCGCTAGGATTGGTAGCCACCACCACGAGCAGGAGCACCAAAACTGCATGTTGGAACAAGATGCTAGAAGTTACAAGAACTCCAGACCGCATGGAAGAGGAGGCGGTTCCGAGAAGCGTATCAGTGCTTCTGGTGGGGTCATTGAGGGAGAAGCTAACGCAGCTTCGGGACCATCAAATCTGGTCCAGAAGCAGATGGAAAACCAAAACGGAAAAAAGATCAAGAACAGTAAATCTTCGAAAACTACTGGTGGTTCTTCGTCGAAGAAGCGTCGAAAAAGCCGAAGTCGACAAGCAGGAGGAACAGCTAGTGCGACTACCCATCCCAAGGTACAAGTAGCAGGTGCACAAGCAGATCATGGATCCTCATTACAGGAACTCGGAGACTTGGAGTTGGATCAAGTCCAGGATGTACTGGACGAGAACTCTGTTGCCGAAGCTGCAATATCGACGAGCCCTGTTGATGCAGAACAAGTTGATGTTTCATCAGTTTCTCCTGATGAAGAACGACTGCTGCCGGCACCGTCAGAGGCCGAAGTTGCTGGACGACTGCTGCCACCACCGTCAGAGACCGAAGTTGCCGGAAGCGTTCGTGAGGATGACGAGGAGCCTGCTGTGCATTCCTCGGAAACCAGTACTAATGAAGTATCTGGCGCAGCAAAACAAGCGAGGACGAGGACACAAATAACATGTGAAACTCACACGGAGGACGCAGGAGCAGTAGAACAATCGATCCTAGCTCCGCTGAACGAATCTCCTCTTGCTCGCTTGCCAGACAGCTACACTAGAATCCGGGCTACCTCCATTGATGGCGGAGCCGAGCGCGGACGATCTCGCGCTCTCTATTCCTTTTCATCTCTTGCTTCACTGGCTACTATCAACACGACAGGCGGAGGTAGGTCGTGCAGGCGATCATCTTTAAGGCTACAGAAATAAATCTCCCCTTTTATTTCAGAAGCATCTCGGTCCCCTCGGTCCCGTTTTTAAAAAGGGACGAAAAGGGGGCCCAAGATGCTGCGGGAGATGGGTTTCTGTTAGTTTTACTAACATCTACAGGAGATGACGACGCTACAAGAGATCACAGGCAAGAGTGTTAAGGGTAGTGGTCCAAAGGTGTTCCTGTTACTGTTTGTTTTGCCGCTCCTAAGGGAGGGAGGCAGAACAAATGAGAAACGGAAACACCAAAACCCTACCTCTAAGAGTGGGTCAAGAATTTGGCAGGTGTCGCACGCTCACTGTCATCATCGCGTCTCTTACAATTGAGAAAGTCGAAAAACCATTTATTTGCTTCATCAGGGGCTTTTTCAACTTCATCGGCTGTGGTGGATGGTTTTGGTTCTCTGTCATTTCCTGACTTTGGCATGCTTCCTCGAGGTTGCATGGCATTAGCTGTATCGAATAACTCAGCGGACTCCTCGAACTTGGTAAACGTGAAACTCGACGACCTAGTGGAGGAGTATGACAACGACATTAACGCAACCGCCATCCGTCCTGCTTCTCATAAAATTCCACTGGAAGTGCCTCTTATTTTTGACGAGCAAGTCGACCTAGAGGAAGTGACACCTGACCACCCACCTGCATTTGCCTGGACATTGCCGCATAACCAGCGGGCTCAAACTCAAAGCTTGAGCCCTCGACGAGCACGTGGGCCTCCAAGGAGAATTCTGAGTTCGACTTGGATTTGCATGCCGTCTTTGCCCAGTCATGATCTAGATGTAGTAGTACATTCGAGTGCCCATGAGGCTGTGAAGAAGATATCAGGTGATGTTGATGTTGCAGTAGCACCAGGAGAAAGGAGGCCAGAAGGGGCCCTGCGACTAGAGATGGATGAAGGTGGTGGTAACAAAACGAAAACAGCTAGTTGTACAACACTAGTAAGAGGCAGAAGTAAGAGTATCAGAGGCACCGACACTGCACTTTCATACCCCCAGTCGGTGTCTACCGGCCTCGGCCCAGTCTCTTCTTCCTCGGCCTATTCAGCACTAGCTCAGCACGTCGCTTCGCCCCATGGGCATAAGCGGTTGAGTTCACGTGGCCGTCTAGTCTGGCCATCATCGAGCAGGGCCCAACTACCCGAATGGAGTCTGCGTCAGATTACGAACGTGAGCACTCTTGCTTCACTGGAAGGGGTTACGGAAGACTTCTTAACGGCTTCTATCAGGTCATCGCTTGACGATTCATCTCCGAAGGGTGGTGGTAGGAGCGGGACTGTTGATGGTGAAGACACTAAGCCAGATGCGAATATGATATTATCACTAGTGCCACCGTTGCCATCGTTCCGATCGTCTCGACGAAGACATGGCAAGGAAGAACAACGACTTGCAGGTGTCGCACGGCTTCTACCGAAAATCGAGGAAAAAGTGCGAGGCCGGTCTCCGAAGAAGAACTACTCTTCACCTCGTGGCCAGGAAGAGCAGAAGGAACATATACATAGTGATGTTAATAGTTTCCAAGTTCTTACTAATTCGACGCCAAGCTCAAGTTTCAGGACGTCCAGCTCAGGATCAGGAACAAGTTGTAGAAGGAAGAGTATCAAAGAATTGCTGACAAGAGCACCACTTTCAGAAACGACTACAAGATCCATCAAAACCAATAAAAGCAGTGTTAGCGATCACTTCATCTCTGCTTCTGTGTTGTACAAAGGGACTACGAGAAGTGTGTCTACTAGCAGTTCTTCGACAGGTACTACTAGTTCGGCTAAAAATAGTACCTGTCGAAGCGCCAGCAGTGCTTCGATTGAAAAGATCAGTCGTTCTTTGTCCTCATCTTGGGAACAAGACCATCCGCGTATCAAGTCGTCTAGAAGTTGCTCTACACCGCCTCTTCTACCTGGTGGCCTTTCTGCCAAGCGTGGTAGTCCGACAGATATGCCTCAAAGACATGGGCTTTTTGCCGAGCGTGGTAGTCCGACAGATGTGCCTGGAGGACCAAGAGCCTTTTCAACACTATCGTCTAGTAACATGTTGAACCAAGTCGTAGTCGTTGAGGATATACTTTGCCCGCGACCAGGTGGACGAGTCTTTCTGTCCTGCCCGAGGACGACTATCTTTACAAGGATTCAGCGGCCTCAAGTTGTGACGAAGAACTTTTACAAGAAGGGTGACGTTCCAATCCGAAGCGGTAGTACTAACATGGAAACGGAGCGGAACGAAGCAGCCACTGGCGAGACGGCCGCGGGTCAAAATAGCGATAGCATTCTTGTTGATGAAGCTCCGCCAGAACAGGGTTGTTATATCGAAGAAGTGCTGCCCGAAGTGGAAGGTGACGAGCACCAACTGCCAGCATTCGCGGCACTGCAAATGGACAAAGGCGAAACATCACATAGTACGCAAGACAGAGCTGATCCAAATCCAAATGAACGCGCGTCACGAAGCTCCAGCACTAAGGTCCTGACCCTTCCACCCATTCCTCGCAGTTTCAATGCTCTTCAAGGTCTGCGACTCTTCAGATCCGATTCTTGTCCTCCGCTGTCATCTACTTCCAGAGTCGCAGATTTGGTCTCTTCGAACGAGTCCACTTCCTTAGCTTTCTTCCCGAGAAGTCGTGAAGACTCGTCAATGCCTGCTATTTACGTCCGTCAGCGATCTCTCTCGGATTTCTCTCGGCCCATGTCCCGAGATTCCACCATCACAAGCCAATCTAGATCACCTTGTCTACTGACTGGTGGTCGCTCACGAGGAGTCAAATTTGTAGTTGAAGATGGAGGCGTTGTAGTTGAAGATGACCTCCTGATGGGTAGTGCAACTAGGACTAGGGGTCTTCACAGCGAAGATAGTGCTTATGCAGGAGCTTTGTCTTCATCCGACAGCGCCTCATTTCAGCAACAGCTACAACATCACGGAGGACAAAACAAGGAAAATCGTTCCTCCTCGTTTAACAACATCTTGATGGCCCAGCACGTGGACCTGCGTTTGCCGTTACTAGGGCGCGACCACTCAGATACAACGAGCATTCTTTTCGGCAACATCAGCAGATGGCGGACCTCGTCTTCGAGTGTCATCATGGATGATCCAGATCCTCCTGAAGCTGCGTTCTGCTCGAATACTACTGGACGAGCACGGATGAAGATGAAGGGCGAGGATACGCGGCTGACGGCTAAGAAGATAAAGCAAGGTAGTACAACTCGTAGTTCTTGCTCTTCGGATAAACAGACATCCTTCGTCAACTTGATGATTAACGCGAAGACGTTGAACACTACTGCCGAAGCAGATGTTGAGGATGTCTTGCCAATGTCACCTCATGTTGTGAGGAGTTCTAATACTGGTACTGGTGGTACCAATTCGGTCAATAACGTTCTTACCCTGCCAGGTCATGTAGACAAAGAACTAGATCACGAAGCAGCAGCAGCACGAGAGGATGACTCTGAACATTAAGGCTTCCGCTAATCCAAATCCATCTTTGGAAGCATCTTGGGAACGTTTTCAAATTTTCAAATTTCAAGGGGGGAGACGTCTCAACATGGTCTTCGAGATGGAGTGGGATGAGCTCCAAAAACCGCTTCCTGGAGAAGAGAAAGCTCCAGACGCTAAAAAAGTTGACGACACAGACACTGTTCTTGACAAACACAGAGGAGAAACGAATCCAAAGAAAACGAGAAACGATAGCGAAGGCGATCACCAAGTTGTAGATGAAGGACAAGATGAGCCGGGCTGCACTCCTCGTGGTCCCCAAGGTCGTGAAAACGAGGCGCCTCGAAAACGACGGTCAACATCGAAGAAGCGCAGGTCTTCGATTGTACCTGCTCGCTTGGGCGATACACTACGAAAAACGAGTAAGGATGGACGAGCTAGTCATAGTCGTCGAAGCAGAATTCCAGGTGGCGATCCTGGTGACGACCCTGGTGCTCTAACCAAAAATACAACGAGGAAACGCAAGAGTAGATCACATAAGCATATTAATTCAATTAAACGCTCGCCACCATCTTCAAGAAGTCCATGCTGCAGACCGCATTCCAAGAGGCAAGTGTGCCATACATGCGTCATTGCTTCATGCATGACTGTCCTCTGTGCGCTTAATTTTGCGGCACTGCTTGCTGTGTGGTTCTATCAGAGACGTGAGGAACGAAACTTCGAAACTGTCCTGCAATACTATCGCTACGCCTTGCCGCGGAAAACACTGGCAAGTCTTCTCCGCCCTTTTGCTATTGTTCCGACGTCTACGACACTACTTTTTGAGGGAGGTGGATCTCGTCCTGCTGGCTCTTCGTGCGGAAAGGGCGACGGACTGCGTCCTCGATCCACGCCCCCTCCACGCCCTGATGCCAGAGAGCACGTCCTGGAGTACGCACCTGGGAGAAATTCTCAACGACAAGAGGAACTAAACAGCGAAGAAGGAGTCTCTCCCTCATCATCTAGTTCTAGAAGCAATAGAGTCTCTCCCTCTTCGAGGAAGCGTGGAAAGACGGCCCCGAGAATGAGTTCAATCAGTGAACTCGAAGAGGTGAAGAACCACGACAGCTTCAAGAACCTCATGGCTCCTTTAGGTGAAGAAGAAGGAGCAGTAGACAGTTCTACGGCCCAGCAAGAAGAAACTTTGTCCTCTGATCAGGATCATCGTCAGGAGCAAGAAGAAACTTTGTCGTCGTCTGATCAGCATCAGGATCGTCCGAATTGCCAAACGGCTGGGACCGTGTCCTCTTCTCCGGTGGGAAGAGGAGGTGGCTACGGCCCAATCAGTGGCCATGCAATTGCCATCGAGCTCCCACGTCGCAAAGCTCTACTGGCATATCTCGGTGTTGCAAATTTTCTAGGAGCAAAACACCAGCAGAAGAGCAACAAGGGAATCGCTTACCTTCGCGGCGCCAACTCTTTTACGTCCGCGGGCGGGAGTTCATCCATCTCGTTCAGGAGTAGTTCTACAGATCGCACAATCTTAGATGCCCTACGGAGTCGCTCCAGTTCCAGAAGCGTAACTAGAAGCATACGATCTTCTTCGCATTCGACCGAACTACCGATTCCGCTTGATGGGAGCAGTAGGAGTCTAGGAACTAGGAGACGAGGCACGAAAAAATCTTCCAATTCCTCTAGCAAAAAGAGTGATGCTAAACGAGATAAGCGTAGTCGAAGTCGATCCCAAAGCAGGATGGACACAACGGATACTAGCAGGACAAACACTTTTCACGGGATGACTGGAGGCAATCTTCATATTAAGGTCAGCTTTTAATTTTATCCGTCTTTCTGTTTCTCGGCATCTTGGTACTACTCTTTTCCCTTGTAAATTCTCATGAAATAATACAAGTTGCAAGGGGTCAAGATGAGGGGGCCGTGATGCAAGCTAGCAGACTCTAATCATAGAAGTGACGAACACGAACGGGAGGTAGACGAAGCAGGAGGCTCTCGCGGAGTACTAGACCAAGAGCATTCTTCACCTGCACCACGGCCACCAGTACAGGATCGCGAACAAGATTCTATTGCAGCTGCCTGGAAGGAAGCTGATCGACTTGTCTCCAGACTCATCGCGCATTCGAAACGACTTGTTGCCCTCGCATGTCGCAGGCCTGATCTTTTTTGGAGCGCACGGGGCCAAGAGCACTGGCGCATCTTCTCTTTGGGAAGCTACAGTGAGGAGGAGCAAGAGCAGAAGGACGTGGCCCAGCGAGATGAGGATAGAAGCAGTACCAAAAAAAGTGCCGCTACAGCACCTACAACTAGTCAAGACGACATCCGGGGAACAGGTGAAGCGCCACGACTTGAAGACTATTCTACAGCGCAAAGTAAGAACTACGCTGTTTGGCGAAGCACACGGGGGTTACCTATGTCCTATGTCCAGCCAGTGAGGGTCCGACTTGGAGGTGAGGTTTCAGCGCATAGCAGTGGCTCTCTGGCTTCCGCGTCCACCTCCTCCAGTGAGGTCGTGTCTGCAGCCCCTACATTGGAGGAGGTGATCGCATCCGAATTTTCTACTCCTCCTAGCTCTACTACTGCGTCTACCCAGCATGCGAAGATGAGCGTGAGCAAATCCGGGTATCATTTCGTACCAATAACGTTACACACTGCTCATGGAGAAGATCATAGTGGTCAGCAGCATGTGGAAGACCAAGACGCCGACAATGGCGGGTTTGTGTTTCCATCGGGCGAATTGATGACCGGCCAGCATACAAAGACTTGGCGCTCCATTAGGATTGAAGACATATCTCCGGTGCTAGACCACAATGGAGGTAGCAATGGTGATGGAGTCCGCGGCAGCTTGCATAGCACTCAGAGGTCCTCTCAACGAAGACAGCTCTCCAAGGGAGGCCAGGATTGGAGTCTGGACACTATCGTAGGCACATTGTATAAGGCATCTCCAAACCTATTTGCTGCTGCTGCTAGTCGATTAGATTCATCTGTTGATGTATCGGACGACCACTCCCTCCAGCCTCTAGATTCCGCTCTTTGGCGCCTTGGACAGTTCAGACGCAAACCTATTTCCTCACTTGGTTTCAATTTTGTTGAAGACGATCAAGAACAAGATCTTGGGTTGCGAGATGAAGATATTGCGAGTGGAACATCGAGCAGGCAACCAGGAACAGGAGCGCAGCAGCAAGAAGATGGTGCAGGCTCCAAGCAACAGGGGACGTCGACGGCCGACCACAGCACTGCAATTGGATACTTCGGGATTTCTCAACATGACCAGACTCCTCAAACGCGAACCGGCTATGGTATTCCTCTTTCTGTAGCAACTAGAGGAAATAATGCTTTGCTGCGGACAGCCGCGGAGGGGGCCTCGCGGGGCTATCATGGACGTGGAACTGCTTCTTTTCAACAAGGAACCTTCACGACTGGAGGTCGTGGAGGTTCCTCTTCACTTAAGGCTTGCCCAAATGAATCTTCTGAAGCATCTACTTAGAAAGATCTGTCCCGGACAGGGGGGGGAATAGATCCAGCAAGATGAATCGCGCGCTGTCCGATAAGGGGGAGGGGGAGCTCTAATTTACCTTTTGCTCGGACTTTCGCCGAGAAGGGAAAAGGACCTCCGCAAAGGGACAGCGCAAAGGGACAGTCCTCGAGAGTGACCATGAAGTGCGTTGAATTGCCATCACTGCAAGAAAAGGAAGCCCATGGGATGCGAGGCTCAACAGGGGGACCAACAGCCGGACGTGGTGCGAAGGATTCTCCGCCAAGCCACGAACACGGCAGCACACCGTCCTTGCCAATGCTGACACAGACACGAGGAAAGCGAGTTATGAAGACAACCCAGCATGCTGCTTGGTCCCTAATACAAGAGCAAATTGAGCATCTAGAAATCTTTCTTGGTTCAATCTTTCACCTCATTCGATGGCAGCAAGCTCGCAGTGCAATGCGTGAGCGTGTACGTTTTTCAGACCACCTCGGTGCAGTTGCGCGCAGTAAGGCGAAAGCCATGCTGATGGATGCTACTGGGAACACCGAAGTCGGATCTTATAGCAGAGGACAACTGTTACATCAAGCCGGAACCACAACGACGCCAAGTAATGCTCTTTTGCAGATGCTGCATCAGCAAACCGCAACTGGCGTTTCCTCATCACCCTCCAGTTCTACTAGTGTGGCCAGTCGCGGTGATATCGATGTGGGCATTGAGGAAGAGCTGCCGCCTGTACCTACGCCCGTCGATTTCTTCGTCGTAGAGCTGTTTTTGGATGGTGGAGCCGAGCCCGAGGCGGACAATCCGAGCCGATTTTTGCTCAGCATCTACATTATGGTCAACTGCTTTGTGTAAGACATCTCTACTATCTTCCCAGACAACTCAGTCTCTTTTCCCTGTTATGCGATCCCAGGGAAAGAAAGCTACTCGTTGTTCTTTATACATAGGTTGCACAGGACTCGAAACTGAATCCGAGCATACACTTCTAATCACGATAGTTTCTGGCGCAAACGCAAGATGTATCGCTGCTACGAGCTGCGTCAGTTATACCCGGAAGACGGGGGGTCCGACGTACCTGAACACGACGAGATCTGCGTCAATAGCGATATGGAAGGCGGTCATAGGTCCTACGAAAATCGCGTCTACTGCTATGCAGGCCACGAGTTTTCTGTACAAGCAGCTGACAGGCTTTTTCTAGGCGAGGACTCTTCGAAAGCGCGATCTTTTGAGACTCTGCTGAACCAAAGATGTTCGCTGAAGTGCAGACAGTGCGTTGATTTCTTTGGCGAGCATGCGTTTTTGTATCAAGGTGGGGATCAACAAACAAAGCAACAGACGATGGCATTGCAGACCGGGTTGAATATGGCAGGAGCTGCGCAAACTCCTCTGACTGGAAGCGGTGAGTTCGGATTCGGCGCGACTTCGCTAAGCACGTGCGTCTCTCCTCTAGCCACGATTCCACCAGGGGCGGCTTCGCTTGCTCCGTTCGCTACTGGAGGTTTGGCAACCGGCGGCCCAGGAGGAGCACCACCGTAAGAGTCAGCGAACGCCCCCCGCGGATCGTCACGCGTCACGCCTCTAGCGTGACGCATATGAATCCCGGGGGGATTGGGTGTTTTTTCGCCATGCGTGCTCTAGCGTGACGCATAGGAATCTCGTGGGGCCTGGGTGCTTTTTGACGATGTGCGCTTTAGCGTGACGCGTGGGAATCTCATCGGGGTCGGGTGTCTTTTCCGCGTGCGTTCTCTAGTGTGACGCATGGGAATCCAATGCAGACCAGGCGCCCCTTTGCCAGTGTGTAAGCGTGAAAGGGTTCGCCCTTGAGGGCAGGGCCCTCATGATCGGAAAGACTTCAGCTGGGTGTCCTCTATTCGGATTGAGGGCCCTCCCTTGAAGGTCCTCATGATCGGAAGGCCTTCATCTGGGAGCCTTCTCAGAGTGAGGGTTCTCCCTTGAAGGTCCTCTCTCTCTCATGATCGGAAAAGCTTCATCTGGGGGCCCTCTCAGAGTGAGGGTTTTCCCTTGAGGGTCCTCATGATCGGAAAGACTTCAGCGGAGTGCCCTCCATTCAGATTGAGGGCTCTCCCTTGAAGGTCCTCATGATCGGAAGGCCTTCATTTGGGAGCCCTCTCAGACTGAGGGTTCTCCCTTGTAGGTCCCCTCTCATGATCGGAAGAGCTTCATCGGGGGGCCCTCTCAGAGTGAGGGTTCTCCCTTGAGGGTCCTCATGATCGGAAAGACTTCAGCTGGGTGCCCTCTATTCAGATTGAGGGCCCTCCCTTGAAGGTCCTCACGATCGGAGGGGCTTCATCTGGGAGCCCTCGCTCTCAGAGTGAGGCTTCTCCCTTGAAGGTCCTCTCTCATGATCGGAAGAGCTTCGTCTGAGGGCCCTTTCAGAGTGAGGCTTCTCCCTTGAGGCTCCACATGATCGGAAAGACTTCGGCTGAGTGTCCTCTATTCAGATTGAGGGCTCTCCCTTGAAGGTCCTCACGATCGGAGGGGCTTCATCTGCGAGCCCTCTCAGGGTGAGGGTTCTCCCTTGCGGGTCCTCTCTCATGATCGGAAAGACTGCATCTGGGAGCCCTCTCAGAGTGAGGGTTCTCCCTTGAGGGTCCTCATGATTGATCGGAAAGACTTCAGCTGGGTGTCCTCTATTCAGATTGAGGGCCCTCCCTTGCGATCCTCATGATCGGAAGGACTTCACCTGGGAGCCCTCTCAGAGTGAGGGCGCTCCCTTGGAGGTCCTCTCGCATGATCGGAAGAGCTTCATCTGAGGGCCCTCACAGCGTGAGGTCTCTCCCTGAAGGGTCCGCATGATCGGAAAGACTTCAGCTGGGTGTCCTCTATTCAGCTTGAGGGTTCTCCCTTGAAGGTTCTCACGATCGGAGGGACTTCATCTGGGAGCCCTCTCAGGGTGAGGGTTCTCCCTTGAAGGTCCTCTCTCATGATCGGAAGGGCTTCATCTGCGGGCCCTCTCAGAGTGAGGGTTCTCCCTTGAGGGTCCTCATGATCGGAAAGACTTCAGCTGAGGGCCCGAGGGTCCTCATGATCTGAAGGTGGGGCCTTCATCTGCAGGCCCCTTCCTGAGCGTCACGCGAAAAGCGTGACGCCTTGTCTCTGGTAAGTCTGTAGGGTACATGCAACAAAAGCGTCACGCTTTTCGCGTGACGCGTCACGCTTTTCGCGTGACGCTCGAGCCAAGATGGGGCAAGCTCTCAGTAGTATTCCGGGGGGGAAGGCGTGGCGCCTTATGTAGGACCGCGGGGGGCGTTCGCTGACCCTTACGGAGCACCACCAGGCAGCTCTGCTTTAAATCATGGTTTGTTTGATCGCAGAGACAAAGGTATCTTTGTTTCTGGCGTCGGGCGCGTACTTCATGGCGAGTTGAACGCACATCTACAGGCGTTGCATATGCGAGGCTCCTTGCATTAAGGGTTGGAAGTTGACAACATCTCTATGCGCATCTCTATGGCTTGTTAAAGTAGGAAAGCCATAGATATGCGAGCTAGATGAGACGCTAACTCTCAGCCGCTAACTGCAGTATCGATTCGACGCGCTCCTACAAACGTTGGAGTTCGAAGAGGCCAACCCTCGCCTCGTCGAAGGCACAAGCTATGGCAGTAGTTCGAACTTGTTCTACGCTTCCCTTAGTTTACTGCTCAAAAGTGCTGGGCTTGGCACGCTGAGTAACGACAACAGGTGGGATGCTGGAGGCCAGAATATGATGTTAGGTTCACGTGGACGAACAGCCGCCTTTTTTGCGGACGGGGCGGGCGGTGTTGAGAACTGGGCCCTAGCTGGAGCGGTTGCCAACGGGGAAGAGCTGCCGGGCTTGAATTTGCAGCCGGCTGACGACACACGGCTTGTAGAACTCTCGGTCGACGGTGGTGGAGGTGGACCTCACGAAAAAACCGAAAAAAAGTGGAAGCATGAGTGTGGAAGCAGGCTACCCGATGGATCTCCTGCAGCGGGAGTTACAGGAGGAGACCACCAGACTAGTACAACTCTATCATCTGGCGCAACACAACATGATCTTGTTCACCAAGGAGGGAGAGGGACAGAAGGGGCAGCAGGAACGAGCGAAAGTGCGTTTTTGAGCGAGCAGCAAATGCGTGAAGAACTAGACGCCGATCCCTATATCATGAGGATTCGAAATTACAATTCCAACTATCTGAAGCATCATGTCAACATCGACGCCCTCTTGTCTCTACAAGGGGTTTTTCTGCGCGACAAGAGAACAGTGTGGAGGGATGAGCAAGTTGACGTGGATCTCTTTGCCCGGAAAGAACTACATGCTCGCGGTCTTGTCCGATACTTGAAAATTGATGATGCAAGGATGCGGCTGTTTGTGAACATGGACACAGGAAAAGTCGACTTTTTTGAGCAGCGTTACGTGTTTTGGTCACATCCCAACCTGTTCCACTATGGCGTCACGTCTTTTGAAGATTCCGACTGGCATTGGTCGCCTTTCTCGAATCCAGCGAATGGGAATGCTGGGCAAGGGCAACACGAAAACCATCACGGCGGGCACGCTCATCCAGTCTCAGGCTCAGGTGGAAGCGATCTTCAAAATGGTGGTTCCTCCTCGTCGAATATCATGATGTTGAAGAGTGGTGGAATCGCACACGCTCATGCGCCAGAGTCAGCAACACCTGCGATCTCTTTGACGTCCCACCTCTACAATTATCAGACACATCAAACGCATCCAGCACCTCCGCACTCATGTAGCCTTGAGCCACCGACACCAAGGAGTGCTCGACGAGGCCGAGACCAATCCCCGTTTTCCATTTCTTCACGCTCTGTGTGGTCCGCGCGCGCGCCATTAAACCCTCCTGGAACCGCTCAACTGATGAACAAGCACCAGCATCAATTTGGTAGTGCTAATCATCATGGTCAACAACATCAGTATCATCATCACGCAGGCGGTCCTCGCCAACATGTCGTGCGCTTTAGTCCTCCTGCGTCAGGCGTTCATGGCAGTGCTCAGCATGGCAGCTTGCATATCTCGCCACCAAGTAGTCCAGGCGTCACATCACCAGTCCTTCTAAGTCGAACTTCTGCAGTCGTCCCAGCCCCTACTTGGGACCCGGCTCCGAGGATTCTCACACGACTGCCACTTTTTCCAAGTCTCCAGGCGAATTTCTTTCATGTCGAACTAGTGTGCAAACGAACAGGGCTGGTAGTCGCTGCGGCATCGGGAGGTGGATCGTCTGGTCTTCATATGACTGGAGGTGGGGCGATGAACATGGCAAATGGAGGTGGAAGTTTGTCTCCCAAGGATCAACCTGGCGCAACTTCCGCAGGACTAGGTGGAGCAGCAGGAGTGCAAGTTCATCCACAAAGTCGATCTGCTGCTTCTGCCTCTCAATTGCGAACGCCAGCTGCACGTGCTGCGATGGCAGCAACGCCAGGTGGAGCTGCGAGCAATTACCTAGCAGGAACGACGATGCAGCTATCTTCGATGGCAGGAGGAGCTCCTGGCGGCGAAGTTACAAGCGGGACGCCACCCGCACCAGGGTCATCTTCTCAACTGCTCGCTGGTTCAAATAGCGGAGCCGGGGGTTTGCACGCATACACGCCGCGACCGACGGTGCCACTGCCGAATTACGTGGGCAAAGTCTACCGCCAGGATGCCAAACACGAAGTCTTCAAATTAGATTAAGGGTAGGCTAAAGGTGTTCCTGTACCTGTTATAGCGTTCGTTTTGACTCAGACTCAGACTCTCCGCCCAAGGGAGAAGGGCATAACGAACGGGGTAAATAACTCTCACCTCAAAAATGCTACCTCTAATTTGAGGAAGACTTTCACGTCTGCTACGACGAACGCGGTCCTTACATCCTCGTTTTGCGTGGGAAGATTCAGTTTTTGTCCCTTTGGCGAGATTGTCTTTCCGCGAGGGTGTCTGCGATGTGGCATCGAGTCGCAGCTGAGCTAGAGTTCGCAGCAGGCAGTGATTTTGTCAGGAGTGTGAAATTGCAGAAAGTGAGACTCCGTCCCTACGAAGAGGCCGATCGAGCTTTCGTCACTTTAGATCGTACTCTCTGTGGAGACCCTCTGCCATCTGAGGACGTCAGTGAAACGAAAATCTACTACGCCGATTTAGAAGCGAACAAGGATACCGTGTTTCGTATCATCACGCAGACGCCGGTGGCAGCGCCCACTGTTGGACCTACGCTAGAGACGACCGGAACGGCCGGTGGTGGAGGAGAAGCCTTTTTCAACTACTTTGCACAGCACGCGCAGTACAGGGCTCCTCAGCAAGAACAGTCGATGAATGCCGTGAACAATTATAACTACGGGGCTACGGGTCAAGAACTACATGCACGTCCCTCGTTACAGGACAACGTTCTTAACTTCGGAGGAGCAGGAGGAGGGCGTGTTGACCTTGCAAAGCAGGCAACAGCCTCCGGGACACCTCCACAAAGGCACTCAAACGGAGGCACGGCCAAGAACCAGCACCTACTAGGAACACCTACCGAGGGGAGCCCAGCAACCGGCGACCCTGTTTCCATAGCTGGCAGTCCTGTGGTCGCTGCAAGTCCACACACGTCAGGCAGTGATCTCGACCAGCTGCGGTCAGGGGTTGCCCCGGCTTCCTTCTCTGGTGCAGGAGCATCTACACAGCGGCGTCAACATTGGAAATTCAATAGCAACATGGGACTCGATGTAGACCTCTTTCCAGAAGACGCAAATCTTCGGACTGCCGAAGTTGTGAATCAAAATGCCACGAGGACTGGTCAACATGTCGCAGCTTCACATCTGGCGGAATCGTCCTTAACCCTCTCCATGCATCAGCAAAACCCAAATGGGACCACTATCACCACTACAGCACAGCTATACAACCAGCGACTACACAACTCCACTGCGAGTACAAGTAGCAGTATGCAACTGGCCGCAGGAGTATCAACGACGACAGCGAACATAAGGTCAACAATTGCACTCGGTGGAGGTCCCTCTGCTTCCTTCTATCTGAGCGATTATGGACAGGGAGTGGCAACACGAGGTTCTACGGAGATGGCGCATGGTGCCACCGGCACAGCGACTACTTTGCACCATTCACATCACTATTTAGCAGCATCCGGCTCTGCAAGCAGCGCGCGCGGTGCTTCGACTGCCGATGCTGTGCTTCCAGCTCCACTAGATCCACGGGGTGTAGTTCTCACATCGCCTGATGTTGGACGAGCAGGTGGTGCAGGAGTAGGCGCAACGTCGACAACAACGACAGGAGGTGCAGATGGTGGCGGCCCTCAAGGAACTGGAGGCTCTGGGCCAACTTCCGGTGGCCCAGGCATCGACCGCGTCCACCTGATTGAGCCCCCGGATCATGAGCAGCGAGGCTTATCGGTTCGAAGTTTCGACACTGATCGACTCCGATGCAATATCTTTGATGCAATTACGTGGAGCACTGATTCCGAATCTGCGGATCGCATCTACGCTGAGCTCTTCACTTCCGTGGGGTCTTCGGCCAGTCGACAGCATCAGAGGTCTTCGGATTTCTACGGATCGACTGGAGCTGGCCAAGTAAGACGGGGAGGCAGTAAAACTAAAACTTCGAGAGGTGGAACAACAGGAGGTGGAGCTCCTCGACCTCGGGAGAGGAGACGACTTGAGGATCAGGAAGCAGAAGTAGAGCCTCTTCAACAACTTGGAGACGGAAACTTTGAGATAGATCTGCATCCCCGACGAGACTTGGCAGTAGTTGAAGATGCTGAGGAGAACGACCGTGGGGGCTCTTCGGCGCCTCCACGACCCCCACAGGGCGCACTTCGTGACACCGGAACATCGAGCTCGAGAGCGGCAAGCAAACGAGTGAATGTGATGCGCCATCATGATGGCGACGCGCGCCTATTTCCCGAACCCGACGGAATACGAATAGATCTCGAAGGAGGAGAGGACCCATTTAGCGATATGCGGCAGCAAGCAGTAGACCCGTTTGGAGAAACGCAACAGGTACCAGGACAAGGGTCCGCTTTTTCACGGAGAAGCAGTAGTAAGACAAGCAGAAAGTCAAATTCCGCAGCGGAAAAGTTGGATATCATCTACTCAGGGCCATACCAGCTAGCGGCCGAACGGGCCGAGTCTTCACGTCGCACGTCATCAAAAAGATCTCCTCCTCGTGATGTCCGCAAGCAGGACCATGATCGTCGTCCTCTGTCACGACCTCCTTCGCAGCGTAGGACAGACCCAGACGCGTTTCCCTCTGACCCCTCGTCTGCTCCTAGTCGAGGAGCTAATGCCAAGCGGAGCAGTTCTCACACAACTCCTCGTCCTCCAGGAGTTGGCACTACTTCTACTTCTAGAGGTAGAAGAGGCCGTCAAGATGAGGAGCAGCAGCACTATAGAAGTGTTGAGGGTGATCCCTCACGGAGTCAGCAATTTCAGTTTCGTGTAGCCTGTTGGCGTGGCGGTTCCGACGTCCTCTTTAGTGGACGACCGAATCGGGATTTCCGATTTCGCGATCGTGTGCAGAAGATGTTGGCTATTCAAAACGAACAACAGAGGCAGCAAGCGGAAGAGCTGGCCTTTGTCTCTAGGCTGGACCAGGAAGATCGGATCTATGCTGGCGCTCAGGATCTAGGGGCACCCGGAGGTGGCGGCCGCCTAGGTAGAAGTAGTACTACTGGTCGTGTAGCTCCTGCATTTGGAGGCGCTCCGCCACTCACTGACCCAAGTGGCGACGAAGAGGACACAGGAGTAGATACACAGGAGACCTTACGCGATGCAATCGATCGAGCGGTAAAAGCCGCTGCAAATTATAAAGGTGGGGAAGATGATGTAGATAATGCTCGCAAAAATAAGAAAGGGCAAGACGCAGAACAATACCAATCACAATATCAATCCACGGAGTCGAGACTTCCACCTGGAGGAGAAATAATACTCGTAACAGACGCTCAGGCGGAAGAGAACTTTCTGCAAGATGACGTGGTAGACGGGGTTCCTGTGCTAGTAGCAGATGACCGTCACACGTTACCAGATGCTACAGCTGCTGCTCAGAATTATGGTAATGTGTTGGAAGTTCACACCGACCGGAACCAGGATCATGAGCAAAATCTTCATCAAGAAGAACACAGGCGAGGATTAGGCGCTGATCCACCAATTGTGATCCAAACGCCGGGAGTGCACATTGAAGAAGTCCTTGACGATGATGGAGTAGGTACGGCGACTCCACCGCAAGAGCTCGACTTCGAAGATGATGAAGACGAAGAAAGCGCGTTTTCGTCTGGCGACGAGGTCCTACTGATGTCCAGCGGCGACGACCTTCAAACCGCAGCTTATTCAGTCGCTTTGGCGGAACAGGAGCGCGTCCGCAGAGTGCATAACAGCATAGTGGAGCCGATTTTCGTCAAGAGTTACGCCATTGTGGGCAGTCTCCCGATTCTTAGACACGCTTTGGAAAGCATGAGTCTCTCACTGCGACGCAAAGTTGATTCTCAGGTGGTTCGATTGGCGCAGGAAGACGCGGCGGCGGCTGCTGCTGCCGCGAAACGTGGTACTCCGACAGCAGAAAGTTTGAGACGCGGAACAGGCCAGCCAACTGGGGCAACAACAACCTCGCGGGCAACAAGAGGTGCTTCAAAAGCTAGAAGTGGTGTTGGCGGCGACGTAACTTCTAGAGCCGATGCTACCTCTTCTAGTCGTAGAACTGCTGGTCTTCCATTCGGGCCTGGTCGCACAAGAAGCAAGCCAAGAACTACTGACTTAGCGACGCTAGAGCGGCGCACGCCTGTCCGATCTCGAAACCCATCAAAACAGGGGAGCTTTCCACTTCATCGAGATCATCGACGTCGATTGAGAAAGAAAGAGAAAGAGAAGCGCACACGACGAAGGCGGCGGCGAAAACAACGTCGTCGTCTTGCAGGAAAGGCGGGAGGAGATCATGGCAGTCAGTTGAAGACGAGCAAAGCTTCCGATCAACCGACACGTGTTAGTAGCAAATCAAACTTCGGTCTCAATGAAGACCCTTCTATGGGTCGTATGTTTCGCACGCCTCGAAGAGGTCGCGTTGCGGCGCCTTCGGCTTTGGATCAGTTACTGGCTGCAGCCGGAGCGTCCGCACCCTTCAGCATCCGGGATGTCGAGCACGACCTACGATGTCATAGGAGAAACTGCGCCTTTCCTATTGACAATAGAATTGCCTTGCGCGATCCAGAGGGAGCTAGGGACGCCATTGGCAGGTTTCTTCAGGCTTTGATTCACATGCTAGACGAGTCACCCGATCCTGAACTATATGGGACGCACATTCCAGATTCAGAATGGTTCTTTCTGCGTGCTGGTCTGTCCACGGAACCTCACGTGGTGCCCTACACGCGGGTTATTTCCGCGAGCATGCCTAGGCCAGCTGTTGTTGCCCTAGGTAAACCGAACGAAGATGACGACTTTCTTCCATCTGATGCGGACATGAAAAACGATCATCGAGGAGGCAGTAAAGCAAGCGCTGCTCCTTCTGGAGGATATTATGACGAAGATGCTCAGAAGAGAGGTAGCAAAGAACAAGACAAGGGTCAAGGCTTCCCAAACAAAGAGAACGCGGAAACTGAGGAGCGTGCGAACGAACAGAGAGTTTCGGCTTCTGGAGGAAAACCCGACGAAGCGAGCCACATCAATGAGAACAATTTGAAGAAACACGATGAAGAAGGGGAAGGCCAAACGTTCACTGGGAATAGCGCAGAACCAGGACCCGCTGCAGAGGCAGCTAGCACTACCACTCCAGGAGTCGAAGATGGCAGTGGAGGTCGAGATGGAGAAGATGCTCGGGTTGATGTTATTTCGAATGCTCCTCCAGCCGCTGAAAAAACGGCCGCAGCAGATGATGAAACAAATCAAAAGTCCACGTCTTCTAGTCAAAAGTTCGGTAAGTCGGGATCTGCAGAGGCCCCAGCAAGTGGAAGAATAGCCGCGCCAGCAGTTGCTTCATCCAGTGCACCTCTTGATGACTCCCATGCAGCCATTTTTGAATTCGCATCAGTTCCTGTGGACGAGGATGAAGTAGCGGCTGCGGGACAAGATGAAGCTGGTGCGCCAGCAGATGATACTCAGATGAATGAAGATGCTGTAGAAGTAGATGGCGTTGGCGAAATCGAAACCGATGATCTTGATGCTTTATTCGATGGCGGTGGATGGCCGACGAGGTATGTATCCGAGGATCAAAATTTTAGTCGCGGCACTTCTTCAGCGAGGAGTAATCCGTTTGACTTCGTAAATCTGTCGCCTACGTTTCCTGCGGAATCGCCTACATTCGTGGACCGAAGCATGTTATGGACGCAGGAGAACATCATGTGGGCACGAGAGAGTTTCGCGAACCTCCAAATCAACGACGAGGCGCCAGACCCGCACCAGAAAGGACTGGGTGCAGCTGGAGGCCCGCTTTCATCCGAGATAGTGGACTTTAGCTCCCCGAACCCGAAGTACGCGAGAGCGCCGCGACCTCATGACGAAGTGGGCGAAAGCTTCCGAAGCGCGGATTTGTTCATCGGGCCCAGGCAAGAGACTCCGGCACAGCCGCAACAGAGACTTGGCGGTCTGGATGCAGGCAGTCAACGAAGCACAAGTAAGAGAGGCGTCCTCCCATCTCAAGAGGATGTTGTACAACCTCACAAGAAATCTACAACTGTTGATGTCATAGATCATGCTGATGATGGAAATGACCATGAGGCCTTGTTTTTTCAGGAGGAGGTCGAACCACATGACCACGAAGCAAATGCTGGCCAAAGAGGTCCTATACCTGCAACAGGAGCACGAACAACTAAAAACTATACTCAACAAGGTCAACTACAACCTCAGCGTAGCCCTCATGATGCTCAGGCTCTTCAGTCCAACATGATGTTATTTCCTCCCTTGAATAAAGCCCGCGCCGGCCACAGTAGGTCTCATTTCCTCTCTACTTATGAGGTGCCCGAGAACATTCCGCCTGTCTTGAAGCGGGTTCACGACCCTTCAAAACGCTGGTTCACCTATCTGACGCGTATGCTCCAAAGTAACGAATGGAATGAGTTTCGAGGTGGGCGACGGATTGTATCGATGGCGCAATTTCTCGCAGATCAAAGACGATATAGTGAAGCGCAGGCGAGCAGTAAAATGGCGTGGAATCTATCAGGAGAACCACGGAGGAGGCAGCTGCTGGAGGAGGACGAGCAGCTGCATGATGACAGCGTCGAAAATTCTTCTAGTCAACATCCGGTCGTCGGGGCAGTTCGTCGAATACTCAAGGGAGCTCACGAGACGTGGAATGATCACGACGAGGCCGAAGAGGAAGCAGATGGTGATGAGCGTCCAACTATGGTAGAGGATGTTGACCTACTGGCTGATGCCGAAGATCACGAAGCCGCTATCCGTTATTTGTTCGGAGTAGAAGGCAGCGCTGGCGTGAACATTGATGAAGAAACTGCAGCTGCACTTGCTTTAGACTTGATGAATGAAGATGGCGATCCGGCTGCAACTAGCGCTTCAGCGGCTGCTGCAAGTAGCGGAGTCAAAGGCACTGCCCAGTCAGGCGCAGCACAAATGCTACCACTGGAAGATGACTTTTACTCTCACCACTTGCCTGGAGGTAGTGGAGGAGCACAAGCAGTATCTACAGTATTCCGAGGTGGTGTAGCAACACCTGCCGCGACTAGTATACCAGGAGAACTAACTGCACCTGCAGCCTCGTCGTTTAACATTGACCAAATTCCTCGGCATAAAGATGTAGACATGGGAAGCGTAAAAAGTGATGTTACGCCATTAGATGCTGTCAGGCATTCTGCATCCGAGACACCAGCGGCGGGAATTACGACAGATCGTTTTCAGCACTCATCGGATGGTGTAGCGAACAGTGTCGAGCAAGTTCCACTTTCAACTAGCGTTGGTGGCAGTGTCCCGAATCCTACAGCAGGAAAGAGAGACCAGACAACCACGAAGTCAACAATACAAGCAAAAAATTCAGCGAAGCACAGACGCAAACGAGACCAGGAGGATGCACCTCATCCTCAGTCTGAAGACGAAATTCTTTCTGAAACACTGTATTTTCGTATGCTTTTTGAGCGCTTTCGCGCGCGTTTCACGAATCTACATCATGCTCAGACCAACGTGGTGCTACGATATTGGAAAGCACGTAGTTTCGCGCCTCTAGCCACGTCACCGACCTCAGATCCCGCGCCCGTGGATGATGAGGATGCCACAGCAGCGAGTAACTTAGAATACAGCTTTGCGTCTTCGTCCCGGCGTATCACCAGCGGTGACGTTATAGTCGACCCTTCTGTTAGAAAAAGCTCCTTTTACATGGTAAACTCCCTTCGCGACGCAGGAAGGCTCTATGGTACTTCCAGGACAGCAGCTAATGCTGTTACTTCATCTGGTCGGCAACATCAAGGTACTTCTAAATTTCATCCTGCTGGAGCTTTTGCTGGTGGATTTGGCCTTCCTGAAATGGCAGGTAGTGCTGCAATGACGGCTCAAGACCAGAGCGCCACGGGCCTCTCAGGCGCTGCAGCATTCAAAATCGGTAACAACGGGCGCATAGATTTCTACGACTTTCCACCGAAGATCGATCTGGAAGAACTCAGCCGTGATGCTGAAGATCCGAGAAGTTCGCCATCCTCTACAGGTGGTAGCTCCACCGGAGCATCGATACTGCTGGACAACGCGCACGACAGCTCTGGAGGTTCTGCGGAACTGCAGCCAGCTGGTCTGTATTCCTTTCGGCCGGATCAAGAGGCTCGATGGGCCAGTGCACTCCAGCAAGAAGCGGAAACTGTGCAAGCAAATGGATACCACCAGCGTTTTGGAGACCCGCATCTTCCTCTTCAGCACCATCATCAACATCACCTTCAGCCACAACAAGACTTTTCCCTTCATTCACGTGGAGTCCTAGGTCAACAAGGTCATCAGCTTGCGCACTCGGTTCCCGTGGGCGAGGGCAGATCCTGGGAGAGTCTGCGGCGATTCCTTCTGAGCAATATCGATCAGATCGGCGACCTAGAAATCTTCGAATCCCTCGTGGACTTGAACGAAACGACTGGTCGGCGCGTAGCCGGCATTGTGGGTGGAACACAGCTCGCGAAACGCGCAACACAGGAGGTTTTTCCTTGGAGACTTCTGTATGCTTTTCAAAGTCGGAGCAGTCGTGCCGCTACATTGCAACGCTCACCTGCTTCTCCAGAAAGAGGACAAGAAGGTGACGCTCAAGCTTACAGGGGAGGCGGAAACGCTACGTCATCTACAGCACCAGGAATAAGAGCCGCTTCAAAAAATGAACCAGGTGGAAGTGAGCAGCTTGTTGCTCTCACAGCAACACTCCCAAGCAATATGCTTGATCCAGCAAAGTATCGATTGGGTCTGATGCCTCCCACGTCAGGGGCAGGAGGTAGCCAAGCAGCACAACAGCAACGACAAGACCACCACTATGCAGAAACGCAAGCGCGCATGCAAGAGCGCGATCGTCGGTCGTCATCGAGAAGTAGAGAAAGGACAAGAGCGCAGCATCAGAGTCCTCGCGAACCTGCTCCACACGCTTCACTTTTTACGAGTGACTATAGCAGTGCGACGAGGCAAGAAGACGACAAGGTTGTATTCGATCCCTTCAACTGCATCATGGAAGATACAACTAGCACGTCACATCAGACGAACCCCGACGTTCATCTCGATCACAATATGAGAAGAGAAGGTGCAGGAGGAGAGGAGACTTGGTACAAAAGTGGGTCAGGTACTGGCGACCACGTGAGCGCGAGCAGCAAAACGACCTCTCCTTTCGGTTCAGAGTTGCCGCTTTCCTCTCGCGGCGTTTCCGAAGTCCGTGTGGATCTCCGTGACTTGGTGCCAGAACATCTTAGGGGGCACTTGGCACAGCTGAGCACGTTGCAATTTACAGAGCGAAACGAACTGCTCTCAGCTTTGGGACGATTTCATCGGGATTTGATAGAGCTTTTTCCCGACGCTTGGCTGCACTCGATCCGCGAAGGCGACGTACTCTTATCTTGGGAGATTCGGATTGCGGGAGGTGCAGACGAAGAGGCCGATGTTCAGGATTTTGAAGGTGAGGAAGGCGCAAATGACCAGCAGGGCTTCGAAAACGCCGCGGTTGCTACCACTCCTGCCATCGAAGACGGCGGCACTGTACCTCGTTCGTCAGCAAGTACTGCGGGAAAGGCGGGCGCTGCCAGTACATCGTCAGTTGAAGGAGCAGAAGCAATCTCTGATACCGTGCAGGACGGAGCGGGTAGTAGTCAAGTTGCAAAACAACACGACGGTCTTCAGAAAGGAGTAGAAGATGTAGTTGACAACAATAGCCAACACCAGGAGGATAATCGGCAGACTTCCAAAGCGGCTTCTGAACTGCACGAAAGGCACTCACTGTCGGCTACAACAGATTCTGAAAAGGCAGTGGGTGGACGACTTTCTGCTGATATGTTCTCGTCGGTGGCGACAGGTGGGACAGTTTCTAGTACCGGCTCACACTCTCACGGACAAGAGCCTCGTCGTCGAACACCGATGCCATATTACCCATCTAGTGTTGCTTCGATGTACAGCGCACAGCTTGCGCGTCGATTTCATCTTGATCATCGCTCTGGGTCAAGAAAGGCGTCTACATCTAGCAGAGCAAGAGCCGGCTCAAGTGCCCTGGCAACGCAGGGGAAGAGTGAACGTCCAACAGCATCAGCGAGAAGTAGGCCCGGATATGGCAGTAAAAGAAATTCTCCTACGGGTGCGTCTTCGGGCCTGAGACGAGATGGCGGCAGCGGCGCAGGCACGAAGCAGGATCGAAGAAGAAGTAGGAGCGGTGCTTGGCCAGGAGCAGGAGCAGGTGGGTCACATTTACGACCGTCCAGTGGTCGAGGTGGAAGTACGAATACTTCATCGGGCGAGAAAGCCTCAAAGAGAGTAGGAGGAGGACGTGCATCTTTGAACAAAGTTCCTTACATATCTGGCGGCCATAATATGTGGTCGGCGTGGCTCCGGGACAAGGAACCTGGTGACACGATACGTGGTCAAACATGGGATCTCTTCACCACGGTGATGAAGGAGTTTCTAAGATTTTAAGGGTAGTTTATCAGTAGCCCATGTCGTGGACTATGCTGAGTGGAGTCCTCCTTCTCCTTGATTTAAAGGAGAAAAAAAAAGGCAAAGAGGGTAACTCACTCGACTCGGGATGGTGGTAAACTGCCTTTAATGATTGCAGAACTTACAAACTTCTACAGAGGGCCTTCTACTTGCTCCGTCTTCCTATGTTCTCATGATCGGTCATCAGTGTTTGAAGTTTCGCCCATCTATGAGACTGAAAAGGCACGCTGCGCCCCGCTGGTTTGCTGCTAAGCGCGTCTTCGGTCCAGCGCTCTACACTATGGTACCGCTGCATCACTTTCACGACAGGGAACAGTTAGCTTTAGGAGGCGACTACGCGTCTGAAACTAGAACAGAACAAGTCTTTGGTCCTTCGGCACCACTGTCACCCCAGTCTGTGACGACAATCGATCGATCCGACGTACCAGATGAGGATCCTTTTGTGGGAGAGCAAACGCTAAGAACTACGAGCAAAGACGTCGCTCCTTCATCTCGGGAGAATTCCTCGTCTCGACCTCGACGTGGACGAGTTCCTGCAGATAGCCGCGGACGCAATGTCGTGGTCAATGCAGACGCAACAAGGCCAGATAGAGCCGCTACAGATCAAGCGCCATCCAAAGATCAGCAGCTACCTCCACGTGCATTTCAGAGTGATCCTACTCCAACGTCACCTCGGGTTGTGCGCCGCAACATCTACTCCACCGCTGGTGCTAATAGAAGGGGAACGAGCGGAGGAGCTGCAGCACAGCAGTTACCCCCAACATCTGGTGCTAAAGTGAAAGGCCCTCGTGCTATTTCTTTGCCTACGCATCCACACAGTCGACGACGCTTGGCGAGAGAGACCAGCCGCGAAGTTCAACCTCCAGAAGAGAGAAGCACGGGCATCAAGGCTGTGGCTGCTCGTCTGACTCCTGCGCAACAGCGAGCTCAGATGCGGCAGAGACAACGACAGCTCGACCTTGAAGAACAGCAGCTGAAACGCGTTGCTGGAGATCTGACCCTGCAACGCTTGGCGCAAACCCGAACATTCGCAGAGGATCTTGAAGAACGCCACGAAGAGATCCTTCGCATTCGGGCTGACAGACTGGATGAAGTTAGAGCACGCAAGTCCATGCTGCTGCGAAGCGAGAAAATTAGTTGCATCATTGGTGAAGGAAACTTCCTGCAGAAAGTGATCGTTATGGCTGAGACCTTAAAGACCTTATACTGATTGTGCATGTATGCTACAGGTTTTCTTCAAATAATTTATTTGTTTTCACTCAGGCACAGGCTGCTCGGTAAATCATAATACAATTAAAATTATATCCGTAAACTTTGACTTCCAAGGCAGACGAGGTCTCATGAAGCAGAACGTAGTTACCCAGAATCTTCCTATCTCGTCCTGACCTTCATACCGCAGAAGAACATCTTCAAGTTTTTTGAGTTTCAAGAGCTTGCCGAGACTGGTGAAAAGGTGAAATGGAGCTACGGAGATGCTGAGCATATGGCTTCCGACAGTGAGGCAGGTCTCATTCGTGTCAACGCCGTCACCGGAGCGCACCACGGTAGTACAAGGTTTATGCCCATTACAGGTCCTCAGTCCGGTTCCCTAATGATGCGTCAAGGCACTACCTATGGAGGTGGCGATGCGACAGAGACAGCAGCCAGTGCGTATATGCGAGATGTACGATTATCTGCGGCAGCTGTGAAGTTCCCATTCCAGTATTTTGTCACTAGCGGGAGCAACTCTGGCCGGTCTGGATCGTCGAGTGGTAGTGACTGGTCTTCTAGTGGGGTAGATGCTTCGGACGGAAATGGAGGATCAGGGGGCGATGGTAGAGATGGAGGGGGAAGCTCTCCTTACAACGGACCGGGAAGTTCTCCAAGGGGAACAAAGAGGAGAAACGTCGATCGTGAGAATGATGATCAAGAAGATCATGGCGATCATCATCATCAGGGCCAACACCGCGGAGGTGGAAGTAGTGGAAACCATGCGCCCGCCCAGCATGAAGGTGATCAAGGAGGCGACGACTTGGAAGATTCTTCTCAAGATACGACTTTCGACGACAGTAGCAGCGACGATGATCCAGCCCAGCTGCATTACCTTTTTACGTCATCTAGACAAAGTAGAACTTCTTCTCATGAAGAAAATGCTGTCCGAATGCGGGGAAGATCCAAGGAGTCCGTTGTCGAAGATGCGGAGGAACCAAACGAACTGTTGCAAGAGCATTATGCACCTTCACCTAGCGAAAAAATGTTGTCTCAGTATGCAGATGGCGCCACAGCTTCAGATGGGGGCTTCTCGTCGTCTGCCGCTGCCTACAGGAACAACCACAATCATGTTGAGCAGAAATATCGCTCGAACCGGGAACCAGCTAGCAGTATAGGTAGCGTTAGCGCTTCCGTAAAGGCGCCAAGCGACATCCATCATTTAGGAGCTTCATCCAAACTTTTGATGAATCTGAATGTCGCTCGTCATGATGTTGAAGAAGATCCTACTAGATTTGCTCTACCAGAGCCCACTGGTCTTGCAGACTCACCACCCTCGGATCGATTTGCTGCTACTACAACTGTTGTGGCAAGAGGCAGAAGTAGGCCTTCTCCAGCACCTTCTCTCGAAGAGGACACGACAGGAGATGACTTTTATAGACGTCCACATACGACAGGACGGGGAACGCGTTCAAGAACGACTGTTGGCCTTTCAACAGGCACGAAGATGGAACAGGCACGAGGAGGTGGATTGGCCACAAGCAGTGCTTCAAGGAATCAGCTTACCCACCACGACCACTTTGTTGAATTCCGTTTCGACCAGAGTAGACCTGAGCAACCTCGTCCTGTCCCTTCTGGTTTACAACAAGGAGACGTTGTTGACGACGACGATTTGGCACTGCAACTCGCGCTTGAAGCGGATAGTCTAGAACAGGCTAGAATGGGTGCCATTCGCCGATCGTTGCGTACGGCTGAAGAGCAGGACTTCTTGTACGACTTTGCGCAAGAGGAACTTGAGCGATCAAGAACTCTTTCAGTTCAGAATGAGGATGATCATGATGTTGAACCAGAAATAAATCTTCAAGAACAAGAACAAGAACATCAATATGAATATGATGTTGACGAGCAAGTAGACTCGTCCGTGCAAGAAGAAGTCCTTGATGTCGACGTCGAGTTCGAGAAAAAGATTACAAATGACGTTGAGGAAGATGATGTCGAGAACGCACATCAGAGTGGGCCCCATCGGTCTTTGACAGTACAAGAAGGAGCCCCAGCACCTCTATCAGACATTGGGAGAACGCGCAGTGCACCGCTGGATAAGACGAAGCACCAGCTGGAACGAGAGAAGATGGAGGAAAGGGAAAACACAGGCAAGCAAGCTCCAGCATCGTCGTGGGTCGACTCATTTGCGTCTTTGTTGACACAGCGCGCCGGTCGGGCAGCTGAGCAGCACCAGTCGGCCACTAGTACCGCAGGGAATGCAGTCATTTCGGAATCTCTGGCAGCCCTGTCTCCTGCTGGTGGTCCCACGTTTGGTCCACTTTTCCAGAGCGGTAGTAACAACAACCTCTTTCAGCATGGAGGATATGGAGTTTTGGCGCCAAGAGATACGACTGGCAAGGATGCTCATAAAGTAGATGGAGAAGCCAACGGCATTGACGGCGGAAACTTAGACGCACATCCTTCGTTGCACCATCAACTACATCAGGCAAAGCGGCGTCAAGACCCAAAAAGCGTCTCGTTGCGTAGACGACTTCTTCCTTGTGCCATCTTCGATGACGCGGCAAGGCGTCGGAGCATGATTCGTGTAGACCCGGTTCCGGCCGTGTGGCGGAGGTTGACAGACGAGCGAACGCGAGTGGACTGGCATAAACTGTATCACATGGTGGACTCAGAGTACACTCTAGTTGATGGTGTTCGAAACGAAACGATGGGAGACGTCGTGGTTAAAAGCGACCCCTTGACGTGGCTTCCTAGGTGCTTGCGCTTAGGCAAGAGGATCTACGATGGACGCAGTTTTCTGGTTCATCGGCTCCAGGGGATGGGTGTGGGTTTAGGCGGGACCGCCGGGGGGTCAAGCAGTCCTTACACAGGCGCAGACGCTGACTATGTTGGAGGAGGTGGAGGTGGCCCATTCGGGGGCGGTGGATCGTTCGGCGATGGTGAGTTTTCCTCTGGAAGTGGAGGCTTCGGAGGCCCAGCTCCTGCGTTTGGTCCCACATCAGGCTCGTCGTTCCCAGCACTGCAAAACGGCCCAAGTCGTGGAGGAAACTTTCAGCACGACCATGATTTGAGCAATTTCTACAGCACGATGGAAAACGCTCTTGAAGACATGGAGTTGGAGGACGATGCAAGAAACGGCACGCATGAGGGACCTGCTTCACATAGTCATTTCTTGAATGAGCTAGATCAGATAGTGCGTCGCGCTAGCGCAAACGGTGGATCTGGAATTCAGGACTTGTTGCGATCGGGTGAGCATATCATGCAGAGCTTGGCGCAAGGACAAATGCAGCAAGGTGATCTGGCTTGGGAAGCAGCCTCGGAAGTTGGAAAATCAGAGTTTGGACGTGGAGGTTATTCCCCCGTTGGTATCATAGATCGTGAGGGTGCTGGCGGGTCTACTGGAGTTGCGAACAGTAATGGAGGCTTTGCGTTTGCCTCTTCCGGTGGTAACACAGTGCCTGGTGTGTCGTCTAGTGTATCCTCGTCTGCTCCGCCCTCGATGATGCGAGCCGGTACCTCGGCAATCGACAGCGACAGACGAAGTTCGAACGGAAAAATGGCGCGCAGAAAAAGTGGCTTCGTCGACTTAATCGGTCGCGAGGACCTCCTCATAGATCGCAACCTTGAGAAGCGGATTATGAGTGACACGCCAGCCTTAGAGTTTCAAGGACATCCGGACGTTGCTGTGACAGTGATGTGGCAGTTCAACAAGCGGAAACAACCAGCTGGACAGTCATTTGCGCGGAGGGCAGCGGCGATGTCAGCAAAAATGCAGATGGAAAGTATGCAACGAATGATGCAACAAAGACTATTGCTTATGAACTCTATGCATCAACAAACTTCTGTGCCAGCGAAGAGAACGTCAAGGGAGCCTCGTGCTGGCTTTAGTCGTAGCAGATCCCCTGAGATGACACCCTCTAGTACCGGTAATCAGCACTTCTCTACTTTTCAGCCTGCAAAGAGCGCAGTTCTATCAGCGACACAGCAAGACATGATTACGAGTAGAGGGGGAACTACGAGTAGAGGAGGGCCTGCAGGAGCTGGAGGAACTACCACTGCTAGTCGGCCGCAAGAACAGGGTAGAACAAGTCAACTGCCCGCGGCCCGTGGAACCCTAATGTCAAGAGGATCACCACCTCTTTTGGCGACGTTTTCCACCCAGCATCACCTTGGCACAAACAGGTTGTACCAGGAGGCTGAGTCCATCATCGATCAAATCGGTCGCGGAACACAGCAGGATGACTCGACAGAACGGCTTATTGACCAAGCCGCGGTTTTGTTGCGATTGCAGGAGGAACGGTTGCAGGCGGAGGCCGAGAGGCACAGGCGCGAAGCGGAGGAGATGCAACACGCACAGCAACAGCAATTGGGGATGAGTTTCTATTCCAGTACGCTCGGACAGGGACGATCAGCTGTATCAGGTGCAGGGCCAAATATGGAAAGAACGATGGAAGATGGTGGAAGTCGTGCCACCGATTTGACTTTTGGGCAAAGGCTCCTGGGCTTTTTCTCCGGTTCGTGGTTCCGTACTGGTCATGACCACGAGGCGGTCCGAGACTCCACTAGTAACGCTCTTCCGCCTCGAGCAGCAGTAGGAAGAATCTACGAGGACCCTCAAGCAAGCGCCTACCTGCCAGCGTCCTCGTCAACGCTCGCTGCGAGCACCCCATCTCGACTGCAGCAAATTCCTGACTCGCCCGTTCTTTTGAGAGTGCCCAATGCTTCCATGACATCATCCTCTCTGGGTGCAGCAGGCAGCTCCCAGCTTACGCGAGGCCCGCTGTCGTTGCCGCTAACGCGCGCACGAGGCTACACCACGTCGCTCGAGCGCATTGATTCCGAGTCCTCGACAGGCGCTTTGTCGATTACTGATGAAGTAAGAGAATCCACCACAAATGTTGACGGTCGTCCAAAAATCATTTCAGTCGCAACTGTACGAGAATCCGAGCCGTCATCGTGGTTGGCGTGGTTTAACGGTGATAAGAGTTTTACACGCAATCCGCAAGGACAAGGAGCCGACGGTGGAGCTGCAGCTGGAAGCTCTGAAACAGGACTGTCAGCCAGTCGCTTCTTCGAGAGCAGGACGCTTGATTCTGGACAAGAGCTTCGTGGCCAGCCGGGTCGCTTAGTCCACTCCACACCTACTGTAAGGGAGGCAGGGCATGATCATCTAGAAGGCCCGCCACCTGATCTGAGGCAATCATCGGTGTTTTCTCAAAGTCCCACGTCGGGGGCAGCACTAATGTCCACAGCACCAGCGTCACAGCATTTCGAATTCGATCGCGGGATTAATAGAGGACCCGACGACGTCGATCGCAGTCGCACCCCAGGATTTGCAGCGAATTTTTTGCCCTCATCAGCGTACTCTGCGTGGATGCGTTTTACAGGATGGCTTACGGGGGGAAGAAGTAGCCCTAAGTCCTCGAGAGTAGGTACATCACCTATACAACGGGCAACTACAAGTAGTCCAAGCGCCAGTCTAGACGACAGAACCTTGGAGCAAGTGATTCCTGCATCGCCTTTCAGCGAACCTCAGCAACGGACAGGGACACGCCCTGAGGGTCCTGCAACTAGATTTTCCTCTCGCAGTGCAGCAGGTAGCCGATACCTCCAAAGTCGGTATCTGCAACGTCAACACGTTTGGTACTACGCGAACTCCGATTTCTACACACGTGGAGACAGCATCAACGGCACGAATCTTGTCTTCGACACGCTCCGCGACATTGAAGACCCCAGTGCGGAGCTCAAGATAGCAGGTGCAAACGGCTGGTATAGCGTGGGCCGCCGAGATCCAGTTACTCACAGGATTTTGACGTACTCAAAACGCGTTGGGGAATATGAGTTTCACATTGCTCCCAGAGTGGAACAGGTCGTTTTACAACAAGATCATGCACCAGGCGCTTCTGGGTCTTCATCGGCAAGTGTGGAACATCCCACGGCACCGGTTGCGAACGGAGGCGGGCATGCGCATCACTCTTCGAACCCGCATGCAGGACATCAAGGAGGAACAAATGGTCATGCTGGTACAAGCACGGGTGTCTATCACATGATGAACTCGCAGTTTTACTACCATTTCTTTCCGATCAAAAGAAGTCACCCACTGCAGGCAAGAGCGCGGGAGCTAGTGCGAAGGCATATCGCAGATACAAAACAGCCAATTGGAACGGCTCGTGGCCAAGCCGCGAAACAAACGCTACCTTCGTCCTCAAGCAGGAAAGCAGTGCTACCTCCTGCTTCGTCGCCTGCGGGTGGTGGTGCAACTGGAAGTAACAAACAAGGGGTGACGGGGGCTACACCTTCGGCGGCGTGGGGAGGTCGCGGGGGCATCAAGACTAGTAGCTGCGCATCCGTAAGAGCCAGCACTCTTCAGAAGGCTTCTACTGCAGAAATGGATGCTGGCAGAACTACACAAGTTGCTCCTGTGCCTGTTATATCAGCAGTGTCTGACCGTCTCCGTCACCGTGACCGGGACCAACAGCCTCCAGACCAAACTCTTCCAGACCAAACTCTTCCTGACCAACATTCTATGCCAACATCCACACCTCCACAACTTTCAGTACCCATCCCCACAACAGGAGACTCTGCTTTTGAAAAAACTCCGAGTACGCATAGAGTGAAAACAAGGAGTTCGAGTAAAACGACGAACGCAGGGGGAGGATCGACGAAGCACTCGAAGACTTTCCCAGAGATGATCAGGCAAAGAATCGCTTTGGGTTTGAAGATGGCTGCTGTGAAGAATGCTGCCAGTAAAGCGGATCAACATGGAAGGAGGCTAACAGGTGACGATGATGAGGCTGAGGTAGAGAATGCTTTTGTGGAACAAGACGAGGGCGCGCTTCATGCCGAGACGAGCGAGGACGAGGAAGAGGGCAGCGACGGCATAATTATGTACATGGGCAGACGACAAACAGAGCCGCCGCCAGACACCGGCAGTAGCGAGCGCACGCTCACGGGCGAGACAAGTAACGACTTGGAAGATGACAGGAGTCCAACATCAGCGGGCTCACCTGTTGATGTAGGTGTCGGAGATGTTGCCGCTCGTAGGAGGAATTTCCGGGACTATCGCCGCAGGCATACTTTTAATGCTGAAGCAGTTGTAGCTGAAGCTCCTTTTGTAGCATCTTTTTTTGGCGAACAAGGCGAGGATGAGGAGGCTTCACCGTTTGGACAAGATGATGGAGACGGTGTTGACGGAGGAGGTGAAGGTGGAGGTGCTCCTGGAGATGAGACGTTTGGAAGTGGAGGCGGAGGCAATCTTGATGGACATTATTCTGAAGAGCGATCTTCTCCAGCTGCTCACTCGACCACACCTATTTCCCCACCCACCAATCCTTTCCTTCTTGAAGACAAGTTGAACGCGCAGTTTCATCCTCTTCACCCCACTTACCCCGGTAGGCACCCACGCGACTTTTTTTCACAGAGACAACTCCAGTCTTGGTATTTGTGGTCATCAAAAAATTCTGGTCAGGTGTATCAACATCAAACCCTTCAGGAGTCGCCTCCAGGAGCAGCACTACTCACTACCATTTCCTCCTCCTCTAGCAACTACCGCGGCTCCTACAACGGCCTGGATATTTTACCGATGTGGTTGAAGCAGGAGCTGAGCGGACACCGCGGACTGTTTCGTGTGCAGTCAGTTAGAGGATTCGCGAAAGAGCATGAACCTGAAATTTTCTGCTGGGATCAGGAGCTACAACGGTTGAGCAAACATATGAAGTTTTTGGATCAAGAACATAATCGAGTCCGTGGTGCTCTTGAAACGACACAATTTATTTCGCAAAATAATCACCAGAACGAGAACCAGGAGCACTACACAGGAGGAGCAAACAAGAACAACGCTGGTGGGAGCTCAGGGAACAGTGCTGCTGGGAAAGGAAAGGCAACAGCTCCTGTCAATAGCGGTGCAGGGATTGCTTCTTCCAAGATTCTAACTGCAATGCCGTCTCGGGGGGTCGTACGCATTATAGCAGCTCAGCATTCCTCGTCGAGTGATGCTGCTACAGGGGCAGTTGGGTCGGGAGCATCAGGTGGAAGTGGAGCTTTAGCAACATCTTCAAAGACGGCAGGACTTTCGTTCGGCAGTACAGCTGGGGCCGGTGGAGGTGGTAATGCTGGAGCGTCTGGCGGCAATATCGCAGCATCAGCTCCAGCAATAGCCACTACAGGAGGAAGCTCAAGTCCTTTTCTAGTGAATCCTCTCACGCCAATGATTGGTGCTGGCACTCCGAATGCTTTTGCGCACCAGCAACAGGCTTTCTGGAACGTGGCAAGTATTTTGTCTGTCAGAAAAGCAATCGACTCAGCTGCGCATTTACGACGACAAGGCAGCGTACTCGCGCAGTTCTCGTTTCTGGTGCGGGACGAGCCAACATTAGGAACCTTGGCAGAGTTTGAGAAGTCTGTCTTTGAAGCTGCAAGGTTACGACGCTTTTACGAGGATTTCTCTATTCGCAGCTCTGTCCAAGCAAGCTATGGTAGCATAGTGAAGGCGGACTGCGTTACACAAGGCGCAGACATCTATCAAGACTTGGAATTCTTCATCAGTCGAAAATTGGCAGCTGGTGCGCTTTTGTCGGTCGGGAAAAAATGCATCCCGTTGACTGAGCCAGTGGCCAAAGGTGTACGAGTACAACACGACGAGCCACCTTACTGGAGATACACATCTACTGCTTCTGCCACTTCACCTGCAGAAGGCAACTACAAGAACCCTTTTACATCTTCACCAAACTTCTATTCGGGTACAACTCCAGATCATTCTCAACAAACTGGGACAACAACCTCAACCACTTCTCCCAAAAGCAAAACAAGCAATGAGTTTCAATTTTGGGTTTACATGTTTTGCTACGGCGAGCGCGAGGAGATCTATCGTGAAATCAGACGTGCTAACATCCGATACGCTAGAGAAGAGCTTTTGGAGTATGGTTTCCGAGACCTCTGGCAGTTGAAAACCGTGACGAAGCGAAAAGTCCCGGGAAATTTAGAGCGAGACCTCCGATGGCACTACGAAGTAGAAGCGCAGTTTTTGCGCTCCGTCGCCGAGCGGCTACACCCCGACCTCCAAGATCAGTACGAACTGCTCAAGCGAGTCTACGACGAGTTCGCCTCTTGCTTGTGGTACTACGACGAAAAACTGTATGAGAAGCAGCTAGTGGAGCAAGAGCAACAGGTTTTGCAAGGGATGCAGGCACTGCAGGCAAGGCAGCAAGCGTTGTTGCACGAGATGGTCATGGAAATGGTAGAGGAGCAATTTGAGGACGAAGAGCGAGGAGAATATTCTAGAGGGGCGTCATCTTCGACTTTGAGAGAACAACCCGAGACTGCTCAGGGAAGTGAAGGACAAGAGGCGACTGCAACTACAAGTCACTTGAGACTTAGCCCCGAAGGTGTGGACGGCGTTGCAGATGCAGTTGCTGCTACGAACGCGACTGCAGAAGAAGAGACAGAGGAAACTGAATTCCATACTGGTGGCAGAGATGTTGAACGAGAGGAATCAGTAGAGGATCTCAGCAAGACCCACATGAAATTGCAGAATTCGATTTCGAGAAATTCCCAACAACAACTACAACCGCCTAAACGAAAGAGGACTATAGCCAACACCTCAAGGGTATCTGGCGTCTCGGCTTCAGCTTCACATCTCTCAAGCTTAGAATCGAGGGCTCGACTACAGCAAGAAAGGCTACGACAGTCCCAGAGCTTGCAGCTTCAGTATGAGCGCTTGCAGGCCCAGGCGCAGCATTTGCATCACTTGCGACAACAACAGATCATCGCATCCGGCGGCACTCCGTCGACCACATCTGCTGCATCTGCTGGGGGTCTAAACAACTTTGGATTTCCTCTTTCACCAACTAGCAATCTGGCGCAAAGCACTGCTAGCATCCTAGGTCTAGGAGGACTTGGAACGCTGGCAGCCAGTGGAGGAGCGCTTCTAGACAGCTCTTATGGCACGAATTACAACAATCACAATTACTGGGCGAATGCTGCTGCTGGTGCAACTGGAGGTGCGGGAGGAGGTCTCTACATGAGTCACGGAGGGTTGTACAACAGCAGTGGCGCTACTCCTGCTGTTACTGTTCCGAGCCAGCAGATGATAACATCCCATAGCTACACGGAGCTGCTCGGAGCACTGAGTGCGGTAGCGCGTACAAACAATCAACAGCTGCATTTGCTCCAGAGTATGGACAGCCTTCAGTCGTCATCCGGAAGCAGTGGCAATAGGCAGGAGATTCTCGATAATGTGAGTCGATTGGTTAATCGACGTCGTGCTAACCACCTAGAAAAGCTAGCACAAGAGAACAGGAATGTGAGTGACCGTGACGCTTTCTTTGCTGCAGCTGTTTCCTCGACGATGCAAGAAATTGAGCATCAAGCTCTGGGCGTTGCCTTCACAGGAGCGGATAATGTTACTGTTGACAAGAAAGCTGACGCAATGATCGGCGGGAGTACGAGTAGTGCTTTTGCTAATCTACAACGTGTTACAGGACAAGAACAAAAAATGGCAAACACTATGGCCGCCCAGGAAGCAGGTCAGCAGCAGCTTCAATATCACTCATTTCAACCTTCCTCGCTGCCTATCACCTCCGCAATCCAGCTCGATCAATCACAACAAGGCCTCGCACGTTTGGATTCTGATGATCGATTTGCTGAGTTTGCCCACAATTTGGAGGCGTCGCCCGGTGAAAATAGCATTGATGGCGAATCTATCTCTTCAAAAGATCTAGTGGGTCTTGCAGCGCTCGAGCAGCAAGAGGCTGCTCTTTCTGGTGCATCGAGAAAAGAGGTCCGAGATATGGATCTCAAACGAAAACTTGTTGCAAGCTCCGGAGTCGAAGATGATACTGCGCCAGCATCTTCTGCCACAAATGCGAAGAGTTCGGCAGCTTCAACAGAGCAAGCCGTCGGTGATGCAGCTCGTTCCGCTAGCAGTTCTTCACATCCTCGCCCTACGACAAAAACGAGCAGCTCGTCACATAAAGGAACAGCATCGACCACTGTAATGAGCAGTAGCTCTGGAGGCGGTCGCAAAACCATTACAACACGCAACCGCGATTCTACTCCCATCGGAGCCTTTATTCGTCTTGACGACATGAAGACATTTGCCTTGTACCCTCTTGACATCCTCCATGAAAGTTACTGGCAAAAGCGACATCGGGCCACGAGGTTCGAGGTTTTACCTGGTGTGTTAGCACCACAAAGGCGGCAACTTGGCTTAGCGCCACTAAGCCTTGGTCACGGCACGGTCGAGGCCACGACTCTACTTAAGTTTCGCCGATTTGTGCCGCGACGAAAGAGGAGGACATCGTTTGTGGTGAATCCGAGCGAAGATGGAGATGAGCAAAACGACGTGGACCAGGACGAAACTTTCGGTCAAGCAGGACACGGAGGGCCATCTATTTCAGCAGGACTTATGGCTGCATTCATACTATGTCCTCAGGAGCAGCATACCAGATTTTCAAGTATTTCTTTGATTAGAATTTCTACAGCAACATCTAACATTTGAATCCAACGTGTAAGCTGTCCACTCCCACCTTTGCCTATCCGCACGGAGTCACAGCAGCGCTTTGCGGCAGCTGTTGCCAGGTTTCGGCAGAGTGTGAGATTGGAGTCTGCGGGCTCGGCTGTGGGCTATCTGCGCTATTTGATGCACCTGGAAGCCAGCTTGATTCGATATAAGCGCGACTTCATGCGAGAAATTTTAGCGAACACGACTTACCCACTGCAGCCAGGCACAAAAGTCGCGCTTGTTTTCCCCAATAATCTCATGGAGAAAATATCGTTAGCAAGTAAAAATCTCCACTCGTCGGAAGCAGGGCGAACGCAAGCAAGTAGGGACTTCGATTGGACTGGGATGAGTGACGCCGCCTATGCTAGAGCAGCACAGGCCATGAAGGCTGTGAATGGGCGAATGGGCGGAATCAAAGTTGAGTTGCAAGACCTGGGTTCGACATCGTTTATGGTTGCCCGCACTGGCGTGGTACGTTCTTCGACTTTGAAGAAGGTAAAAGTCTCAGAACAAGTTGTTGGCCCGTCGCCAGCTCGCGATGACACCTCGACGTCACCGTTCAAAAGCCGCGAAGGGACTTCGACTGGCGCTGTTAGGCAGGCGAGTCGTGCTCCAGGAGGAATTCACGCAACTGCATCTGCGGAAAACAGTTACACTTTACTGCCGGAAGCAGTATTGACAAAGACACAATCATCGGTAAGCACGCCATTATCTTTAACATCTTCTCTTGCATCTGCAGGGGGACCCGATGCAGGAAGCCTGCAAAGCAGCACAGCGGATGAAGACGGACTACGGCAGAATAGTAAGAGCAAAGCAAATCGTCCAAATAATACTACTGGCACATCAACCTCCGACCTCGCACTCGAGAGTCGGCCTGACGCTGCGGCACCGTCGAAGGAGACTACTAGTGCGGATGACGATCAAGACGACCAAGAAGAAGACCATGAGAGCTTACAGCAGGCGCGCTTTTATGTCGTCGATGTCCCTGTTCGTCAGACGCATCGGAACGTTGTCGGTTACTTGTACGATGGCACAACGACAGCAACTCCTGGAGAAGTCTTTGCTTCAGCGGTGAAAAACAACAAGGGTGCTGCAGCTGGAGCCGGATTACCGGTAGAGCCT
Source organism: Amoebophrya sp. A25 (assembly GCA_905178165.1). NCBI lineage: Eukaryota > Dinophyceae > Syndiniales > Amoebophryaceae > Amoebophrya > Amoebophrya sp. A25. Next base: position 589,971 of record CAJINU010000063.1, read on the forward strand.
TTAGAAGACGACACGTGGCCTGGCGCAAGTACTGTACCTCTAGAGCTCGCGCGTGTGGCGCTAGAGGTTGCAGAACTGCAGTCGCAATTGAGGACGCACCGAGAGCATTTGCGGATTTTCATGCCACGACACTCGCTGTATGGGCGTCAGACGCAGACGGCTGAGGTTTTGGACACCACTTTAGATACCACGAGGGGTGGTTATGCAAGGAATGCAAACTCTGCAAGAGCGGCATACGGAGCAGGACGAACGACCAGCACGACACATCACCGACATCACGGCTATCGCGGTCCACATCATCAGCGGGCAGTTTTTGGTAACCATCAGAGAGCGGGTCACCACCATCCCTCCTCATCATTAGCTAAGCCTCAACATTCACGCAGCGTTGCGCATGCACCATACTACTCGGCTCCGATTTCATCGTCGAGAAGGCACCATGGGAAGAGCAGCGGAGCAGGAGGATCTTCATCTCAGCAGGCTCGCACAGGAACAGAAGTGTCGAAAGCGCCAGCAACAAGGAAAGCTATGAAATCTGTTGCAAAGTTTCTCTCTAATTCAGGGATACTTGAGCCAGTTGGGACGACTGCTTCTTCATCTATTGGCGTCGCTGACCACCAGAGGACTGGCGCTTCCGCCACTGTCGACGGCCCATTACGAAGATCTTCTGCTGGCAATAATGGCGGCTCTGGCGCAACGACAAGAGGGGCAGACAGCGCCGCGAGGTTGGATCACAGTACCGCAGGACCCTTCAATCAGGCAAGAAACTACAACTTTCATAGGCCTCAACGGCATCATTCGTTTCACCAGCAAGCAGGCCACACCCATGCTGCCCCGCGGTACTCGCTCATATGTCAACATCGTCTAGCGACGCGAGAGGACATGAGATCAGAGCTGAGAGACGTTAGGCGCCGTCGAGCCGGTTCGGCAGGGAAAGCCGCGAGCGACTCGTCAACTACAGGTCACGGTGGCAACGGCACTGGAGGACATGGAAGGATACAAAGTACACGAGAAAGCGATGCAACACGACCCAGCACCACTGGCATGTCTCGCGATACTGCTTCACCTCCCACAAGCGCCATCGGGTTGAACACTGGGCCCACACCTCCTGGTGCATCTTCGACTTCTGTCGAGATCGCAGTTGCTGCAGCTCGCAGCTTTTCTGACGCTCAGGCAACTAGTACAAGTCTCGTTGGAAGTAGCGGATCTGGTGATGCATCAAGAAATTTCCGTGAGGAATCAAAGAAGGAAGCAAGAACCTTTCCGGATGGAAAACGACAAGATGGCTCTGTCTCCGCAGCAGGGTCAGCACCAGGAGTAGAACAGAGGGAACGGGAAGGAAAAGCAGCTGCCGCGGATGATGTACAACGAGGAGATGCCAGAGGCACGGTCGTCCGGGACAATGTTGCAGATAGTGCTCCTGCGGCATCACATACAAGCGACCCGCACCCGGGAGGTGTCGCTGCTCCTAGTTCTCAAGTTTCCAGTCATCCAGAAGGTGAAGAACCACAAAGGCCACAGGAGCGCGCGCAGGAAGAAGATCAGGATCACGTTCGTGAGGAGACACAAGAGGAGGAGGCGCAAACTCCTCTTAGTCCTATCTCAGTTCGTGAGTTCGTGCGCCATGCAAGGTCGCCTCGCACGACACTGGCCGCAAGACCCTGGAGTTTTAGCGACGTTGGTCTTACTTCACCTGGGCGCGCCGACGTTGACGCAATGATATTTGGACGACAAGGAGGAGCAGGACTAAATCAGAGCAGTGTAATCACTGGAGTAGATCATGGTCTCCGTGTCGATGATCATCGAGGCTCCCCAAGAGTAGACGGAAATAGAAGTCCTCGGGCTCGCAGTCGTGATCATTCGCCTCTTGTCAGGCCCCGAAGGAGGAGGACGGTGTCTCCTGCTCAACGTGGCTCCGCTGTGCAGACAGGCAGCGGTTCAAGAAGACGGAGACCAAGCCGAGATGGAGACGAAGCGTCGTCTCCCTCTCAGGAGCTGTATCCCTTGCAATTTGAGCAGCAACACCACGAGCAAGAGCCTAATCTAGGTGAAGACCCGGACAGGACGAGTACTAGAAGAAGATTAGCGGATGAGTCGCAAGACTCCTCCTCCTCCTCGCATAAGCATCCATTAGGGTATTCTTCTGCAGAGAAATTAGGTACAGCAGTGTTCGGGACTACGACTGTTGAAGTGTTCGGCAGTGTATTCGAAGAGGAGGGCGGGGAAAATGGAGAAGAGCTACACCAGCAGCACTCATCCTTTCAGAAAACGCAACATGCAGTTGGCGAAATATGTTTAGACCTACTGACGCAAGTGCCTGGTGGTGATCCCGATACCACTGCACCGGCTGAGCTCTATACGCGGGCAGCGCTAACCGAGAAAATGGATTTCAGCTCAGCGTCCATCATCACGAAGGATGTACCAGGTTCTTATCAAAGGCAATCTGATGCTTGGTCAACACCAGCATGGGGAAGCCATAACCAAAACTACCAACAATACCTACTATACCAAATGGGGACACGCCCATCAACAACAACGGGGTCTCACTTCGAAGAGCAGCTTCACAGATGGCTCATTGCATCGGGTGTCCTAGTCACGAATCGACAACAATATCTTCAACAACCGGATCAACTTCAACCTCATCATCACCAGAATCTTCAGGAAGCTAGAAGAGTGAATGATCTCGAACAACAAGAGGAAGATGTCATCGACTCGTCCTGGTCACAGATGGTCGATGGAGAAATTCTTAGTTCGCGGGGTCGCAATGCAATGGAACGCTTTCTCCATCGAATGTGGAGAACACAGTACATGCCAGGCATGTCACGAACGTCTTTGAGCCCAAGCTTCCGCGTAGTTGGTTCACCTGAGAAAGATCCCGTAGTGGAAGGAGATGGAGGAACCGGAGGGCCTGGAGATGGTGGCGCTGGTGCTCAATCGAAATTCCGAGGTCCACCCCCGCTTTGCCGAGCCATCAGCTGCACACCTACCCACCAGACGACCACGACGAGCTTACAACATCAAAATAGAAGTCGAGGTTCCTCTGCTGGAAGGATCAATGCAGCAGACGAGGATCTTCAAACTCTAGCAGACGAGGATGCTGCCTTTCCTGGAGGTTCATCTTCTGCATTGGAGGAGTACCATCAATCGCGTGCCCGCACCGGTCGAACAAGTTTGACGAGAGAGCAACTAGTTCCAGGGCATTTCGCTTCTTCATCCGCATTCTCATCGGCGGGAGCTTTCACTGCAGCGCTGTATACATCTCCGAGGGGAGAACTAGAACTACGTGTAGTTTCTCCTAATATCGAACCGCACTTCATCCTGGAAGATCTTCCCGGAGCTTCGCAGCAACGTGACGTAGCACCGCCAGTTCAAGCTGCACTAGCCCCAATGACACCCGGAGAAAAAGAAGCAACTGCAACAGGAGTTGACGAGTTAGCTTCTGCAGAGAAGAGCGGAGCCGCGACAGAGGCTAACACTCAAACACTTGTCCGTCTTGCTGCAAAAGAACTGCAGAGGATCAGAGAGGACGGTGAACAAAGGAGTGACGGTAACTCACCCGTCCTTCCGCAGTCTGACCAGGACCAGGCGCTCACTGGAGGTCAGACCAGTGCCGAATCATCCCGAGCAGCTCCCGCAGATAGTGCGGCAGCGCAGGAAGGTAACACGCCCCCTTCCTCGCGAGGCGCGGGCACAGGAGACGAAAGTGACGGAACATCTATGAATAGAAAGGGCAAGAGGATGAGTACACCTCGTGGTGGTAGTTTGCTGGAAACGATCATGTCAACACCCGCGGAACAGCTTCTCCATGATCTCAAACATGGAAACTTATCGCCAAATCTTCATCGTTCTAGGTCAGCAAGTCTATCGCCCAAACCGTCTGCGTCGTCTGCTGCATCAGGAAGGAACAAGACGGGAGCCAATGCTCAGGGTGCTGAAGATAGCGCTCACGAACCCCAGCACCAGTCTTCAAGAAGAAACTCCACTAGCGTCACACCGAGACCAAAACCAGCATCTTCAAGAACTGTAAGTGGTATTAGAGGTGAGAAAGAGAATACAGGAACGACGGGGACTAAGAGGACCGCCACCACGTCAGATATTAATATAACCACAGGAGCAGCTGCTCCGGTTGTTGACCGATCACCTTCCTCAACTGGAGATCATGCGGGCACAAAATCGCCAGGAGCTTCTCCTGCAACAGTGAGCTCGGAGTCTCCTCGGTCGGCAAGTCGATTAGCTGAGCGACGCGGTGTTGGTGGCATGATGAAGTTGCAACTTCTGAATCGTGACGTGATGGCGATGGCTCCACCTCAAACTCGGAGTGCGAAGTCTCTAGTGCAAGAGGTTACAAAGGAAGAATTCGATGCAGGTACCAGAGAAACACATGGTTTCACTGCTGGTGCTGGTGCACAGCCGGGAGTTGTTGTTCCAGCTGCTTCTTCTTCAGCAGGAGCACAACAAGTACAAGCTGGAGTAACGGGTGATCAACAAACAGCTGCATCTTCTAAGGAAGGGCCGCGGGATGGAGTCTCGGGGGCCCCCTTTTCTCGTTTTGAAGGCCAACCAGGGTCAGGATCGGGAGCACCATTCAGTCGAGTAGCAACATCGTCCCTTTCGCCGAGAGCGACGGGACGTTCTTTTTTCCGAGGCCGAACTTCCCCTGCCATTTCCGTCGTCCGTGAGGACGCTGAAGGCTCGGATTTTAGACCAGATGCATGGCACTCGCAAGTACCCGGGGACTCACGAAGTATTCCGCGGGAACCCGCTACAGCGCGTTTACCACCCAGGAAAAACATCCCGCGTGAACCCGCTACAGCGCGTTTACCACCCAGCAATCGTATCCCATGCGAACCCGCTACAGCGCGTTTACCACCCAGCAATCGTATCCCACGCGAACCCGCTACAGCGCGTTTACCACCCAGCAAGAGTGCTGAAGCTGCTGCTTTTTCTGACTATACACTGATGCGCACAGCGAGCTATCTACCATTTGTGAACCCGAGAAGCGCTGGTGGGCGGAGCGGCGCTCCTGGTGCCTATTCGTCTGTTATCAACTACTACACCGGAGGAGCTGGGGGCAGTGGGTCTCATGGAGGAGCAGCAGGAGGAGGCTCGAGTACACCGAAAAATGCCAAAGGTGTTGGAGGTAAAAGTCTCTACTCTTGGGGAATGGGACTCAGCCCACGTGGACGGCGGAATCCTTGGTTTGACAGCTTTGATATATTTCAAAACGAACCGCGCACTCGAGGTAGCGGCAAGCGAGACCACACTGCGGCAGCCAAGCATGGATCCGTCAGGGACAATACTTCTCGAGATGCGGGCTGCGCATCACCGGAGGCAGTGGCTACAGTAGGTCGTGCCTCGGGTGAGCCTGGCGGTCCTGCCAGTATGGGATCTGTCATAATGGCGGCGGCAGATTCTTCAGGTGGCGACCCTACCTCTGCAGTACCCTGTACCGCAGTAATTCCATCTTCATCAGTAGCAGGTACAGCCGTGGCCTCTGAAAGACCAACAACATGTACATCACCACAGAAAGAAACGGCGACGAAGGTATCTAGTACAACAGAAGGAGCTGGAGCGCATCGATCAGATGGGCTCGTTTTGAGTCATTTGGATACCCCGCCATTATCAGACCTGCTTGTGACCACAGCTATCAGAGTGCCACCTTCAGCAAGTAGAGATCTTCACCAGAGAGGACATGAAGAAAGTACAGCTTCAGCAGCAGAGGCGGGCAAGGGAATCCACTCGGACCAGCAGGCAGAGTACTTCTACCACCCGTCACCAGGTCGAGAGGTTTCCAGCAGCGCAATAGACACCATCCATCACGATCCACCTTCAGAGGATGGCGACGTCGAGCTTGATACTACAAACGACGGGGATAAAGCGACTTCCTTGAAGATGAAGTTACTAGATTTCGTTGAAGATTACGAGGAGTTAAACCTAGCAACTTCTGATCTGCGCAACCTGTTAATGGGACTCAGTGCCATTCGCAATGCCTCGTCAACTGTTCTCGAAGATTTTGAGCAGATGCATTTGAATTTCGAACGCTTCCTAAGGACTCCTTTTGCTACCCTTGATGATACCAACGTGAACTGGGACTTGATGAGTAACATGTATTAAGGCTTGGTCGTTGACATCTCTATGCGCGTCTCTATGGCTATCTCAAGTAGGAAAGCCATAGAAATGCGAGCTAGAGATGCCAACTTTCAACCTCTAAATGTACCTCACAGCTGCCGACAATCACCAGCCACAAGATCATCTTGTGGCTGGTGGAGGTGGTGCGACGGTTGGCCAACTGAGAGAGACGACGAAGAGAGCTGTGACGAGTATCAAGAACGGAATTATATCGAGAACAAGAACTACCACTAAAAGCGCAGCGAAAGCAGGACGAGCAAAAGAAGGTGAAACGAAAGCTGCAGCGGCAAATGCCAGTGCGTATGTAATCGACACTAGTACCTCTGCAGCGAACGCCACTGCAGTGGTACAAAGTAGTACAACAGACTCACTCGTAGAATCGGCCGAGCTGCCCCGAAAAGAAATGCGGGCTCGTGGTCAATCTCCGAAATCTCCGACGACATCTCTGCATCTGGAGTCTCACCACGCTCAACATGATATCAGTGGTCGAGCACATAGCCCCAAAACGCCTACGAGTCGTGCCCGGCAGCTAGTACGTACAGCACCGCAGTCTACGGGCTTTCACTCTTTCACCAGCTCCCTCGCCGATTTGCTGTATTCGTTTCCTGAGTTTGACGATCTCAGATCACCACAAGACCGAGCTATCGCAGCTCTGGAGTCCTCGAGTAGAGCGGTGTTGTCTCAGCACAGCAGTCGTGGTGGTTCTCCGAACTCAGGAGGAACGGGGGGAGACCAATTGCAGGACCTGGAAAATAGTAGACCACAGAGCCTTTCGGCATCAGCGTCAAACGTGCTCAATATGGAAGCACAGCAGAAGAAGAGAAATGTCGGCGAACAAGGAAATCACAACGCCACTTCAACATCTTCTAGTTCCTCAACCCAGCAGCGTCTAGCCAGCGCTGGTCTTCATCTGGCGACGGCGGACATGACAGAGATGCTAAAAGCTGTTGTTTTTCATCAGTATTTGCACGAACAAGAAAGCGGCGAGTCAACTAGTACAAATCTGCAGCAAGAACTACAGGCAGATGTCAACATAAACGGGGGCTCGACTTCGAAGCCTCATGCACTGGATCCAGAACAGATGGAGGAGCATCCAATGCTAAGCCGCAACTTCCACTCACTTTTCCGACATGTGACACTTACAGTTGAGTTTGAATATGAAAACAACAATGAAGCCCGAAAAACCACCCGCCAACTTGCAGATGCGCTGGATTCGCTTGATATGCTATTAATTGACCATCGATGGAGCGATCCAAGGTCTGGCTTTGGGGTTTTTGAGCAACGCGCAGTCTGTGTTTTAGAAGATGCGAAAAATTTAGTGCGTCCCACATCGTTCGCTCATATGGCTCGTCCGGGTGGAGGTCAAGGGCCTGCAGCTATGGGTGGTTTTGGACCTTCGCGTGGTGGACATGGTGGTTATCGTGGGACACGGATGCCACAAATGAGCCCCCATTATCCGCACACGACGAGTAGGGACTCGTCTTTCAATTACAATTATCACAGTGCTGGAGGATATCAACAGAAGCTTCACGGCAATTCTGCGAGTTTTTCGTATCGCGGAAGCCAGCACGTCGCTTCACCCCATCATTCGCGTGCGAAGTCAGGTGCTTCGCGTGGACACAGTGTTCTGCATCAAAAGTTGAATACTCCTCATGCCTCGCCCGCTGTCATTGCTGCAGCCCGTGCACCATCGTTGTCGCCAAAAAAAGGAAGCAAGTTGCCTGCTTTTGGCAGCACAGGACCTGATACTGCTGGTTCAGTTGATCAGATGACACCGAGACCGATGGCAGCTCCTGAGCTACAAATTGATGCTTCCGGAGCAGCATCAGATGAAGGGGCAGGAACCACGACGGGGGCGGTCAGCATCACTGCTTCGATTCCGGGAGTCGAGAGTGAGGCTAAAAAAGCGTCTCCTGACCCTGAGCACGGGCTCCATACGACGCCCGCACAGTCATCTTCACAAGTAGGGGACCGCGTTGCGGATTCCGGGAATGCGGCACGAATGGGCGATGAAACTCAAGGAACGGAGACGATTGTGTTGTACCAGGAAAAGAATTCTGCCTCACCCTCTAGCGTGTCGAGAAGGGTTAAGGAGCCTGCAGCGCGGGCGCGCATTGTAACTAGTCCTGTCACGCTTGAGGAAACTACGCATCTCGAAAGAGATCACCTAGAGGGTAGCGACGATTTAGCACTCGTAGCAGATCTCTCTCGTAGTCGGCGGAGTTTTGATTATTCACATAGACCTAGACGAGGGCTTGGAGCAGAGGATGAATCTGGCGCGGGTTCCTTGTCTTCGTCCTTACAAGAATCACAGGAGCAATTCGGAAGAGAGGGCGAAGTCAGATCTGCGTCTCATACTGGCGTTATAAGGATAAGCGCACTGCGAATGAACGATGACACGGCCTCCAGCGAGATGCGGAGCAGCAGTCATCAATCAAGCTCAAATCCAACTACGGTAGGACACGATCAAGAACTAGGGGAAGGGACGGGAGATGCTGGCGTTCCTGTAGGAGATGATAGGGGCAGTGTCTCTGCTGAAGCTCATCATATAGGAGCCAAAACAAGTACAAGTAGTGCTCAAATGGACCAGCAAATGGCACAGAGTTTTGCTGCAGCCACCAGTGAAGATTCTTCTGTCAGTAATATGGTGTCCAGTAATATAATTCCTGAAATCGAGGTAAAACCTGAAGAGAAGCAGCAAGAGCAACCGTCAAAACCTCCGCAGGAGACGGAGAGCTTTTCTCACTACCTTGACGAGGAGACTTCTGCTACTCGCGACGTTGCCTCGCTTTTAAAGCAAGACACGACTCCTGCTTTGACTTTCGACAGAGAGAACAACGACCAGAGTAACGATTCCCCAGGAGACGACGACGAAGACAGCAGCATTGATGCGTTTGCGCCGTTTTCTGGGTTGGGCCGTGGATCTGGTAAAAGTGAACACCTAGAACAACACTATCTTCAAAATCATGTTAAGGCTCTCACTAATAAACTACTAATTTTTGTTCACTCTTTGAGTTTGACCACGACTGTATGTGTATCCTACTTGAAAAGTACATTATGTGGGAGAGCTAGTATCACCATTTTTATGTGGGAGAGTTAGTATCACAAGGAAGTCCCCCATACTTTTCAAGGATGCAGCTGCAAAATGAACTGCGGAGATGTCTAATCATGGGCCATCACCTCCATTCTCACAACGATCGCAGCGTCGAGATCGTCAGGCACGCACTGCTGATGCTACCTTCTTTAGTCCTAGCACTTTATCGAGATTTCAAAATTCGGGGCCATCGAGTTCAACCGAGGAAAGTCTGCAACTACGGGTTAATGAGAGTTCTTCTACCCCACCAGTACTAGAAGAAACTGATGTGCTAGATGAAAACGCTTCACGTTCACGAGGACCCGCACCGAGTCCAAGATCAGCAGAGGGCAATGAAAAAAGTGCTCCAGTATACAACTCGGCAACTACGTTAGAAGTTGACAATATTGCTGAACGGGAACAACAAGAACTACACTATGATAAGTCTCCTCCAGCTGTTGACATAGAATATTCGCAAGAGGGTGAAGATAAAGAAGGACCACACAAGCAAAAGGACGGAAGGGAACCGTCTAAACGGTCCGTTTCCTTGCAGCTTTCACCTGAGGAACTTCAGCATCTCACTTATTCTTCAGAAGAACCTAGTCCAAATCCCTCAGACGTGGAGATTCTAGAAAGTACTAGAGGCAGCTCTAGTTCAGCTGCAGGGGGTGTTGTACTTCAGGAAGCTGACGCTACTTCTCAAGGAGTTGCTCAACATCCTCCTGAACTCAGTCATCAAGAAGGGCACGAAGCTGCATTGTCGCGAGAGGGCACCAATAACATCGAACTACAAGCGAGTTCAACATCCGCAGCTAGGAGTACTACTACACCAGTACTAGGCCACGAAGATGAAGACCACGATGCACCACTTGCCCTGTCTCCTACAGCAGGTCGCAGAGAAAGCAAGACTTTGGAGCCAAGACCTCCCGTCCCACCATCCATGATCATGAGACTGCGAAGTAAGGACTCAACTTTTTCTGATCAGCGATCTTCCTTTTCCCCGCAAGTCTCAGGAGAACGCGGCACTATGAGCAAAGGTGCTACAACAGCAGGTGGGGGAGGTGGCTCAGGAGGTCAGACGTTGGCAGCAATGCAGCAGTTGGGCCGCATGACTCAAACTGCTTATGCGAAGACGCGAGTGAAGGGGAGAGCAGAGCGAGAGCAGGCTTTTGGACCTCAAGGGTTCCGGACAAGATCTCATTCCTACGACGCACTGTCCCCAGGGGACGATGAGGCTAGCGGTACAGCTTCCGAACTAGGCGAAGGCATCTCGGTCTTAGACATGATGAGGACGTTCCAGAACCAGTCTGCTTCTTTCAACTTCACACGCGACGGACAAAATAATGGGCCTCAAACATACCAGTTGTTGATGCGAAGCTACGACGAAGGCGTAAACCGGCATAGTCCGCGGACGGGCTTCGATTCTCCGATGATGTTATTAAGCGTACCGTCAACACTCAACAAATCTTCTCTCACAGCATATTTTAGCCAGTTTCTACTTACTTCTACTTGAGGAGTTCTACATAGAGATGTTTATGTTTCAAAAATGGGGCTGTTTTTCGGTGCCTCTAATATTAGAAACGCCAGTGCTATCGTCCTCAGCAGTATCACTCGAGGACGCAGGAACTGCACAAGGCGAACAAGGTCTTTCATCTTCACCTGGGAGTTCCAAAGAAACACTGGTGCAGGAGTTGCCCTCCAGAGAATCAACAGAGAATCAACAGGAGGCCTCTGATCGAAGAGAGCAAGCAGTTGGAGGGCCAGCGGCCGCGCGACTGTCGCATGAACATGATATTAGGAGCACAGCTGGTGCCGCCGAGTCAAACAAGCATCCTGGTGGACACCGGCTACAACGTGGTGAGACGCTATCGCCCGGCGCTAGAGATATCAGTAGTCTCGATGAGCCGCGGGCAGGCGCGGCTAGAGCATCAGGAGAAGGCCAGGGGGTCCGTGTGAGTGAAAAGACAACACCTCGTCCTCTCGACAAGCAGGACACAAGGAAGCCAAGTGAGGAACAGCAGAATGCTCTGTCGGGCACCACCAGTGTTGAAAAGGATGCAGAACTGGACATTGGCATTGCTCAGATTGCAATGAATAGTTATAGTGCGACATCTTCACTAGAGCGGCCACTGCATGAAGTCGTCCACAGAGGTGCTTCTGTGCCACAGTCGTCCTTGACTGGCGACGAGGTCCAAGCTCGTCGGGAAGAGTGGGATCGCGGAGACGCTGGTCGTCGACAACGAGAAGTTATTGTCGATACGATCACTCATGCGAATCCCCCGTCTCCGGCAGTAGAGCATAGTGTGACTCCCATAGTCCGACAAGTGCACGGCTTTCCTAACAGAGGCGCCCGACAGGAGCCGAGCCACCCACTGGCAGCTGCGCCACCGAAATTCATAATCAATCAGCCTCGAAGCAAGTCCGCCTCCACGACTCCTCAAAAGCAAGATGAGCATCAAGGTAATGGTAAGTCCGTCCGTAGCCCTCAAAAGTACCAGATGAGACCCACACTCATCTACCGACATGTGGCTATTGTTGGGGATGCCGTCCCTTTTGATGAATTCTTTGGAATCAAGAGATCGTCAATAAATCATGACTACAACAATGACAACTTCGAGAGCACACTCGGAAACGAGCAAGGACAAGAACCTCTTGTGGCCGAGCCCTTCGAATTCTTTCCCCACTACTTCCGCGATCTATCTGGCCTCGAGATGAAGATGATGGCAGCTCCCATCAACGCAGAAGCCGCCATGCGCGCGTATGATAGAAGGCGGAGCAGGGATCTTCATAGGAAACAACAAGAAGGTCATCCTCATCCTGATGGTGGAGACAATCATGACGGTCACCAACACAAGAAAGGAGGAGGAGGAGGCTCAGGAGGAGGTGGGCCGTCTTCTCGAAGCAACAAGGGTGGCGGGTGCAAAAGGACTAGAGACACCTCTCGTGGTGCTGGTGAGAAGTTTTCAGAGCGCCGTAGCCAAAAATATAGAAGCGCTCGAGGAGAAAAATCGGGAGTCTCAACTACGGATTCAACGGCGGGCGACAATGATTTAGGGCTTAGGGCTGACAGAGAAGGGTCCTTCCCCAATGCTGAATATTACGCGCCGCTTCGAGTGCAGCAGTTGCAGTTACAAGCACGACATCCCCCTCGTGAGGATGGGGACACACAAATAATGGGTAGCGATGAAAGGAAAGGGTCAAAGGCGAAGGACAAGGGTTCGAAGAGCACACCAACAGGTGACGAAGTGGAAGGCCGGACAAGCATAGCAAGGGCTGGAGTCGTGCCTGACACGATCATAACGCCAGCGGCTGTTGAGGGTGAGCAGCCGCCGTCTGCAAAGAAACAAGGTCTCAAAAACGCTGGTGATAAAAAAGCTGCTATTTTCTCGGGGCTGCGCTTGCCAGACACCTCTTCAGGAGGTGACCACACATCAGGTAACTGGTCCACAAACTCATTGAATAGCGCTGTGATTGGCATGACGTTTGCACGGGGGACTTTTGACGGAGGACCTGTTGTTCCCACCTCGAGTCCCACCGGAGCAGCTACGCTCGCGACGAACATATCAACGCTCAATTATCTTCCCGCAGGCACAGTACTATCTGCAGCTCGAGATGCGGTTTTAGAGAGACAGCGGAAACAACAGATCACGCAGAGGACAAAGCAAACGATTTATTATGGCCAACATCGTGCTCGTGCTGAGGGAGACGGGCTTGTTGCAGCGAATGCGAGAACTTCTAACTACGGACAAGAAGAAGATGCCGACGCTGAAAGTAGAAACGTCCCGCAGGAACGTGGAAATGGCACGACGCATGTTTTTACTAGTAGAACTGGAACTGATAGCGAAGATCTAAGCGAGGGTGATATAGCTAATCTTCTTTCTGAAGCCTCTAGTTTTATGGGCGGTGGCGGTCTACTCGAACTAAAAAATGTTCAGCGTTTTCGACAAGAGGAGCCGGCTACTTCAGGAGACAGCGCAGCCAGTGGTGGAGGTGGACGCGGAGGTGGCCCAGAAGGGTGGACATCGAGTGTAGACGTAGGCAACCTTAAGGCTCATGAGGACCACGATTCATCTTCCCGCCTCCAGACTACTACTCATTTTCATATTCTCTCAGTTTCCAAGAACGTCTACAGGATCGTCCAGAGGCAGAGAATGAGATGAAAATCATCAGTTTATACATAGAATTTAAATGAATTGATGTCGTGACAGTGACTCGTGATCGTGTGAGCTCATCACCTTCTAACAATAGTAGTGCGAGAAGCACAGGGACTGACTTAACGGCCTCAACTACGTCCGGAGGGTCTGGTGGTAGCGTCGCTTCTGACCCATCTTCGCGCAAGGATTTTCCCAGGAACACGCGTCCCGCTGTTTTGGATCTTCACGAGCAGCATTCATTTCAGCGGCAGCGAGAAGCCTCTGCTGCTTAAGGTGACAATTTCTATTTCGTTTCTATTTCACGTATTATTAAGTAGAATGTGTTGGGACGGGTGTGGTCCCTATCCTCTTTTTTAGCATGTGAATCGTAAATCGAAAACAAAAACATTATTCCTGTCTTTCGATTTTTTGAAATATTTCAATCTAAGAATTGTCTTCGTCGACTTCTTTGTCTACGGGTAACACGAGCAGTGCACGAGGATGGAACCGGTCAACGTGGCCGCAAGAGGATAATGGCACAACTGAGAGATTGCAATCGCCTGCCTCGCCTGGCGTCCAGCTTTCTCCGATTTTCGAAGTCGTGGCCTCAGAAGAACATCTCACTGGCAGCGCCGCAACTTTACGAGGCTCGTCTGCCAGCGTGGATGGGGCGTCATCCTTTGATTCTTCGTTGATGGCGGAAAGTATGTCTTCTTTGCAGGACGCTCGGGCGCAAGCGCACGTCGTCGGAGCACTGTCTTCAGCGATAGAGGACGAGCGGCGCGGGAGGCCTTTCGCCCCGTCGCGTTCTCGTCGCGCCGTTGCCACGACCCCTGATGGCCCTCTGAGAGCGATCTACCGTGGAGGACGCGGCAGTCCGAGTTCGACGTTAGATCAACTCGAAAGCGAAGTATCGGATGCGGCGACCTCAAGGATCGACGAGTTAAGTGCCACCTACATTTCAGAAGAACAAGAAGAGCTAACGCACCAAGAGGTTATCTTCACAGGTGGTCAACTACACGATCAGCATCAGAGTGCCGATGATCCTATGTCCTCTTCACGGTCAAGATCAACACAAACATTAAGGCTCGTAATCTTGATCTGGTCCCCTTATTCTTAATAGAAAGTCCTTATACATAGTAATAATAATTCCTACACCTACTACTACTACTACTACTAAAATCTACCTTTTGTTTCTTTTCAACTTGTTGAGTTTCTTTGAGTACTCTGCTCACAACTCTGTCTACATTTCTTCTCCTACGTCGGCAATGGTGCACACTACTCTTTATTGAACATGAAGAGATACAATTACAACATTATATCTAGTTTGTTAATATCGTCTTCGTCCTACCTCTAAAAACACTTAGTAGGAATAGGACTGGCGCCTCTAGCTCTACTGCCAGTGCGGCCAATGCCAGAAGTGCTACGACTGAGAATCCGGTTGAGGACATCAAGAAGGTTTCTTCACCGACGACATCGCCAGCTGGAGCTGCTCTCCGAAATTCAACCAGTGCATTGCAAGCCTCAGATGGCTCCCTGAGAGGGTCAATGAGTAGTTTACGGAGTCAGAGGCCTGTAGAGATCGATACGTCAACGACTCCTGGGGAACTCTATCGAAACCGTGGTAGCACTACAACGAGAAAAGGAAAATCTTCCTCTGGTAATGAGACTACTGGCGGGCAGTGGCAATCTCCTGTATCCGGAGTCGAGACTCCTGCTGCAGGCACGGACTTGGACACTGATTTCGAAGGTGAACGGAGTCCTGCACCTGATACTGATGGCGGAGACTATGCATCCGAGATTTTGGGCCCTGCTGTTGTGACACCAGGTGGCACCGACGTTTTGTGGCCAGTGACTGCACCAGCGGCGAATGCGTCAACAAGGATGCGCTTGCAGGAAGCGGCTGGCTTCTTCGGCGAATCTCCAGTTCATTTCGCAGGAGGTGGAGGTCGTCGTGGGGAATACGACTACTACGATCAACTACACCTCTCTGATGTTGAGTTAGGCGGAATGTCTGGCACGCATTCTGCCGGTGTAGTGCCATCTCACGGCTCCAGTGCTGGCGTCCCTCCACTTTTTCCTGCTCCTCCAGGTTCAGCTCCACGACTGCCTGTCCTGTCGCGTTTGGCACCTCGTCAAGGAGGGGTTTTCTTCGGGCCGGGAGGGCCGGTTGGCGGGAAGGGCTTTCAGACCTTCCGCATCTACAACACGACCACTCCAGGTGCTCAGTCGACTCCGGGCGCAGGCGCAATGTTTTTTGAGGAACAACAAGAAGACGAGCGACATCTTGGCTCAGGAGCAGCTGGCGCCGCTCCTGGCGGTTCAGAACAGGATTCTTCGACAGGAGAGAGGGGGTCCTCGGCGTCTTCAATCGCAACAGATCAGCTTCAAGAAACGCCTGAAGAACTTGCTGGGCAGGGACACTTGCAAGAAGAGCAACAGAGCTCAGCAAGAGCGCGTGCAAGAGAGGACGAGCTTCCGTGTCCCCTAGAACAGCTGCAAAGGGAGGAAATACTAGAAGAGCACGAGGAGGGAGCGACGAGAAGGATATTGAAAACAAGTCGTATCAGCGTCGAAAATGTTGCTGATGACGAGGAGATTGGCGAAAGTCATGCCTTTGTCGATGAAGAGGGCACGGAAGAAGATGAAGCACTAGTATATCTAGATCATCAGGGCCCCATCCGTAGGGTTCTCACAGGAACCGGCGGGACCCCCGGATCGCCACAGAGCGGCATCCTCGCCAGACTGGCGAAGCACAGACCGAGTCCTGTGACGACCCCGAAAAGCAACATGCACCAGCTTCGATCTCGCGTGGGCGTCTCTAGACGATCGGATGCGGCGTCTAATCTTGTCTCGAGAACAGAGCAAACTCCAGCATCCTTGGACTCGGGTTGTACTATAACGTTGTGATTTTTTCAAGCGTTCTTGCCATTGCTTTTGAACAGTCGCATTTATTTCTGTTTCTCTTTATCTAGTGTACATCCTGTTTCTGTTTGTGTTTTTGTACCCTAGTATTCTTGTTGCCTCGAAGATGAACGACTACAAAAATTTATTGTGACCTGAAAACTCCACAGCACCCGCGGCAATCGGCACTGGGCAACACAAGGGTGAGCCACCGAGCGCCAGGAAGCAGGATGGGGGTCATACACCATCTGCGTTTCACCAGCAAGTAGGAGAGGAGATTCATAGTGCCAGGAGTAGATCGCGCCACGGGAGTGAAATAAACGCCGGCACGACTAGATCAGGTGTGTATAATCAAAACGGCGCTTCTGGAGGTCACAATGATGCTTTTTACAACGGCAACAACGAATACGAAGGATCTAGTACAACTACACCCTACGAACAAGATGATCCGAGCCCTTTACATGCGAGACCTGTGGCAAGTGCTGAGTTTGTGCAAAAGCCTATGGATATTCCAGCCGCCTGGCTGAAGCGTGGGAGATACACAGAAAGCAAAAACCTCGCGACAGGCCACTACGATGCGAAGTACTATCTTGATGAAGTTGGCGTAGAGTATCATTTCCGTTCTGTAGTCGGCAACCGCATGTTCTGTCGCAGCTTTGTTCGGTATTTTGACAGACTGCTGCGACTTTTCCAGCGCGTGACTCAGTGGGTCCAGCTCTGCATGGTGATGCTTCTGGCGGCTTATGTTTTGTTCCTTTTTCACTCCATCGGAAAAGAAGTCATGCAGTGTGTCAGAAGGAGGAGAAAACGACAGCGCAGAGAGGCAAGACGAGCAAGAGGTGGTCGCTCAACCAGTGTTGCTGGTGGTGGGGATGATAGCTCCAGCGTTTGGTCTTGTAGACGCAGGAGATGTTTTTGGAGTGATGGAAGCTCGAAGGATGAAGCGGAAGACGAGAAGTCCACGTTTCTCCAGGCTGCGGCATCTTCGTCTCCTATTCTCCGAGGACTACAGAGAGCATTTAGCAGTGTCAAAACGCATTCTGTTCCTGATTCTTCAGGGTTGCGTACCACACCAGCAGACGATCTAGAGGGCATCGAGCTTCAGGACTTGCGCGTCAGAGATCTTCGGTCAACGCAATTATTCAGTACTCCGCAAGCCACACGCGGCACACCTTCAGGAGGTAGAACCACCACGCCAGGAGGAGCGATGTTGTCAACACCTTTGCTGGTAGAGGTAAGAACTGCGAAAAAGAGAGAAAGTGTTGCACGTCCACTCTCAGCAGTGGACGTGGAGAAAGATGCAGATGATCTCAACAGTGATGAAGACGGCGATCGAGGTCGAGGAGATCGAGATCCGCTACTACATGTACATGCGGCCTCATCTTCTGCTAGTACGCGGGATCCGCTTCCAGAGTCATACCCGTCACGCAGCTCTCCTTTCTCAGACAACTACACTAGAAGTTCAGCTGACCATGGGACTTCATCTTCTAGCTGTTCGAATACGGAAGAGGACAGTGTCGATGGCGAAGATGGGGAAGATGATCGTGGTTCTGAACAAGATGAGCATGGGGATGGGAATGACAATGATGAACAAGATGATCGTGGTCTACTTCATGATGATCTTCTTGGTGAACAAGACGAGGAGATCGTGTCCAATTCTTCTAGTACAGCATCATCATCCTCGTCTGGAGACGGAGATGACGGCTCCAGCACATCAACTTCCGAAATTCACACGACTCATTCGTCCTGCAGCAGTTCGTCTAGTTCAGAGGAGGAAGACGAAACACAAGACTCTCTATCGACGTCCACGTCCAGGATAATTTCGACTCCAGAACTACTTGGAACAGGAGATCGACAGGTATTCTTCGACTCGACCACAACGACGGCACAAGAAGACCAGTTTTCAAGAAAAACGACATCTTCATTGCGAAATGAAAGTCAACGTAGGACGAGCTACTGCAACATCAATCAGTTTGAAGGACCGCAGCACTCTCCTTACTTCTTAACAAGTTGCAGCACTTCCACTTCTGCGTCGAAGAATCTCCTGCTAAATGCCCGATCATCCTCGCCTGCTCGCAGTTGCGGCCTTTCAACAACATACCAACAGAAGTTGCAGCGTAGAAGAAGCACCGATGCAGAGAGCACGCGCGAAATGTTCACGAACTGGCTCCAAAAACGCGTGATACAAGAGCTAGACAGGACAGGAGGAAAACACGACAGCACTTCGAGTGGCAGCTACTACTCGAACGAGGATGGAGACGAAGACGCCTTAAATCGAAGCTCTAGCGCTTCGGCTGCGTGCACAAGCGGCGTGTTGAATATGGAGGACGCCTCCTGGTCACCTCAGCCTAGTCATCGCCCACGAGGACCACATCAGCAAATACTACAACATGCTTCTTCCCGTTGCCCCTCGTCTACATCGCACGGTTGTTCTAGTGGTTCTACTGCGGGAACTCTTTTAGACGATTCTATTCACGATTTACTCCGACAAGAACATGTTGGTTCATATGTTGAGCATGTTAAAGGCGGGAAGAGAAAAAGCGCGATTTTTAAGCATCATTCATCAGGTCGCAACGCTTTTCTATCCTGTCGGGAAGTAGATAGGGTTACGGTTAGACATGTGAGCAGAAGAAAGAGTTCTTGTACTAGTCCGAGTATTCGCAAATGCAAAAGTGCGAATGGTTCTTCGTCTTCGACGAGACAAAAGGCAACCACTAGCAATGCACGCCGTTCTTCGATAATAGCTACAACTTCATCACACTCGCATGTGGGAGTGAGTAGACGCGCTTCTAGCAGTTGTAGTGGTCATCGTCATTCTCATTCATCCTCCTATTCTGAGACAAGGAAGAGCTCAACGGTTATCTTTACGAATCAAGAAGATCAAGACGACGCTGACGATGACGAGCCTGCAGCTGGCATGATTCGCGGTTCTCGAGCAGGACAGGGACAGGCATCACCTCCAGCCCATAAGCAAGGACGAAGAAGCAGTATTTTGAAAACATCGAGACGGCAGACGCAGAGCAACAACGCTCCGCATTCGAGTGGGACTCCTCCTATGCGTTCCTCTGTTCGCGGGACGACTGAAGACAGCTGCTCTACAGCACCGGTTGAGGTTGAGCTTGCAATGATTGGAGGAAGCTCGTCTATGAATAAAAACTCTTCACTTCTTGTTGTTCATGATGAAAAAGAAAATTTCATGAGGAAACGACTTCGACAACAGACTCGTGAAAAACATCCAGAACATCAAATGGATATGGAATTTAAAATAACCGAAATGGAAAATAGTGACATGAGTCAAGTCCAAGTCTGCCGTCTCACGACTGCGACCACAAGAAGCTCTCTAAGGACTCACAGCACAGGTTTTGTCTCCCCGGATGAAGATCTTCCTGTTGTTGCGAAGCCACTCTCACATTCATCAAGGTCATCTCAACAACGTGACGATGTTGATCCAATTGCTATTTCGCTCGACAATGTCAACATCGGCAAGATGCTGGTAAGCTCGACGGCTGTTGAACATCAAGAGCACGACCAGTCGTCGACACAAAAAGATACTTCTTCTGATGGAGCGACAAGGAGACACACTCAGACGTCCACGGCTCAGTCGCCGTCAATCATGCTCAGTACGAGTGACATTCAGATGAAAACTACTGTCGATGAAAATGTCATTGCAACGCACAATAGTACCAACACAAGTCACGACAGCAGTAGCCAGCTGAGCTCTACTCTGTCGATATCGACGACACGAACAAGCTCGTCTGTGATACTAGACAACTATGGTGCGAGCTTATCACCTCCACACTTGCGAGGTGGAGGAACACAAAGAAGCTCTAGACTACCAAAGCGAAGTTCGTTTGCTGGTGCCGGAGGAAGACCTAGGAGTAAGCCGGGTCGTGTGTCCTTCGCTACACCGCCGACGCGCAGTGAGCAGGAAGAGGAAAATCAAAGGATGTTTTGAGTTTGAGATAATTTCAAATATAACGACAAGAATTGTATAATCAGCAAGATGTTGTCTCGTTTTTAAAGTTGACTTTCTTCACATCTAATGACAATTTTGCGAGTCTTGTTTCTTCTAGTTTTACAAAACAAGTAATTATGATTTCTTTCTCACAAGCAAGAAAAAGCGGTTATTTAATTGGTTTTCAAATAGCGATTTCTATCTCATGAAGAACAGTTGATTGGCATTGGTTTTGAAATAGCGAATTGAGTCAATACCTCTGCGTAAACAAGCGCGAAATGGCAGTTGATTGGTTACATTGATTCAGACGAGGAAGGTCTTGGTCTTGATATGATTTTTGCTGACGTATGGTATTTGTAACGCGAGAAATTAACAGTTGATTGGAACATGAGTTACTGTTACAACAAGGAAAAAGTAAAGGACTTCTGCGAGATCTTCCGCGAAACGTCAAGCGTTGAAATGCGGTAGTTGTGTGGCAAGATTCAAGTAATGGCAGGATTTCTTGTTCACCTATTTTTGTGATTCCGATCATGAGTGATTTGCCCTGGCGAGGTGCACACGTTCTGGTTTTGAGTGAGTTTGTATTTGACTTCCGAAAAAGTGACGAGACCAAGACGAGGGATTGCTGACGTGAGTCACAGTTGTAGTAGCAGTAGTAGTAGTAGTACTAGAGTTGTCAAATACACAACTCCTATGATCAGAAGGCAAGTACATCGTTTCTTAAAAACGGCTGACTTTGAATGATGGGGGACAGCGCAGACCGTGCCCAATGATAAAGCTTTCACTTACTCTTCGGACATCAGCATAGTTTCAACTTCTTGTCTGAAAAAATGTTACGATTGCCATTGCGTGAAAAAATGTTACGATTGTAAGGAAGCGCAAGCGGTAGAGGACGTGAAATGGGTGGCAGTATATCGAAGCCCTCACCGGAGTTCATCCGGGACTTGCGGTATAGGAACGAGCCGACGCTTGATTTATGTAGTAGTACTGGAAGTTGTAGTAGTACTGGAGGTAGTTTTCCTTTTCTGTTTCACCATCTGGTGCATTCTTTTAAGTGAGAGAAAGCTCCTCCATCCTCATCCTGCATGTGCATGATGAGGACTACGCTCTTCTATACTGACGAAGACGAACCGGAACCTCTAATCAAGACCCCTTTGACGCTGAACCTGAATAAAGAAAGTGCGAACACGATACAGCTAGCGACGCATTTCTACACGAAAATATGGCAGATTCAACACATAAGCTGGGACCGAGGAGGCCCTTTTTTCCACGAACTCTTCGACTTCTACAAGAGATATCCGAAACTGCAGGTATAGAATACTTAATTGGTAGCTGTGATGGAAGTTGTCGGAAGACGTCATTCTATTTTCCACGAGGCATCACTACGTACAACAGTGACACTTCTACTATTAACAACAGGCATTGAATTTGAATCATGCATAGTCCTGTAGGTACAACGTGTATTGCTTGTCCACGAGTGAGTACATCAATCAATCACCCCAATGAGTGGGCACTTAGATCAATCAATCACATTCTTAGAGACTCTCCTTCTCCATGACGCGACCATCCATGGCATGACATTGGCACCAGGTAGAGTTCCTGACGCAAATGGTGATGCAGATTCGTGGGAACCCGAATGGCGGTTACGCTTTTAAGCTTCATTGGGTGCTCATGGAGTTTCTGTTTCACGGTAGAAATCACGTTCTCATAAACGAGATCCTGTGTGAATTCTATGAGGCAGTCATAAAATTATGGTCAACTGCATTTAGTCATGTCCATCATTCTCGGCATCTTGGTCCCCTTTTCCCTTGAAATATTCCTATGTATGAAATGATACGAGGTTAGTAAAGGGGTCAAGATGACGAGGGGGCCGAGATGCAATCTAGCAGACTCTAATAAAAGAATGCGACGCCGCCATCGCCTCCTACAGTACTAGCAGTGGGGCCACGTCATCAACATCAAGTAGTAGCAGCTCAGGCGGAGCAGGTACTAGCGCGTCATCTAGTACAACTGCGGGTACAGCAGGAGCAGGGTCGTCAGACGAGAGTGGAGGAAGTTCATCGAGTAGTGCGTCAACGTCATCGTCATCAGGTCCGGGAGCTGTGTCATCGCATGATGAACCATCCTCCTCTAGTGGTACGAGTTCGACATCAGCAGGGGTCGTGACTGGTACTAGTAGGGAGCAAGCAGGTGGAAGTTCATCTTCATCTTCAACAGCATGTGCTTACCAAGACGCACACCAGCCATATCGGATAAAAGCTACTGCGGAGTATACGTTGGTCAATCTGAAGGACATCATCGACTACGGAGGTGGACATGGATGCACATCAGGTATTTTTCCTCAGAAACCGAAGGAATGTTATTTTTTTCGATTCCCAAACGACTCTTCTCTCCATCAGGTGCTCCCAAATGGTTAGTTGTCGAGTACCACGATAGCACAGGGAAGGTAAGCTACCATCGGAAAATAATACGATTCAAACTTTACGAGAGAAAAGCGAAATATGTCGAAACGGTTGCGACTGAGTTCGGATTTCCAGACCCGAAGAAGTATTTTGACTAAGTACCTAAAGTCATGCATGTGCAACACATGATTGCCAGTTAGTATTAGCAGCACACAATCACAAGAGGACGAACCAAGAGCAATAAACGAAACTAAAATTTGTCAAATGTTAGTGTCCAAAAAATTCACACTTCTTATCAGAAGCCACCAACTTCATCATGTTCATCTTTTTCAACTTCGACAACAAATACAACATCAAATTTCACGACAGTTCCGAGTTATTCGTTGTCTACACGGACGGGCGAAAAACGAGTTACCGAGTAGAAGAGGGGGACGATATGTTAGGATTCTCGTTGCACAACCTAAATTTTTTCTACATAAGATCTGATCAGGGCGTTGCCACTGCCGGGCGGCTTTCCCCACAGTGGCACCCGCGGGTGTCAAGTGGGCAAGGCCTTTGGTCGCGCTGTTCAGTTCGCCGTAAGGTGCCGCCGCGCTGACCAGGATGAATGAATGAATGAAAGTAGGAATAGCAAACGTTTTCGCCAACAAATGGCAACACCCAAATAGCAGGAATGGCGACGAACACAGATGCGGAACTGAAGAGTCAGATGTTGGACTACATCTAGACTTCATGCAATAAGGGGTTAGTAGTTATAGTGTTCTCAATTTTCTAGCCGAAAATGAAAATGAGTTTTTTTTTGTTTTCTTAGAGGTATCGGGAATGCATCTTACAGATCATCTGGGTCCGTTTTCCTTCTTATTTTCTTTCTCGAGATGACTTTGCGGATGCATTTCCTACACCCATAATTTTCGCCACCCCCGGGACGCCTTGTGGGTGTCGCTACCCCCGGGGCGGGAGCGCCGCCTTGTGGGAATCGAGGGGGAGGGATCATGCTGTGCGGGGGATCATGGCCGCAATTACTATATATAATCGGGATGCTGTTGTGCCCGCAAGTGCTATCGGGAGTTGTACTAACTATCGGGATCATGCTATACCCGCATCCGCAAGTCGTGCTATCGGGATTACTTCTATCAGGATGGCGTTGAAAAACTATTTAGGTTGAAAAAAGATCCTGGTCTAAATATGCTGCAGCCTAGAGAAGAACGGGACTTCGACCTCGACTGGACAGACTGCTATTTCATCTACAAGGGCAAGGTATATAATTTTAATAAATGTTCACTATTTAAATTTATAGTTGTGGGGATAGATTCATGTAGTTGAACCTACGCAGTACGCTGTGATTGTGACATGTGATAACACCATATCTCTCTGGCATTAAGATGCTGAGATGTGGATGAACTGGCACGAGGACATCAAACTGGGACATCTAGGACAACTTTCAAAACCTTAGACTCATGCTGTGTGCTGGATTCATTTTGAACCTCCACACCTACGCAGTACGCTGGGATTGTGATAACACCTCCATATTATAAAAAGCAAAAAAAATTCCCTCGAACATCCTCTCCAGCAAAGTCTCTCCAAAAAATCAATACAGGATGTTCCTCTATTGAACAACTTTGGCGTACCAGTCAAGATACCTGAGGAGAACGGGCAGGTTTTCTTTCTCTGGATTTTGCCCGAAAACAAGGAACTGGTAGAAAACAGCGAGGCAAAGATTATGGAGGACGAAAGTGACTTCATTTTCAGCTACTTACTAAACTGATGTCTACTTTCTCCAAGAACTTCTTGCGTTCTACTAAACTGATGTCTAATCCAACTTCTTGCGTTCTTGGTAGGTACTTAGACTTACACAAAAGTACATCAAAATGATGCAATTTATGTCCCCCAACCCCGATCTAAAATGCAGAAGAGTTCGCCAAATGGTCCGAGTAGCAGGAAATCTGGCATTGGGCAAAGAACATCACAAGCAGCGGCCGAAATACAAGCAGGAGGTTCGTCGTCATCATCCGGTAGCTCATCTTCTCCTGGCAATACTGGATCTGGTCTAGAAGCCTCTGGCACTATTGCTGGCCCATCATCCGCATCACCTCAACAAGAACCAGCGTCAAAGGGAGGTAGTCTCCTAGAACAAGGCAATACCCCAGAACGTGGAGACGATAGTGATAGTGTCTTTGCACCACCTTCACGTGTCCAATCTGACACGAGTGTGTTTGCGGGTGGAGATACTGACACAAGTAAGGCTAGCTCTCCGACGGAGACGATTTCCACTGCAGTACCATCACCAGTCGAAGGCGTCATACTCCCAGATGTGACGCAGCTACCTCACGGTGGAGGTACAGCGAGCTTGTCGGAGTACGAAGACCTACCAACAGACGATGAAGCTGTGGTCTTGTATCAGGGGAATAGGCTGCCCAACAAAAGGTAGAAGGTGACGGGTTAGGATTTCCGCTAAAACAAGAGTGTTAATGAAGAAGGAGCCGACTAGCCCAGTGTAAATGGCTAATCTAGTTGTTGTCAACTAATCGAACAGCGATACTTTGATCGCAACTCATCGATCGTCAAGGACGTCGATGTTGATACTTTATGGGTAAAAACAAAACCTAAAGGTTCATGCAGTAGTAGGTGTAGCTAGTTGTGTTTTCGACATTTTTTTCATCATTGGGCTAGTCGGCTCTTTCGTCATTTTTTTCATGTAAGAAGCCAATGACGAAGGAGCCGACTAGCCCAGGGAGAGTCGGCATTTCGAAAGACGAGTAAGACAAGAGTGCGCGATAGGAAAAAATGTTTTTTTTGGTCAACGACATTGATTAACAGACGGGACCAACTAGTGCGAAAGGTCGACGAATGCAGTAGTAGGTGTAGCTAGTTGTGTTTTCGACATTTTTTTCATCATTGGGCTAGTCGGCTCTTTCGTCATTTTTTTCATGTAAGAAGCCAATGACGAAGGAGCCGACTAGCCCAGGGAGAATCTCCGACACCTCACAGCCTTCACCTGCCTCAATCGCCTGATCACTACTGCTTGCCCTATAAATTTTTTTTCTCGTACATTTTCAGTCTGTAGTATGATGCATAAGCTATTTGTATTTTTACCTTGTCAACATGGTGATGGTCAGGCTTTGTCAATCTCAATCATGTTCCTTGGATTTGGAATTTCGTCCTGGTGCTGCTGCTGCTGCTCCTATTCATATCGCTAGCGCTAGGTGAGTGGTTAATTTTTGGTTCTGGTGTTGGACCTGATTCTGATTTTTGATACAACATGTTTTCTTCCGTGGATGGGCCATAGTTCAGGGGCATATTATTAGCTAGCACCCAAAGCCAAAAAGGCATGCGAGTGGACGCCGCGACATTCATAATTCAATCATTTTTGATTTTTTGGCTGTATTTTGTCATTAATGAATCATCGAGATTGGGTACTTCGAACACATTGAATTTGAATGTGAAAAAGCATTTTTGATGTAAGGTTGTCGTTGTAAATATTTGGGGTTTCTATTGCCGTAAAAAATGAGCAAGTAGGATCTAAATAACCGCATCAGGTCGAATCTTTTGCCCGTGCCAGCACCGGTGCGGCCGCGAAGCAGCGTCGAAAAGCATCCTCTAGTACTGGCACTTCTACATGGAACATTCATTATCATTACCTTTAGGATTAGCGAAACTACAAAAAATGTCTACTGAGTTATTATCCTTAGTCTACAACCCTACGCCTACACCCCTAGACGTAAGCCCCAAGCAAATTTTGTGTCTGTGATTCTGATTTGTCTGACATGTTTCCTCGTGAGGAATCGAAGGTGATGTGTAAAAAAGAACGAAAAAGCTTCGAGCGAAATGCCTGCGGGCCAAGGAATAAATGAGACGAAGCGTGGTCTCTAGTTGCAATGTAGCTGTTTTCGAAGCTTCTTCTAGTCGTTGACGTTATAGTGTTCATGTGTACAACAATTTTCCAAACACGGTAGTTGCGAAAGCGAAGAAGATCCCAGCAGGTAGAAGGCATACAGCACAGAACTCTTTGTCATGGTCGAAAATATCCTAGAGCAGAACGAATCTGGCATGCACTAATCCAGATGTAGTTGAGTCGCAAGTGATCACTTGCAACGTGATTCGAGTGAATGAGCAGAAAATGAGCTGAGCCATCACATCTACTGCAAAATACAAGTGTAGCTTTAGGAGTGTCTGCCAACTGCATCTGCAAGCAAATCCAGCAACGCTGCATTTCTGCCTTTCTGATTCTGCTCCTTAAATGACAAACGCAACAACTGCTCATGTCCAACAAAACCACATGCATGTTGTCATCCATTATTTTTTCCGCACGCATTGCAATAGACCGAGACGATCGAAACGCCACCTCGCTTGCGGTCGGGTGATTGGCCGATACCAGGCAAAAGCAGCGGCACTCCCTTGACGCGCGCGCGTCTCACCTGATGCAGAATGATCGGGTACGCGCATGATCGACTGACGCAGTGAGACGCTGGTCAGAAGAACGACGACCAAGAGCTGTTCAGCAGAAGCAGTCACTCCGCAAAGATGTTGCGGCGACTCCTTGTCGGCCTGTACGGTTTGGTTTTCGTATGGCGCATGTGCGCTTTGTGCTTCGCGGAATGGGTGTTGGATAGTACTTTTCTAGTGATAGAACCAACCGATGTGTGGTTCCGAGACTTGATCGCCAACACAAAGCAGCCTTTCCTCTTCTCCATCGTTACATGCATTCTGCTTTTGTCGGCGTTGAAAGGTGCTGGTAAAAAGCATGCAGCGGGAGGAAGTGATCCGTCGCTCGAAGGATCAGGTGCGACTGAAGCCTTGGAGGACGAAGATGCCGATGCTGGTATTGACGACGATGCTGGGGCTCCTCGCGCTGCGCGGAAGCGGAAGCATGGTAAAGCGATTGCAGGAAGCTCCTCTGGCAGAAGTCAACATGTTGAAAACCATGACAAGCGCTGGCGCTCTGGGAGTGGGAGAGACCATCAAACTAGCGAAGAAGGCAACGACCCTGCCAATCAGGATGGGAATAGGGCCCATGCTGTAGGTGGGGAAGTCGAACATAGTTCTATGGCAAGCGAGAACCATAATGTCGACGAAGATGCTCTACTTACAACGACTTCTGCCAGACTTTCGAGAAGGAAAAGAGCAGAAACTTTCATCATCAATCACGGCCGGGAGCTTCTGCGGACAACGACAGCAGCCCTCGACAGTTTATCGCGGTCGCTGACGGAAACTCTAGAAAAAAATCGAAGTTTCCCTACCAGTACCCGTGTGATTTCGCGCTCGCCTGACGGAACGGACGGACCTGCCCTGTCCGCATCTTACTCTCTACAGGCTACATCTTCAACTTCTGCAGAGAGGGTACGACTATCAGCTCCACCTCAACAGCCAATTGTGCTTGAAGATGATGAAGACATGGCCGTTGAAGATGATGAAGACAATCATCTGGCATCTTGGGAGTGCGGACGCCACAGTGGTGGTCGTTCAAATCGCGACACTGTAAAGGTGCATATGATGAATGGAGCAAACAGGAGAATTGCGACAACTACATCAAGCAGGATAGGACTTGCAGACGAGGATCTACAGGACCAAGCACGCACAGGAGCACCAGACGGGATCGAGTTACAGATTCTAGACGAAAAACGGAGCACATCCTCGAGCACCTTGATAGGCCAAAACAGTTCCCAGAGCGGTGCTCTGAATGTGTTGAAAGCGCCAGGCTTTTCGATGCTGAGTTCGCCCGCGAGACGGCTGCTTGCTAAGCAGCAGCAAAAATGGGAGCCGGGGCAGAGGGAGGCTTTTGAGCAGCGTTTTTCTGTCCTGTATACAAAATTGAAGGCCATGCTCCGTTCCTCCTCGTCTAGTTCTGCGTCATCAACATCGAGGAGTCCGAGTCCCGACAGGGACGATTCTGCTCTTCCGCAACTTCGCGACCCACTTGTAGGAGAGGCTGATAGATCAGATCTCGCGCGGCATTTCCTTAACATTTGTTCAACCTCGCGTCAGCCAGCTTCGAGTGCGAAGACGACTACGACAGCAGCAACAGTCGTACAGGAGCCTCCTCGGCATCAATCTACAACTAGTACGCGCAACACTAAGGCAGCAAACATTAAGGCAGCAGGATCATTGAATTCACGCTCTAACACTCGTTACAGTTCCTCGGCAGCTGCATCTTCGGCACAGCATGCAGCTTATACTGGTTCCGTTACCGCCATGGCGCCCCTGAGAGTAGAGCTCGTACTGCTGCAGACTCCGTTACTCAGTGATCAGCAGCGACTGTCCTCGGACACAGTTCTGTCATTCTACCAAGATTCAAGTGCTGAGCTGCTGTCCACAATCGGCGACCTAGATTCTTCGAACTCGTTGCTTCACGAAGGAACAAACTTGCTGGAAGACGGATCGCAGTCCAACACCTCTTCGACCCCGAAGTCGCAGCGTGAGAAGAGGACCACAACGTCTGCTGGGCTTGGAGGCGTGTCTCCTGGGCTTGGCGCTGAGTTGTCAGGGAAGCTACCTAGTAACAACGATTGGGAGCAAGATCACGTGGAGGTCGTTACTTCTCGACCAGTCGAAGAAGCCGAAGAGATTTTGAAAAGAGCTGCGGACTCCGTGCCACTGCCGCAGAAACAGGCGGAGGCGGGAGTAGATGGCGCTTCTCTATTGACTAGATCACAAACTACACAAGGTCGCGAAGATGATTCAACCACGAGCAGGAGCTTTTGCACCGTGAGATCGTATGAGTCAGCTTGTGAGCGTGGAGGAGCTTCCTCAGACCCGGCTTGCAAATCCATGTCCGTGTCGTCGCGCTCGTCTCTAGTGCCTGCAGTAAGCGCAGTTGGACGACGAGGCACAGATGCAGGTGCAGGAACAATAAGAAACAGCGGAAGTAGCGGAATAGACACGACTGTACTAGTATTCCAGAAATTTCATCAAGAAGACATGAGTCAGAGTCTTACTCTCGATTCTGATCTGCCTTCGGTTACGGTTTTATCTGCTGATGACTATAATGATCCAAGAAGATATCAAGCATCCTCGTCTGTTTTCGATGCACCGTTTCCCGGTGACATCAGCCACGTGGTCACGCGAGGGCCAACCCCCGTATTCGGCGTGCCGCCGTCACCTGCCTCAAGCGCGGGTCGTAGTTTTGACGGGGATGGGCATATGAACTTCATCATATCCGGCAATAGCGAGTCAGGCAATAGTGAATCGTGCGCACTGAGGCCGGCTTCGGATTTTCTGTGCCTGCGACAAGAAAGGCGCGGCAGGGTCGTCTCAGCTTCCTCGGCGGAAGACGAGGCGTCGTCCACTTCCTCTCTTCAACAAACACGGAAGTTTTCGTCGACAGACTTTTGTAGAAGCACCACGAGGCAACCAGAACCACTTCTAGCGCATGCTAATAGTGTTGCTCCTCAAGAGGATGGGCGGCAACCAGAACCACTTCTAGCGCATGCTAATAGTGGCGCTCCTCAAGAGGATGGGCGGCAACCAGAACCACTTCTAGCGCATGCTAATAGTGGCGCTCCTCAAGAGCTCAGACCAAATAAACGAAGCGAGGCAAATAAACGAAGCGAGGAACAAAACGATGACTCCAGCGACACCTCATGGACATTCGGCTTTGAGCCGCCTGCTGGAAGCTTGTCCGCACCGCGGCAGAGGAGTATGAGTTTGTCTTGTGGTGAGCTTCCGGACGCACAGGAAACCAATCTGGAACCCGGAAGGTCACCACAAGACGTGTCTTCAACTGGAATACACTCATCTGGAGGTGCAGGCGCTCCTAGTACTGAGACTGTAACAGTACAACTGGACGCGAAAGGAAGTTCTACTGATGAGATCGTACATGTAGTTGATGTCCTTGTGCAGGAGGATAGCATAGAAGATGGTCGTGGTTCCGGAGTTCCATCAGGGGATAGCTGCTGCTCCGCGTCGAATACCACTTCTTCGTTAAAAAACGTCATGAAGGATGATCACTCTAGTCCACCTAGCACGACTGAGGATGTAGTCTACGTCTGTCAGGAACACAGCACGGAGATGAATTACCAAGCAGGCATTAGCACCACGAGTCCTTCTACCGGAGGAGCTTTTTCTTCGACTCCCGATGCTGGTGTTTACCTACCAGACAACAGTACCCTTCTTCGTGCGCGACGCAATCTCTCAGGCGGCGACCTCTGCTACTTCACCCGACCGTCCTCGATAAATTTCGACATGGTTTTGGAGGAGGGTGAGGGAAACGAAGAAACCTTGAATACTGTTGCATCATCGGAGAGGACAGACACGCACACGACTCGCACGACACCACTGGGTGGGGTCCGTATCGATTGTAATGAACTTCAATCTTCGGTTCTTGAGGTGTCGCCTGTCAGGAGTTTCCCACCAGCTGGTCCTGGAAAAGTAGGAGGAACACACGTCGGTGTCGGTGATGAACAGTTCTTACTGCAGAACCAACATGCACTTCAACAGCACATTCTGCGCCGTCGCTTAGCAGAAGGTGAAGACTTCTTACAGAAACAGGAGCAGAGGACTGAAAACCTTAGATTTCTTGTTGACAGAAACAAGGGAACGGGAAGGTCCCGAGCACTGCCGTTTGGTGCACCGCTCCCACCTTCTCCGTTTCAAGAAAAAGAAAATCAACTTCAAAAAAAAGGTTCGACTCCTTCCACCTTCTCCATTCCAGGAAGTCGAACCGCCCCTGAGCACTTGTCGCGCCTCCTCCATAAGAGTGACTTCTCTGTCTCCGGCTCGTGGGATCAAACCAGTCGAGAACTTTCACCGGTGTCTACTTGTCAAAATCAAACTAAAATGCATATTAAGGGTAGGTTTTTAACGATAAACTTCATATATAAAGTATCTGATAAAGGAAAAGGTGCTCGTGTTACCGTTTGTTTTATTGCGTTTCCTGAATTACACGGACAGGGAAAGACGAGGCAAAACAAACGGGAAACAGAAACACTGACTAAGACCCTACCTCTAAGCTTACGTCGACGCGGAGAGGGGTAGAGCCATTAGGCATACTGAAACAGAAACAGAAACTGCCGTTGCATCAAGTAGAAGGAGCAGATGTCCCATCTACTTGCGCTAGTAGCACGAATGCGGGCGTTAGCCTTAGCACGGCGACTTCGTCCGTAGTCGGATCTGCAACATCGTTTTCGCCTGGAGTAGAAGCTGTGCC
This sequence comes from Amoebophrya sp. A25, assembly GCA_905178165.1. Lineage (NCBI taxonomy): Eukaryota > Dinophyceae > Syndiniales > Amoebophryaceae > Amoebophrya > Amoebophrya sp. A25. The sequence goes on from CAJINU010000063.1 coordinate 621,706, forward strand.
GAGCGGTAGCAAACCCGTAGCGAACCTCTCGTCGGAGAAGCAAAACAGAGGAACGAGGATGAGCCGTTCTAGAAATCACAGACGGGTGGTGGAGCTGTCTGAAAAATTCCCTAGTTTTCATGATGAAAGCGATATTTTCTGTTCTAGTCTAAACGAAGCCGACGGGTCCCGACTGGTGCTCGTCAATATGAGCGACAGATCTCACCTCGGTGACAGGGAGCCGGCGACTTCATTGGGTGCAGTGAAAAAGATCATGAAGAACGCGGCTGGTGGTTTTTCCACTAGGATAAATATAGGTGAAAGGCGACCATCCAAAACTAGGTCGCATACTGAAACAGGAGCCAGAACGATAGCCACTTGCACCTCAACAAGCTCTTCTATCGGAAGGAAGATGGACAGCAAAAACTTCTCCACAACCTCTAGTTTTGCGACTACGAGAAATGTTGACGTCTTCAAAGGTGAAACTCAAACTGCTGCTGCTGTATGTAGTTCCTCAAGCTCTTCCGATACCCCATCTGACCAATGTGAAAGGACAAACCAAGGACCACCACGTGCTGAGGTGAATTTGGGATCAACTGCGGCGCGGGAGGGGGCTCAAGCGGGCGCGGGAGTGGGCTTCCCAAACTCGCGTGCTGTGACCACTGCTGTTGGAGCACGAAAGCGAAGACCACCGCCCTTTGCAAGTGTTGCGCAGCCACGACTTGATGAAAGTCGAACTGCACCTGCTGAGCGAGGACTTGGAGAAGAATATCGTCAAGCTCAGCCAAACGCAGATGTGCCAGCTGTTCGAAAAGGAAACTCTACAAATACGGTTCGCAAAAGAAGGACGTCGCACGATTTTGGCAAGATGACAGCAAGCACGTCGTCTGCTTCCCTTTCGCGAAGTCACAGCGCGGAGTCTCGGGCCACCTCATTGAGTGGTGGCAGTAGCAGTACCAGTAGTAGCAGTAGCGACACCAGCGATGCTGGTGCTGGTAGATTTGTCTCTCAGCGATGCGCGTTGACAAAGACAGCATCGACCCAGGAAATGCGGCAGGGAAGGCAAAGCAAAACCAGGGCGGCGCCCTCTCCGGACGACAGTTGGCAGGATGAACAAGAAACCTTCTCAACAAAAGACAAGGCGCATCCGCTACTTTTGCGAACGGGTACCGATCGTGACGCCCCGACTTCAGAGCCAGGAGATCAAACTGCTGCTCCGTGGGCACAACGGTCCGGCATTGCTTGGTGGCCGTGGGCGAGCCATGAAAGAGAATTCCCCGAGCAAAAGTGCTTCGAAAAGAGTGGTCACGATCCAGACGATCCTGTTGATGTCGACATCGAAGATGACAATTTGGAGGAGGATTGCTCGCCCTCAGCGACCTCTTGGGCTGCAGGTGAAAAGAAAGCGACTGTTCGGCTCTGGATGGTTTTGCTTCTGCTGCTTCCACCCTTGATTGCTTATCCTGCGAATTTACGTCACTATCGAAGCACAAAGCAGCTCCTTTTGTTTCTGCATAGGGTTCGACGCACACCAGCTGCAAATGAGGAGTCAAGGACGGCTTCGTCTGCCTACGAATTGCAATTGCTAAAAGAGATCAAGGACCTAGGCCTTCCCGACGGCGAAGTCGGGTTTTTCGGCGCCTCTGAATACTTGGGGGCAAAAGATCATCAAGGAAATGAAAAAGAGAAACCTGCGGAAGGTAAACGGAATAAAGCTTCGAAAGGCACCAGAAACCGACGAAGCAGGATTGAATCCAAGGAACGACGGAGGGGGTCTCCCAGCCGTGGCAGCCGGCACACGTCCAAGGATCGAGGAGCCCGTCCTCGTGCCCCTACTCCTAGAAGACGACTGAGGGGTAGTGAAGCACGTCCACGCAGGCTTTCGGGTGGACCTCCCTTATTTCCAGATGACGATGACGGAGATGACGGAGTAGACCGGAAAGCAGGAGCAGTCCCCGCCACGGCTTTTGGCACGAAGAGTCGAGAAATCGATGGCTCAACCGCTCGTAGAAATCCTATCACCTTTTTTTTGGAAAGCGCATGGGAGCGAGATATTTTGGTGCAGTTGTATGAAGGCTTCGTTTTCCGGACAAAGCGCTACAAGTGCTATGAGCAACAACAACTTTACGTCGAACCTGGCACGACGCGATCCATATTTCAGGACGAAAATATCTGCGAGGGCTCTAACACGGTGCTGGATTCCATGTGGAGGTCGCGGCGGCATTCATCTCAAGTTCCTGCTGAGAGTAACTATGGAGCTCCTGGTGCTACTCCTCACAACCAGCTGCAGGGTGCGGAACAACTACAACAAGAACGAACCCATGATGATCGACCACATGAAGTCGCCCAAGACAGTGGAGGAGGTCGTGGTAATGGTGTTCATGCGGGGGCCCAAGAAGAGATGAGCGATCACCTTTCACTGTTTGCTTCGTCAATGGAGAAGCTCGAAGACGAAGCGTTTTCACACTTTGACGAACCGATAAACCTGCGTCAACACTCCAAATCTTCTTACGTTTCTGGTACTAGTAGTAGTTGGGAGGAACATCGTCCGGGCCCTCTTTTGGACGGTACGAGAACGGGGGGAAGTAGAAGAAGTAGTAAAGATAAAAGTATGTTGAAAACAAGAGATTCGAAAATCCTTGCAGAGCAGGAAATGAGAAGCTCAGATGCAAAACCTCCACTCATGGATCAATACGCACTTTGGAATTTTGAAGACAGAAAAGAAAATCCTATGAATCCGGAGGACTCAGATGCGGTTGCGCAATCGTCAGATGGAGCAGATGACCAGACGAAGAGGGATGATCCCGCTGTCTCCCGTGGAGACCGAAAGCACCGGGAAGGCCACGAAACTCCCGGAGTCGGGGCGCTGACAACTGAGGCTCCTACAGCTCCGGAATCACACAACCAAGCAAAGTCAAAGAGCATTCTTCACCAGCCGCAGAAAGATTTGGGACAAAATCTAGCAGGAGCACCTCCAGGTATCAAAGGAGACGACCACGCTACAATGCCACTGGTGTCGCCTCAGTCTCCCACGAGTCCCAGACTCGATGCGCCAGCACCTACACCGGTTTTCATTACGCTAATTTCCATACGATCAGTAAGCATTCTTGTGATCATGAAATGAAAGATTCCGACTTCTCAATAAGTTGTACATGCTCACTTCTAGTAGTTACTCCCTTCTCTGGCTATTTTTCATACTTTTCCTATCTCCTCTACTAACGTAGCCAGCGAGTCAGCTAGCACGCAGACCGAGGCCTCGCCTTCTCCCTTATTGCATGAACTAGCAGCACGGCAGTCGGCGTGGGGTACTCGAAATCGACCTGCCGGTGGTGCGTCGATATCTGCGTCCAAGGCTGGATTATCTAGTAGTACAGGAGTCGAAGCAAGAGCAGAGCGTGGCAGACTCGACGAGGAGACGTCCGAGCCAGCAGTAGAGGCCCAGAGCGTGCCGAGTCAAGAAATCGATGCGAACATTCGTGATGGCATCACAGCTCCGAATGTCATTCCTTTTGGATCTGAAGAACCGAAAAGAGGACTTGAAATGAGTAGCGTGCCTTTCTTCTCGAAGGAAGCTGTCGGTGCTGACGTGGAAGGCGATGAAGGTGAAGGGATGAACTTGGGCTCTAGAAGACTAGAAGGTGCACCTGCGGAAGATGATCGAGATGTCTTGAACGAAGATGCAGCCACGGACGCGGAAATTCTAGAGTCTGAGTTCTACAATTCTTCTGCTGGGGAAGACATAGACATGTTGAGTGAAGATGGCTCTATTGAGCCTGATGGAGAAGGCATCCCGCGTGAGCATTGGGATGATTTGAAAGACGGGCTCTTTGATGATTATCAGCCTGCATATACCAGAGATGCTACAGGGACGGCGGAGACCGAAGCAGAGCGAGAGAACAGCGGCTCGGTCCGAGAGTCTGTACATGCCTCTGCGAGCGCACAGAAGAGCATGCTTCCGTCAGAAATTGCCGCAGAAATAGCCGACTTGGAATATGAAAAAAAGATGAAAAGTTTCGATACGGGAGGAATCGGAGATCTGGATGTTTTCCATAGAGCAGGTAATGGTGCAGGAGCAACGTTACGATTTCTATTTGATCAAAGTATGCCTGAGATCGAAAAGGAAGGCTATCAGTCAGGCGTCGGCACCAATGGAGCTCCAGATGCTTCGGATATGCTCCTCGAAGATTCCGATGATGATATCGACCTGGATGATCCCGACCTGGATGAGATTTCGGATTCAGCGGATCCGGTTGACGACAACTACGACGATCCTGAAGACCTTGATGACGACGATTTGGATGAAGACTCGTCTTCTCCAGACGACTTCGATGAAGAGAGTGATGAGGAAGATTATGATGAAGAAGGCGATGACGACTTCGATGACAAAGAGGATGTCGATGACAAAGAAGATATCCAGGCTCAAAATATGGCGTTTGAGAACAGCAAAGACGAGAATGCAGCTAGATGGGCAGAAGCATTGGGCTACTCGGACGAAGACGAGGATAGCCGCGCCACTGAGGACGAAGATGAAGAAGCCGCTGGGAGTGAAACAGGAGAAATTACGCTGCGACGGCTGGCAGAGGAAGATGAAGAAGACATTCGCTTAAACGAAGAGCGACACGGCGACTCCATTCACCTGGCAGACCAAAATCCTTTAATATTTGAGGATGAAGCTCAAGTTCAAGATGAGACCTTGAGGCCTCAGCGAAGACTCGAGGGCGTTTACGAAGGTTCCTCTGGTCCTCGGAATGGACCTCTGGAAGACGACGGTGCGCAAAGGCACGAGGACATGACTGGAAGCGATATCATCCACGAACACCGACCAGGGCAAGAAGATGGTCTACGCGATCGTAGAGAAAAGAGTATAAAGCCGCAGGAAGAACGCAGTGGTTCAAAAGACAGGCGTTTACACGCTTGGCATATTCGCAAAAAGCTAGCCGACATGTTTGCTGGTGCAGCTGCGTTTAAAGACGGCGCTAGTCCTCTGGACACGATTCGTGCCCCACAGCGCGCTATTTGCTATGCTGGTCGCGAGTCGTCCGTGCAGCGACCGGGAAGACTTACAATCGGTGAGGACAATGAAAAAGCAATGTGGTTCGAAGAGGCAATTTTGAACTCGAGATCTAGCTATTATCTGAGTGGAGTGCAGGTCTGTCACGACTGCCTCCACTTTTTCTGGCAAAACCAGATGTTTGATTTGTCGTTTTTCGTGAAGCAATTTTTCGTCGATCGAAATTCTGGATCTGCTGGAGCGCGTAGCAAGAGAGGTCCTGAAAGACAAAGAATATCATACGATTACAACGAGGACGAGGACGAAGAGCGAGACGACGAGGTTGCGAGTATAACGCATGACGCTGCCGGTGACGGCTTTGGAGGCACAACACCGCGGCAAGAATCTTGTCTAGGAGCTTTGTATATCAATATAGCGAAAACGCCCTCATTTTTACCTACAAATCCGTCTGCACAACCTCTGTGGAGCCGCGTCTGGAAGAATGTAAGGCACGTCCCGGAAACCCTGTGGGAACTTTTCGGTTTAAGCTTTCTATCGCACCATTTTGCTCTCGAGCCAATAGCTTGTGCGATAGAAGGCCTGCAACTCTTCGCGCGCTCTCCGTTCGTAAGAGACCTTGAAGAACGGTTCCAAAAATACTTGATGAAAAGTTGGGGATTGGAAGACTTTGTGGAGCGTGTAAAAAGCCGGCTTAACGGATTTGCTTTTGATTTTAAAAGCTTCACTTTGTTTGGGCAAAGGGACGATGTGTCCTGCAACGCCGCTGGCGAAATCGATGCTGAGAATGTCGACCCCGCCCCGGCGCGCAGTCCTGAAGCTGATGAGATACACAGAACAGGCAATGTCCTCGTAGAAGTCCCTCAAGGTCGTGAAGCCCAGCATGAGCCTGCTCTTGGTCTTGACAACCATGACTCGCCTGACTCAGCTGGCGCGTTGCATGAAGTAAGTTTGGCTCGCGTGCCGTTGGAAGAGTACAATTTGATGCAGGAGGGCTTTTTTGTTGAGGGTTTAGGCCATCTGAACAGTGAAGAGGTGGAGAATATTTTGTTCTTACAGACCGATGATTTACCTCCAGAAGCACCCGCACGTTGGGCAGGTACGTATTTTCGGGAACCCAATTACATTCTTTTGGACGGTGGTTGTCGTCGCAAAGTGGTTTCTTTCTTGGAAGAGCCAGAACAAAACCAGAACCACGAGCAGGATTATCAGGGGCTGAAACCTCGCTTACGTCGCCCGCGATCGGAAACAGAGCTGCTCACAGCGTCAGAGGAAGAGGGCGCGGCACAAGCGTTGATGATGCAGCAGTCGTCAAGTACTATCCTAGGCGGCGGCAGTGGAGGTGGTACGCACCACAGTTCGTCTGCTACCTCGCCTTCTCTTCCTTGTTCGCCAGGTCTTCACGCAAGAGTTGGTGGAGACACGGGCTGTAGTCATCGGTTAGGAACTCCAGGAGGAGGACCTCCACGACCTAGACGAGGATCTTCACGTTCTGGAGGGAGCAGGAGACGACGACTTACTGGTGAACAAGACACCAGCGACGATCAAGTACAAGATCCTCACAACCTTCCACTGGGGGATCACGAGTCGTCAGATGAGTCACTTGCTGCGGATGTGATATTCAACTTGGAAGCTGTTACGAGGCAAGACTCGGTCAAAAGCATTTTTCGAGGGATCAGCGCCGATGAGGTTCTGCAACGGAAGCCGAGTCATCAGAGTCGCGTCGGAAGCCGTGTCGGTTCAAGGAGGTCAGGCACCGTGTCAAGGGCGAGCGGAGCGGGAACACCTCCGGTGGTGGGGCAGCCGGGCTCTAGTGTTGAGGCCATGGATCACAGGGCAACAGAAGATTCTGGTGGCAGTACGGGCGACGTAAAGAAGGTAGGGAATCCGAGTAGCACTAGCAGCTCTGTAGACGCGGGTAACGTACCTGTGTCAAGTAAGAACTACGGGCGTATTATAAGTCGGGAGAAAGAACAAGAAGAACCTTCTTCACAAGATGCGCGACCCGGCGAACCTCACCCCCAGGAACGTCTGACTCAACCAGTCAATAGGAGCAGAGCAGAAACTGTTGATGTGTTACACGAAGTCCCTGATGCATCACAAATGCAGATAATGCCCGAGTACATTCCAACCTCCGAGGAAACTCAAGATTTGAATACGCGTTTTGTATCTGAAACCAGTGCCTTTACCAAAGAGCATCATGGAAGTGACCCTCCTGGCGAAGCTGCCACTGGTTCTTTAAATTCGGATTTTATTTCGCCTCAAGAACTGTCACCTGATGCATCTCCGACAAGCAAAAGAGGACGATCCACAGGCACCATTTTGCAAAATGGAGCACGCACAGGAGGAGGTAGAGGAGACAACTCTTTACCAGGCGGTATCCACACACCGCGCACCCGCAGTCGTGCAGTTGACTTAGAACAGGCGCATCAAGCAATTCGTCGTGGCATGCACTTAAGGGATCTGGCTGCAACAGATCGCTTTGGCTCAACGTCTTTTTCGATCTACATGAAAAAAGACTTTTCAGTCACACTGTTACTCAAACGGCGACATGATTATGGCACGAATCTTGTCGATCATCGTGTCCTATGTGTATTAGAGCTCGAGCCAAACCCATTTCCTGTGGATTCCGTGGCCTACTTCGGCAGTGCCGCTGAGGAAGAGCGAGAAAAGCTACGTAACGCAGCGCAGCAAGCATCTACGGAAGAGGACCGGCTGGAGGAGGAAAGAAAGACACAGTTGCAGTCGCAGAGAGAAGAATTATCTGGAACCTTACCAGGAGGAGCCCGTACAGGCGAAGGCGACGCTGTGGAGCCTGTTGTGGGGTCATCACCAGAGCTCGCAACGCAGGCGGCACCAGATCAAGAGATACGACTACTTGGAGAGGACGACGCAGAGCAGTTCAATAGGGCGGGCGTCGTTGATGTGGCCAAACAGCAACAGAAAACAGATGCAAACGCCGTTCAAACAGCTGAAAGACGCGAAGCGAGCGAACGGGATAATCAGAAGGCTCCTAAGGAAGTTGAAATTGTAGATGAGTCTCTGCATCAGCGTGTTCGTTTTGTGCCAAACATTGCCGGCAATTTCATGCATGTGAAGCGGGAAGCCTATCACTACGTTGCGCAGCGGGAGGGAATCATGCGCGAACAGATTCAGGAACAGAAAGTGGATATCAGCAGTACAAAAAGCGAGGCCTCCTGGACTGGAGCTGGCACTCTCGCAGACCAGTTCCATGAAGAGGCGGTCTTAACTCTCATTGCACATTCCCGGGATCTCCTAGACGAAAATGATGAGCCGGACGAGACAGCAAATAGTCTCACAACCGAGCCGGCAGCTTCATCTCATCATAGGAGCCACAGAAGAGACAATCACAGTTCCGAAACCGGGAACAGACAGGCTGTATCTCCAGCCGAGACACCTGCAGCTAGTCCCAACGTGGACGATGGTGTCCGAAATAGCGGCATGAAAAGGACTTCTTCCAGCGTCATGACCAACGGTCCCGAAGTAGGACACGAGGGTTCCAAAATGGTGCCTCCAAGAAGAATGGTATCAACTTTCTGGAACGGCTATCGTTGGTCTAGCCAGTTTCCAGGTCTGCCCCATCAACGAGAAGAAAAGCTTCCGCCCGGACGCACCAGCACGTTGCGACAAGCGCCACCGCTTGAAAGATTGGGACCGATCCGGAGATACTTGCCATCCGAGCAGACGAGTGCGGGTCCGGGCTTGTTTTTAGATACGACGCGCAATATGTGTGATTTTCTGCTGGATCCCGAAGGTAAAGCACTCTTTTACTTTGCAGATCTGGTGCGCGACGAGCGATCCGCCTATGTCCAGGATGCGGGAGGGCCGGCGGAGACGCCGGTGATGGGTGCATTAGGAGAGCTGCCTCAAGTGGGTACGTTTTTTGATGGCGCCAATAATCCTCACATGGTGCTGATGGCAGGTGGAGGAGGGGCGATGTCAGAGGATGATGACACAGCCCTTCTAAGTGAGCTTCTCTCCGCTGAGCAGAAGAATACGAAGTCGCCCTTTGTGCTTTCGAGATCTTGGGTGTTTGACTTCTGGTCGCGTAGAGGGGAACTAGCATCGTTTGTGGAAGCTTGGTCACTGTGGTTACCAACTGCGGGCCGCGCATTTCTCTCACAGATTTTCTGCGGACCACAAACACAAAGTGTCGAAAATGGAGGGACGAAGAATAGTAACGATAACGCTCCTGCCGAAAGATCAGCAGGATCTTCCTCTCAACTTCTCAGGACTCCGAGTTCGGAACTTCCCGATGTCGTTGTCGGAGGTGCCGATAGCGATGACGAAGACGTTGAAGGAGCACTGTCTATGTCTGTGGAGAGCGCGGAGGATCATCGTGCTTTCTCCACTACGCCATCTTCGAGACGGGCTGTTGTTGGGACTAGTGCCGGCGGTGGGGGAGGTGGAGCCGCGCCAGGCGTACGACGTCGGCCCTTGTCGCAAAACGAGAAGGAAGCGCTCGCTCGCTTGAGACGATTAAGGGAACAGAAGCGCGTTCTCGAACAGCTGACACTTTCCTCCGGCAGCGTTGTTGAGTCTGTCGAAGAGATAGAAACTAGTCCTTGGGGCCAAGAACGCGTTGTCCGTGTCTACATGGGCGACTACAGCCACGACGATTTTCCGCACGAAACTCTGGATCTGCTCTTAGGTGAAAACCATGCGGCAGCAAATCCTCAGCTCTGCGTACTGGGAGAGCGCGTCTATCGAAGCGAGTGGCCCTTAGCAAGGCGAAAGACAGAGGTGCATTGGAAGCACGGAGATGCTCTACATTTGAACGGCGAAAGCGGTTTGCTTTTGCCAGTTTCCGCAGACGCACAGGAGGACAGTTTTTTCCGAGTTGACGACTACAACAACTTAGAAGCTGGTGGGCCGATCTGGGATGTGCAGGCTGTGGTAGATCAGGCACGAAGGTTGCGTCCAAGAGGCGATTTGTCTTCTTTAAGAAGTGCGAGAGCGCGTCCGCGTGGGAGAGATGGGAGAGGCGATAATTATGGTGAACCACGTAGTGGAGCACGTTCAGCATTTCCGAATGGCCACCCCATCGATTTTGAAGGACAACATAACAGAGTACGGGAACAGAGTACGCTGCTCAAAACAGTGACTAGAAGCATCGCGGCATCAAATCTGCAGGTTGATGTTAAAAGTAGCGGTCCTTCTGCTTCTCATTCTCATCAAGAGGCTGAAGCAAGTGAAACACGCCGCCGACTGGTCATTGAGGATGTCGAAGACGAGGATGAAGAAGTGCATCCTCGTGCTGCTGCTGCTGCTGCTGCTGCTGCTGCCGGGTCTCAGGAGCGCAATGAAGAGGATGATGGAGAGGAGTACGACTACCACGAATTTGAAGGTTTTGAGCAGTATCAATCAAGTTATGCTCAACAACATAGTGATAGTGGGCGACGTCAACATAGAACTAGAAGTTCGAGTTCATTGACTGGTAGTCCTCTACAGATGCAACGTGACCACCACAGATCTGTATCGAGAACAACAAACGAGACCACGCAAGAAGAGCAGCTGGAGCAAAGGCGCTCGAGCTCCGACTCTGAGGATGGTTACGACGAGTCATCGTTTTCGTTCTTTGGAGCCGGGCAACACCAGGATGATGATGAGGGAGTTCACGACGAAGGTCCGCTTTTGGCGTCTAGGGATGAACGCGCACAAGAGGTTGATCGGCACATCAGTCGCCTTGCTGCAGCGGGTGCCACAGGGGCAGCGCCTTCTTTGGAATCTCTGCCTTCTGTGGTTTGGGAACCAAGCGACACTGAATTGAGCATCATCGTCGAAGAGTCCAGTCAGGAAAGTCTGAGTCAAACGCCAGATGAAAATCAACATGAAAGTGAGACAGGGATGGGGAGGCAGGAATCATCGAAGTCACTTGCCTCGTCAGGCTCAGGTGCGGAGCTCTCCCCCGAAAGCATCGTGAGACGGCAAGGAGCAGGGGGAGAAGGGCCTGAGTTAAGGGCCGAAGCGACTGTGTATGAAAATAGCCAGCGGCGTGATCACTTTGAACAGCAACTGCAACAGGGAACCGCTGCAGATCACGCTGAAACAGTATCTTCAAAAATAAAGCCAGAAGTGGGAAGCCCTGATGGATACTCTGCGCGCGGACCTGAGTACACACCAGAGCCGCGGGACGCTGACGATGACGAAACAGAGAACGCGGCGTCTAGACCCGCCATCGGAGATTATCATGCTCCTGGTGCATCCTCATCAGCTTCTGCTTCGGGGGCTGTCGATGGAGCGAGTTCTGAACGTGAATGCGACTTCGACGACGACGCTGATTGCGACTCGTCAGTTGGCTCTTCCTCGGTTGCATCGGGAGGTTTTCACTTACCGTGGGAAGGCCCTGTTATCCAATCACATACTGCTACAATGATTCTGCGTGATCATCAATCTGGTGGTGTCTGGGGAGGTGCTTCTGCTGCTGGTATGCAACGTGTAGAGCGGCAGGATGTAGCTGTACTAGGGAACCCGAGCGAACCGTTTCGAAACCAGGGGGAACACATAGATCAGAGATATCCGGTTGCTTCGCTCGGCGATGATTCCCACTATCGTGGAGGGGAAAGTGTTGCAGCAAAGCAAAGAACTGATGTTGGAGGAGAAGATCAACATGTACATGCTCAAGAGACTGAGCAGCAAGAGCACCAGCATGGCCACCCTACCTCAAAGATAACAAGCATGGTTCTTCCAGTTCCAAAAAGTTTCGCATCTTCAGGCCCCTCATCTCAACTAGTTTGGGAAAGCCGCGAAAACGCTACTTCACTGAGTGTGCATACGCGGCCGAGCCCAGAACCAGAAGTCGAAGAGCACGGTGGCCGTGAGGGTTCGTCATCTTCGACGCCGACAGCGTTTCGCCGTCGAGGTTTTTGGTCAAGGGGCACGATCCCGGAGGCTAGCACGAAATTGAATTTGGAAGATATCTCATCTGTGATACCGGAAGACGTTGCTCTTCATCAGGCTTCTGGGGGTCATCAGCAAATATCGGATCTAGACGACCTTGGATCTGGAGTTTTGTCACAAGTAGACCCGGAAATCAAGAAGGTCGGAGTCGGAGCAACTGATCTTCAAGAAAGTGCCACTGCTCATCCAGTTTTTGAACTACATGGACTCGTGGATACAAAAGATGACCAGCAGCAACGTGAAGAACATCCGGCTCACGGTCTTGATGCAGACGCAGCCATTGAAACAACTTGGAAACGAGATCGGGAGATTGTTGTGGACAACTCGAGTGCCGCGGATGGCTCTCCACTGGCACTGGACGATACAGATCCTAACGCGGAGGCTCCTCTGTTGCCAAAAGTGATTACTGATTGGCCAGGGGACATCAACAAACTTTCGAGTCGAGATGAAGATTTGGTGGCAAAGGATCGCGTTCGCGATCTCCCTCCAAGCGCAAAACTACAGCGGGACACACAAGTAGTGGAGCAAATCGTTACTCCCGCATCGGGGACATCACGAAGTTCAGCAACGGCATCTGTCCTCAAGAAAGCACCACAAGGCCGCGCACCACGAGCGCGAAGCTCCGGACTTCCGACAGGATCACACCAGCGCCCGAAGGCATCGGGAAAGCAGACACCTACTTCTCGAGGTGGAACGCCTCCTACCCCAACGCCAAACTCCGGCAATGCAGGAGGTTCATCTGCTGGAGGTCATAGTACTCGTAGTCCGCCTTCTAATGAAGGACCCTCTGGAAGCGGAGGTGGAGACTCAGGGAGGGAAAATTCAGGTGGAGGAGGAGCAGATCCTGGTGGCGGAGGGTCTCCTGGGGGTTCTGCTCCTAGTCCGACTGGGAAAGAACGCGGCTCTCCACCTGGCTCCACCAGCGGTTCTCCACATGCGGCACCGCCGCCTCCTCCTCCTCCACCGCCGCCACAACCACCTGGAGGATCGGGCGCACTCGTCCCGCAGTCATTCCGTGGGCGCGACTACAGACCAAGTGACCGTAGACCGAAAAGCCGGAGATGCGGTTTATCTTGTGCCGCAGAGGCAGATGAGCAAGACCGACATATCGCACTTACGATCGCGAAGTTGCGTTGTCCGCTCTTCTTCATGGACGAGCTTTTTGCTCCCAACCACGTAGCCGAAAGGCACAAACGCGCAATGGTGCAACACTCCATCCGCTCTCGCCGAGTTTACTGCGAAAGGAGGGCACAGTCAGGCCGTGTGAGTCATGAGAGCAGACAGGGAACTTTTGCTGCCTCGCGAAGGGCGAGTCTCCTCACACATCGTTTCTCCTCGTCTTGGAGCGCGTCTTCATCGACTCGGGGTAACAGTAATACTTGGGCTGCCACTCTATCATCTACTGCGTCTTCGTTCTACTCGTTTTTCACCTCTGCGGCAGCCGGTGCGGCTGGAAGCAAGCAGGGAAGAGCAGGGGGTATGAGCGCTGCTCCAGGTTTAACCAGTGCCGCCCCAGGAGGACAAGGCGTGAATCCATTTCTTCATAATCTTCCTTCGGGGTCTGCATCTGCGCCAGGAAATCGCCCGTTGGGGTCTTCACCAAGCGTCCAGCAGCACTACCTCGGAAACAACAACGGAGGTTCGTCGTCCGTAGTTGGTTCATTCGCGCCTGGGTCGCGTGCGGGTGCGCATTTGAATCAAGCTATGGTAGCTAACCACATGGCGATGGGAGCAGCAACTTTGCCTGGTCAGACGAGTGTTGGACTAAAAAATCCTTTTGCAGTCGGGTTCGTGCCATTGCACTCTCCGTTGCAGTCAGCGCATCTTTTGCATCATGCTAGACTTTCGGCATTTTCGCCTGATGCATCGCCGGGAAGTGCATTTGTCCATGCCTCTCTTCCCCTTCCTTCGCCGGTGACCCCAAGTCGCGGTCAACCGCAGTATGCCTCTCTTCCGCTTCCTTCGCCGGTGACCTCAAGCCGCGGTCAACCTCTGGGAGGCTCCTTTCCGTTGCGAGACGCAAATGCACTAATCAAACAGCGTGATGAATACCGTTCTTCGCCTATAATGAATAGAAGGAGAAGGTCGTCCCCACCTTCTACTGCTCCAACATCACTGGCGGCAGCAGGCAGTCGTGGAATTCCAGCTCCAGGCAGCTCGTCCGCTTTCAACCAGCACCACCAGCCGCTCGCCTACAATGCAACTGTCACTGCTTCGTCTCCTTTGCCGACTAGGAGTGTGTCATTTTACGCTGCAGCCATAAGATCCAGGCCTGCTACTCCTGCAAGCCCGCAGAGCCACGCACGTAGGATTGGATTTGCGATGCCCCCAGGGTCAGGGGATGCGAGCAGTACACCGCCGCAGGGTGTCCGTCATCATTCTCTCCGACATCACTCTTCCATAGTTCCTCCAGATACTCCGCTAGCAGCCACGCCTGATTTTGCCTCGCTACTGGCTGCGAACTCTGCTGTGCCACCGGTAACTCCCGCAGAGGATGCACGGACTGTAGCGCAGCGCCTCTCCTCATTAGACTACCTACGGCAGCGCTTTTTTAGTCAAAGTAGTAGTGTCTCCGGTATAGGAGGGGGAGCCACGACCACGACTAATGCCCAACATGTTCATGATCTCCTCTACCAACAGCAAGGTCTGGTGACCCAGGGAAGCGTAACAGGGGGGTTGCAGTTTCCTTCGCCAGCGTCTACTGGGATGACATTTCCTTCAATGTGGGCTCAGCCATTTCAGCAACCGATGCCACACTCTTTTGATGGTGGTGGCGAAGAGACAGAGGAGATGACACTGTTCAAGATGAACAACCTTTTAGCCGCACAACAGGGCGGAGGCGGTGGTGGTGGTGCTGGATTTTTATCTGTTACAGCCGAGTCAGCCTCTGCATCTGGATCTGGAGGCGGAGGCTTCTTAGATATGGGACGTGGCAACACCGATACGCATCAAACAGAAGAGGACGATTTTGTTTGCTCTATAGGAGAGCCGGTTTTGCTCAGCGCAAGCGAAACCAGGAACGCTTTTGTCGCAACATGGACTACGTCTGCTGCTGAGGGCTTTGCAGCTCTGTCTTCATCGTCGAGAGCAGAGGTCAGTCCGGCATTTGGACCGAGGAATAGTGGACAACAGCACCAGCAAAATATAGCTGGAATTAGTGGAACGGCAACTGCTCCTCACCATACCATGATGAATTTGAATCATCTACTTAGTGGAGCGATGTCGCCAACTGGTGCGATGCTGCCGCTAGTACACGGCGCAGCTACCCCAACAGCTGCACAATTTGCAACCGGGGACGACGCTGCTGGTCCGCATCAACTCCAGCCTGTTCTTGACTCGAGGAGACCTTCTCACCAACTACATATCCATCGGCACAACGTGTCGCAGCAGCACATATACAATGCTATTCTTCAGTCTCCCGTGGATGACGAAGGAAGGGCTCGACAGATCTTACAGCAGACTCGCGTGTCGCAGCAGCGCGCAGCTTCTGCTACGCGCACGAACAATGCAGGAGGCGCTGGCGGACGTACAACCATCTTGACTGGCGGCGCAGCAGCAACTGCAACCACAGCTATTTCGACTCTGTCTGAACCGGGGTTGCCTGAGTTCCACATTCCCGCCGAGCACCTTTTTTTCGACATGCGGCAAATCGTCTTTCCCTACTCCTACAATCCTCAACTGCTTCCAAGATCTCGGTCGTCTCAGGTGCACTCCTCGAATCGAGGCGTGAGCGCTGCCGGCGAGTACCGAACGGTTTGGCTACGACGCAAGCAATTCGAGCCGAGAGGACAAGATGTTGAGGAATTCATCATTTCCGCAGTCAATGCGAGTTGGCAGTTCACCAATCCGCTCGATCGTGCCTTTGGTGACCTGATTCATCCAAGCGACCCTTTAACGTGGCTCCCGAAGGGCGTTTCTCTCAAGCCGCGAGTGTACTCAAATTCTCGCGTGTTCGTCAATATGGAACCTACGGCTTACATGTATTTGCGTACTTGGCTCAAAAGCCAAATGGTCGGATACATGAAGGAGAATCTGCAAAGAGGCCAGCAAGTCGCGCTTCATTTACTGGTGCCGCCGGAAACGGCACTGGTCGTTGGATGGCAGATACCGCATCGCACCGGAAGCTACTACCGCCAGCTGCTGCCGTGGCATCATGAGAGCGGCGAGTGGGGTATCGCGAGTGATCTTCTGTATGGTCCAAGGATGAAAGACAATCCGCACTTGGCTGAGCGGTATGAGAGTGCTTTGGCTGCATCAAGTAGAAGTAGGACGGTCGTGGGAAGTAGTATCAGAACGGGCGGTGCTTCTGTCGGGGCTCGTCGTGCATCCCCAGGATCGATGGGTGTACAACTCGGGTCCGCAGACGCCGATCGCGGAGTCGGTACTGTGCGCGATCTACTACATCATGCTTGCAACCGAGGGATTGAGCACTTGAGCACTTTTTTTCGGGCAATGACGGGTGGGGGAGCGAAAATTCTAGACGATGTGGGAGGTGTTTTTGGCGGATCCTTTTCATCCTCCACACATGGGGGCCCGTCCTCGTCTTCACATGATCCAGCACCAGGTCGACGAAGCGTAAACTTCTTGCGTGGACGAGTGTCGGGGCTGCCGCCTCGTGTGGACTTGTACTACAAAGCACTGGCGAACGATCACGGTGAGTTTTTCCAACCAGCAGCAGGGAACGGTTGGTACCGCAAAGTAGGGGAGCATCTCTATTGTCTACGTGAGATGCCGTTCGTTCGTGGTGAAGAGGCAGCTTTTGCGTCGCGCTTTTCCGGAAGCGCCACCGTCCTGGATCGAGCAATCGAAGGCACTGACGTCGTTGATGAATTGACGCAGACCTACCTCAGGGGACTCAGCGCAGAGCAAAGAGAAACTCTTGTGCAGGCAGCGGAGGCTGGAGCGTTTCTGTCTCACACGGCGGTTAGCGGACGAAAGACTAAGAGAGCGGAAAGTTCGGATATTCACGACCATAGCCGCGGTGCGACAGGACTCCTGGGAGGTGCTCCCACCGACAGTTCCAAATCGTGGCTGCCTGCATTCTGGCAAAGGGAGACTCCCGCTGGAGAGGAAATCTTACTGAACACAGTCAGGCGTCTCTTCCAAGTGGAGCTGCGGAAAACAAGCAAGTACTGCATAGATTTTCGCGACGATCGTCATCGTGGCTTGCACTATATGAGGCAGCTTCCACCACCGTTCTTTCAACAGTATCCTCAGTTTGCTGCTAAAAACTTGCGAGATCAGTTTGAGCTGGCGCACGAAAAAACCTACTTGGTTGAACGAGTGGCAGTGGGGATCTTAAGAAAGCTGGAGAAACATCGCCAAAACCAAAAGTTGCGACAGAGCAGGTCTGGGCAACGCAGCATGATCGCGGGAGCTTATGACTCTGACACTGTGCTGGAAAACGAAACCTCGGAGGACGCCCGGCGAGCATCGCCTATTGCAGCTGACCGCAAACAAGAGTTGTCTGAAACAGGGATTACAAATGTTGACCTTGAAGTAGAGTCTGCCACCATGGCCGCGCCCGCCTCACCCGACCACGATGTACACCCGAGTTCCGTTGCGGGTTTTGAAGTCGTTGATAAGCAAGTTTTTCACATTCCCAAAGTGCGGTTCCGAAAATTCGTGATGTTGCAAACCGAAATGAAGCACCTTTCAGTTGCTATGAAGAACGAACGCTTACTGAACTTCGCAGATTGGGGCAACCCAATGCGACTTACAACTCTACAATGGCAAATCCCTACGAAGGTGTTAGGACAGATGAAATATTTGCTTTTTGACCCTAGAGACGTAATCTACGAACTGGAGCCAGGACCCGGACCCGGACACCAGGCTTCTTGTCCTCCTTCGTCAAAAAAAAGAGGAGCTTCTTCGACCTACGGTTCTTCTAGGAAGAAAGCGTCAACATCAAAGCAACGGCAGTCAATAAACAAGGGGGTGATGGTGCCGGGCAAGAAAGAGCAACTTGATAATGATGAAGTAGGCCGTGATATTATGGCTGCTTCAAGCAAACAAGACACTTCCGCTAGTGTAACGTCGCCGAACAAGTATGTTGCTAGGAGAAGTAGGTACAACGCGTCAAGCGCGACGAGCCAATCGACTACGAGGACGAAACAGAAAGAAAGTCAGCACACTAGTACTCGACGTTTGAGTCCCTCCGAGGAAGACACTATAAGTATCTCCGGACGACGTTCATCTGCTGGCACACCTCAGCAAACAGGAAAGCCTCGTGTAGCTGAACCGGAAGACTTAGACTATCCTATGATGGACGAAGATGATGGTGAAGACCGAAATGCCGCATATGTTGTACCAGGGGATGAACAAGAAGAGCCTCCAGCGCTTGTGACTAGAATATCGGCAGCTGGTCCTCCTAGTACCACAAGCAGAAGAGAACTTAACGACCTGATACACGCTGAAGTGTCGCCTGCTCATGAATTACAAGTTCTTGGGCGTCCGCGGTCTACCCCAGTGTCCCCCGCAAGTTCTTTGTTTGGAAATGCTGGAGCTTCGATGTCGAAAAGAAGCTCAAACGTATTAGGAATAGGCTCAGGAGGACAACAACATCAGCGCGATCCTGCTCTGCACCAACCTGTGAGTCGCCAGAGAGCTGCCACTTTGTCTTCAACAACCGAACTCCTGGTGGCTCCTGCTTTCAATCTCCCTGGTAATGAACAACATCATGCTGGATCATCTCCGAGACCAAGCGGGACAACAGGTTTGCGACTGCAAAAGCACATCACAGCAGAGGTGGACGAACAAATTTTAGGACAGGTACACCCACCAACAAATTTTGAGATGAAGTACTACCGGCGCTCGTCTTCGCGTGGGGGAGGTAGTTCATCTACTGGTGGGGCTACCCCGAGCTCTTCGCAGCAGCGTCTCGCAGGCAACAGTGCGCGTAGCACTCCCACAGCTCATCGCTCGAGTCCTCATAATTCCGGAAGCACAACAGTTGGGATGAGCAGGAGACCGAGTATCAACGCTGCGGAGGCGCATGATCTTCAAGTACAGCAACAGCCTGATGGCGTTGAAAAAGGCGATGAAAATTTACAAAACGGGGCCAGCGAGCACGAACAGCAACAAGAAGATGATGCAGCTGGCTCTGCCGCCTCTGAAGATGAAGATGCGCATGCTGAAGATGCGCATGCTGTTGAGGTGGAAACCGATGCCCATAAAGAGCAGATACACGACGAACCTCTGTCGCCACTGCTTCAGCCGTTGCCTGGGGATGGGGACATGGATGAACATGGTTTACTCCCTGTATCCGAAGGCGCCATAATCGATGCCTTTGAAGATCTCGGTCATGATGAAGACTCTCAAACACTAGCACGAGGAATCACACCAGGCGCTGAATCGCTTGCCGGAGTAAACGAGGCAGTTGGTAATATTGTCGCCACGAATTATTATAGTACATCTCGTGATGTTAATGTTTCCGCTAGAAGACCACTCGAAGAGGAGATGAGTAGAATCCGCGGAAGGGATAAACTGTTTGACGATTTTGAGCATGAAAGCGCGCCCTTAACGGCTGTAGTTTGGAAAGACCGAGCCAAGTTCATGGATGAAGGCTCGTCTGATTCCGACGCGTCTTCCGTTGGTCGTATGCCTCGACCGATGCCCACTCTTGACTTCGCTTTCGCAACGAGTGGCTTCTCTCGGGAGGTAAGCGAAAGCGTTAGTGAGAAAGCGCAACAACTCTTGCGGGGTCCACTGGCAAGTAGCTCCGAGGACCTAATACCAACAAGGCAAGAAAGTGAGGAAACACAAAGAACAGGGACGACTGTCGAGACCCATGACGAAGACGTTGGAAAGGACGGCGACGGTGCTGAAACAACTGGCAAACAGGTTGATACTGTGTTAGTAGATGGACATGGACAAGATGAACACAGCGACATCATCCGGAACCAAAATGAAAATCACCTTGGTACTGCTGGTCCTGGTGTAACCCATGCCTCTTCATCAGTTCCACGACTCGGAGGTGAGAGTCTGCAACAGGAATGGACTGACGAGCAGGCACGGATGATGTGTTGGAGATTGAATCACGTCTATAAACAGAATCAGATACAGATGATGAGTAAGAAGTTATTTCTTGGCAGCACCGAAGCGTCCAAATCAATGGCCAGTCGTGCAGGTGCAGCAGGGGCTGAAGCCGGAACAGATCGGCAACATAAGCATTCTCCCCTTGAGAATGCGTATCACCTTGTTGGCTGCCGATTGCGGCAACCCTTAGCTGCGATAAGCCCTGGTATGCCAAAGCAAGCACTTACTGCGCCTCCGCAGATGATGGGCAGGCCTGAAGGTGGTGCATTTACTTCCGAGGAAGACATCGATCTCTTGCTGGCGGAGCGGTCTCGCGCAGGTCGCGCGCGCG
This sequence comes from Amoebophrya sp. A25, assembly GCA_905178165.1. Taxonomy (NCBI): domain Eukaryota; class Dinophyceae; order Syndiniales; family Amoebophryaceae; genus Amoebophrya; species Amoebophrya sp. A25. The sequence continues at coordinate 641,982 of CAJINU010000063.1, forward strand.
AAAACCAAGTGATTGCAAAAGCAAAAAAGAGAAATTATTCCATGCGCTTCGGTAACCAGCATCCTTCCCATAGCACATCAGCTACAAGACCAGATCGTGATGTAGCAGAAGAAAGTACATCAAGGCTGCGTGCTGACTATTTGCGACAGGTGTTTCAAGCTGCAGCAGGAAAATTCTCTGGCCACGATCCTAATTTCCAGCATGATCTTGATCATCCTGCAGCAGGGACGTGGCGTTCATCTCCGTCGAGAGCAATAAACAAGAGTGGACTCGATACTTCTATCTACTACAGGAGCGCTCCACCACAGTTGTATACTGGACCCAGCCCTTCACAGAAACAGCATTCACTTGATAAAGACATCAAAATACGCACACGAAGACCTACCGGAAAAAATGGTCTAGCATCGCTGCCGTTACACGAAGTGCAAGAGGACCAGAATGCTGACGATGACAACCCCGTAGAGCTCGAAAGCCAGAAACATGCTATAATCATCGAAGACGGGGAGCGGCGACACTCTCAGCATGCTAACAGCATGCACGCGTCTCGTTCTCGGTCAGTAACAAAGTCAACTGGAGGGAAAACCGATGCCACAGTTGGAGATGACGGTGACTGCGTCTGCGATGACGATAACGAAGCTGCACATGGCGCACCGACGGAACAAATGGGAAATCACTACCATCAGTTAGAATCTAACGACTTGCAAAAATCAGTTCCTGCTCATGGTCAACACAAAAATGGGCCACGTACTCGTCCTGGCGACAGCGCCGAGCAGGAGGACGAAGACTCAACACAGGAGGACGAAGAGACTCAATCTTCTTTGCAGCCCTGTCGGCCATCCCGCTTACGATTGCGCAAGCAGGTTTCCTTTCTAAAGGAGCCGATCTTTACTTTAGCCTTCCGTTTTGCAGTTCCCAGTCGTCACAGCTTTGGCAGGAACGAAGACTTCGCAAAGCATATAGAGCGAGAGCTTGCACGCGAAGCTGGCGGCATCGAGGCGCATAGCGTCAAAGTCAGTTACGCAAGAGAGTTCATGCTGCTGCACCAAGGTCAACAAAACGACGGAACTCCTGGGCCACCGCCTTTTTCTGCATTCGGCAGCTCTAGCACTACGCTGAATAAAGAAGCGGCAGAAATGAATCGCTACGTCCGTGAATCGTGGCAACGAAATCGAGCCTCTGCTATGGATGATACCAACGAAATGGAGCGGCAGGGTTGTGCAGAAACTGACGCAACGCGAGCCAGCAGGGTTTGCTTCTCGACAGAAGAGGCGACGGTGGTGTCTTTGCGACGTGGACTTGCTGCGGAGGTAGGTGAAGAGGAAGTAGCTCCAGCTGCAGGGGGAGATGGACGAGATGCAGGGGGCGTTATGCAAGAGTCGTCTTTTATTGCTGGAGAAGGCCGAGATCAGCAGCAGGGTAGCGAGGCGCGCCCGAAACAGACGGCAGTGGAGACGCACCAAGTTCCACTAGAGCAGCACAATACAGTAGATTCGGAACGCCCTAGCGGGATGAAAGCCAGTGCCAAAGTTGGGGCTGTGGACCGCGGCTTAGAGCCCTGGTGTACAGGTGCATCTACGACCGGCGACTTCACTCGTACAAAGAACTCCATGCCGTCTACGACAAAGAAACCTTCTAGAAACAACAAGGATCATGCGTCGACGCATCAAAAGAAGAGCGAGCATGATGAGCAGAAGGACCGCACCAGTTCATCTTCATGGGCTTCGCCGTGGGCCTGGACAAGCCATCAAATCTTAGTGGCGGAAAGAGAGCGAATAGAATATCTTCGTGAACATGTGATGAAGATCAAGCATCCTTTGAGTATCGATTCACAGGCTTTCAAATGTGCGCTTTATCTGTTACAGACGCACTATTACATGCCGATGGTGAGGATTGTTGGGCGAAAAGCTAAGAAGCTGCGTTCAAGTCGTCAGCAGTTGCAGCGCATGAAAGAAAGCCTCGAACGAGCAGCGCGTCTCGTTCAGAACCTGCACTCGCAACTCGAACGCCATGGTAATAGTAGTCGCAATAGCTACAAGCTTCGCACCAAATTGAGAAGTACAATAGCTTCAGCCGATAAAACGATGAACAATATGCGGAGACTTTTGAACAACGTGGTTGTGGTGAAGCGGAACGAAGCCAGGTTGACCGAAGTGGGACGACTGATCACGTCAACATTGCGGGTCCAGCAGAACTGGCTTACTCTCAGCGAATACCTTCAGATCGTAGAGCAGGTTGGATCGAATGCTGTACCCGTTCAAGAAGCTAGTTGGCAAGTGGCGCCATTGCGAGCTTTGTTCCATTGGATGGAGGCACACAGGCAACGAGGCATGGCCAGCCGAGACCGAGAATTTGAACAGATGCTTGAATTTATCGGAAAAGGCTTACCTTATCGACAGCGGCAAAAGCAGGCACGCTTTTCGGGTCCCGAGGGTGCCGCTGGAGGTGCCTTTTCCAGTGCCAGTGGAGAAGGTCGCCCAGCTGGAACACCTGCAGCTATGCAAGAACCTATTCTTGGTGGTCGTGGTGGTGACCCTAGAGGCGTCTCTACGTCAGGAGAAGACGACGAGTCGGGTATGCCGGTAATGAGAACAAGATCAGCAGCACCAACATCTTCATCTAGGCAAAGGCAAAGGACAGGTCGGCGACAAAGACCACCTGCAAGTGGTGTTTCTTCTACAACAAGAGGAACAACTGGAGGATTATCAGATCAACAAAGCTCGCATGATCGAGCCGGACAAATGGTGCCGTCCTATAATGTTCTCCCTCTTGTACCTGTCGACGAAGACGCACCACTAACTGCCTTAGAAGATAGTCATGGTCCTCATGGAGAAAATCACTTCGAAGGAGAAGAGCATCCTCACCCTCACCTAGACCAAGAAGAGGGAGAAGAAGTAGCAAGAGGCGGTGAGCCTGTTTCTGAGGAACAGCAAGTAGAATTTCCACCGCTGCGGCACTTGGCTTCCGGTGGTCGCTCGTCCTCTCAACCCCCACAGCGCGGCTCCCGTAACACGGGCGTAGGGAATAGAGTGGGTGGAAAAGTAGGACGAGCCAAACAAGGTGGTCCATTTGGTGATGCAAATCCTATGGTGACTCCCGTCTACTTCTTTGCCAGACAACGTTTTCCCGTCGGTTACTACCCGAGATCAATCGAGCGTCGCTATGCGGAACATGGCGAAGCGCCTGGTGGCCAACGCGCGTTTCAAGCCTTCTTGGATCTTTATCTCGAATGTTTTGCACGCAAGCAAGACTACTTTCTCTACGAAGCAAGGAGGCAAGTTCGAGACGTGCTAGACCCAAAAATACGCAGAAGTTACGAAATCTTCAGGGCGTTTGATGACGTGGATATGGCGAAAGAGCTGCATGCTGTGCTTGTAATGAGAGAGGCAGCTGGAAGAATGAAGCAAGCTGCTAGCAAAAGAGAGCAGCATGAGGAAGAGCGGCATTCGTATTCGAGAAGTAGCAAGCAGGCGACAAAAGGCGGCAAAAGCAAGACTTCTGCATTGAATCCTCGCGGCACAGGTACTAGCAACTCTCGTGGTAGTACTACCAAAACCAAGCCTGAGGACAATGACACAGATGCACCTGCTGATGTAACACAGCGCACACGACAAGCAGACAGCAAAAGTTCCACAGGAGAGCATGCTTCCCGACAGGAATCTCGACAAATGAACGGTCCTAGCGCTCCGCCAACTCCATCACAGGGTGCTTTAGGTCGAGAGCAGATTATAGGCGATGACGCTCTACTACGTTCTGTAGAAGGGCAAGACGCTAACGCCCTACGCGGTTCCCAACAGCGACAACACGGCTCGACGAAGGAATCCACTCAAAGGACTGCTTCGCATGGCAGTGTATCTATGGGAGGAGGTCCAAGTGCCAGAGTCGGAGCTGGAGGAGACCAGCTCCATCCCGCTTCGCACTCTCTACGTCTATCGCCTCATACTTCAACTGCAGCCAGGGGATGGGGGAGTACGACCATGGCGGCGATAGATACCTTACCAGCGGCTGGCAGTGTAATTCGCAGCGAAGCTGCCGCTCCAGTTCAGAGTGGGATCAGTCGTACAGACTCAAAAGAAGGTATTCCTCGAGGCGTTTCATCCTCTGCCGCGCCTTCTGTTTTCTCGAGCAATTACGCTGCTGTAGCTGTAGGGAAGACAACAACGATAGATGAAAGAGCAAGAAGCCGTGGCGGGAGTCTTCAGGTGTACCAGCAAGGACCTGCTTCGCCTCGTGGAAGATCATCTCACCACGATGGACTACCACTAAATGAACATGAAGCGAGATCCTCCAGGAGGCACAGCACTGCTCCAGCAGCATCTTCTCCTTCCCCGGATGGACGCTCTAGCATTGCTGCAAGCGACAAAAGCGCAAGAGGTGCTGCCTCCGCTAGTAGTAGTCCTCAAAATACTTCTAACCAACAACAAGTGGTCTACTTTCAGAATCTCGGCGGACAAATTTTTAGAGAAGTAGGAGGAGTCGCTAGGCAGGTTGCCGACGGAACAGCCACAGATCGGGCCAAAATTTTAAAAAGCCTGGACTTGGAAGATGATGATGAGAGCGACGATGAGGAAGACAATCCCCATAAAGCTGATGCTCTTCAACTCCAAAGATTGGACGCAGCTGCAGGAGGAGAGACATCACGGAGTGCAGGTGTTACACCTTTACAAGTACAACGAGGAGGACAACGTGATGTTGAGCATGAGGTGGCCAATCGTCCCACGCAGCAGCTTGGGAGCGGCGCCCACTTGGGGAGGTACAATGGGCTTGTAGGGCATCAGCTTTTGGAGCAATTGGAGCAAACTGGGCAACAGCAACAGGTTCTCGAGTTTTTGCAAGATTTGGCTCACAAGGGGGAAATTGAGCAGGAAGACTTGGAGTTTTATTATGCTCAACAGGAGAAGAATCGGCGGCAGTTCACCTCGAGTACAGCGCCATCGTCTGAAACAGAACCAGCAGGGGAACGAGTAGGTGCCCAGATAAGTCAGAGAGTTGCATCAGGGGAACGAGTAGTAGAGCGAGGGTCTGCTGGTGCAGCTCTTGGGAAAGGGCTAACAAGACAGCGTCTACACGAACAGCAGCTGGCAGAAGGTCAAGCATCCTTGAGGAGAAGAGAGCGCGACGCGGTCGTAAATAAGGCACCGGCTGTGTCAATGCATCTGCAGGAATCGCAGCTGCAGCAAGAGCCTGTTGGAGCACGGTACTCAAGGTCCAGTGAGACGGTTCCGACGACTCCTGATCCTCCGCGAAGATTCTCACAGCCTTTTCAAATCGTGGAAACACCTACTAGCGGTACTGGATCTATGAATTTAGCTGGGGCGGCGAGAAGTGGACAGGCTGCTGCTAGGATGTGGATTCGACAGGAAGGAGCACGTCGCAGGCCAGGAGCAGTGCAACCTCCATTCTCACACTCACGAGAGCCGGATGTTGATGCAATGCTTGCTGGTGCCGGAGGTGAGCAGGCCTTGGCAGGAGAACGTGATCAGAACGCTGGTCAACAAGAAGAAGTTCTTGTGGCTGATTCATCAGAGCCCGCCCACACCCATAGTACGTCAGAGCAACCCGAAAGTGGGGCTGGGGCCAACGCTGAAGAGGATCGGAGACGCCTAGCGACTGAAGATGGGCAAGAACGGGGTGACCAGCCAGACCCAGAAGATCTGCACGTGCGTCCTAGCGACCTTCCAAATGATTGGTTAGTAGGGACGAGTTATGGCTTTGGGCATCTCGACCCTAGTCCGGCGTCATCATCTCCGCTTTTGCCTATAAGTGGAACCAGGAGCAGCAGTGCTTCTGCAGCTCGACTGCCTTCCAGTTCCAGATCTACTACACGACCACTTAATCCCTATGCGCATCACCCACTTCCACAGATCTACTACACGCCACATTATCCTGAGCGTCAGGGTAGCGATATGACTCAACCGGACCCGGAAGTTCCCACAGCCAAGGCACGTGAGCGGGTTTCGACTTCTGCGCCAGCACTTGATGTTGCTGCAGGACCGCGAACAAGTAGTCGGTTGGGTACGTATGGGCTACCGAGTCAAAGCGAGGCAGCGTGTTCGTCCTCGGGAGTCCGATCGCCTCTTGCAGTGGCTGGCAGTGTCGATGCTCTCGGACATATGAATGCTAGTACGAGTGCTGCCATGTTGGGTAGTGGTCCGACTCCCGCATCTTCTCGAGTGGCCTCCTCGAAGATTGATCAACAACATTACCTTTACCGTCCTACTTCTAGGAGGACAAGTAGAGATAGCAGTGGCCGGGTAGATTTCTGGCATGGAACATCTCAAGGACCACCGACGAATAACACGTCGCAGCATCAACAACCACATGGAACATCTCAAGGACCACCGACGAATAACCCGTCTGCACCAATAAACCCAGCAGCTACATCATCTTCGAGAAGCGGAAAACAAAACGATGACCGTCAAGAAGCAAAGAGTAGTAAGTCCAGACCACCGCAACAGTACTTTTTGGGTAGTAGCAGTTCGACTAAAGGCCATGGCCACCCTAAGAAGGAGCCAACCACACCCAGTACAACAAGAAACCGTGGATCTGCACGTGGGCGCGCTGGTCGTGATGGACACAATTACAATCCCCCTTTGCCGCGCTTTTTTGAGCAAAATGTTCCTCTAATGCGGTCGTCCATGGTTCAGTATCCTGATGGCCGCTCCATCGCTGAGGATATCAGTCGAATGAGTCGGACCGAGCGTATGCAGCATTGGGTGCGTAGTCGTCAACGCGAAAGGGTCATGCTGTTCTACATTTAAGGTTTGTAATGCTCATTCTCATAATTCCACCGAAGACGTTCTATTCTAGATTTTTCTTACTCTTATGGTTAAGGGATCGACGAGATCTCCTCTAACTTATGCTGCATAGCCGACAATCTCCCACTCGCGAGCCGAACTTCGTCCAGCAAAAAGTGGAGTATGAGCGCCAAGTAAAAGCTTTGCGAGTTTACCGGAGAAAAACCATGCGTGCGTTCCGACAACACCTAGAATTGCAAGACTGTACCATTTTGCACACAGGTCGTCAAAGATGTTTCATGAGCCTGCAAGAAGCCAATGCTCCTCTGTACTCTCCCGAACGAATGACCCTTGTACCTTTGCCTATGGAGAGTGACGATATGAAGCGAGCAGCTTCGAAATCAAATGGGAACGGAGGACCTCGACCTTCCGAAAATCAGCATAAAGGTAGATGCGCAGAACCAAGTGGAAAACAGTCTCCAAATATCTCTGAGAATCAACGTGATCAGGAACAGGTGAGAAGCGGATCGAAAGAAGGCCGTAATCGTAATGCTGCCGCCGCCGATCCAACGAGCGGTAGACATGGGCCGAACTGCCAGGAACACGACTCCGCCACTTCAAGTCAAAAGAGGACGGACTCTGCGACTGCGACCCATGAGCAAAGCACCAAAGATGTGCATGCGAGCGAGCAGGGACCAGCCGAGACGACTCACAGATCAGGCCAACCATTGAGCGGGGGAAGCCAACATGTGAATCCTGAACAAGAAGGAAGTGACGTTACCTCCAACTCGAAGGCCGGTGCAAAACGAAATGACCAACAGCTACCACCTCAGGAACCTTGTCCAACTCCACATGAACTCCCTGCCGAGCCTCAGGAACCTTGTCCAACTCCACCTGCCGAACCTTGTCCAACTCCACATGAGCCTGAGAACAATCCTCCTCTTGAAACATCTAGGGGCGCTTCGATTTTCTTCAGTCCTTACACGGGGAAGCCAGGTTATCGATTTGCAAGCCTCCGAGAACGGGCTGGCGACGTGAATCCGCTGATATGCTCACGCATTCTATGTTGGAACATCGAACGACCCGACTACGATGCCGAGATGACGCGATTGCAGATTCAATCCTTTTTAGGCGAGTACGCAAGATTAGAACGAGGCAGAAAGCAGCTCGTGAAAGCCCTTTTCCTGTCTAAACGTGGTGGCGGCTTATCTGAAATCGGTACTTCTAGCACAGCTGCGTTTTCGAAAAGCAGTGCATGGGGATCGACTTTTTTTGCTGCAGGAACAGGAGGTGGAACTGCTGGAGGAAACGCCCCGTCGACCTTAATGGCACGAGGTTCTCATCTTGGCCATCAAGGCGGTGCCCATCATCACAGCGGAGGTGCAGGAGGTCTTAGCTCTGGCGCATTCCCTTTTGGCTTCAGTGTGGCATCCTTTGGAAAGACATTGCAGCAGTTGCAGCTTCAACATCAGCTGATGAGTCTGATGTCACAGACACGGGCTGGCGGTCGAGCAACTGGACCACATCCGATTGGCCGACTGCTGCCTCAATTTCAACGCGACCTGTCGCAGGTTCTGGAGCAGCACAGTCTAGCCGCGCATCAGGCTGCGATGGAAGCAAAACAACGTGAGGAAAGCAGGACACATGAGGCTGCTCAAAGCGAGAAAAACGAAATTATAAGTAATGCAGAAGGTGGAGATGGTAAAACCACCAGCAACACGTCTCCTCCAGACAATTATACAGAGGCGTCTGGCCGCTCTGTCTCTCCAAACCCAGAAGGCTTACAACATTAAGGCTTGCCGTAAAAATTCATCATTATGTCTTGAGTAGAAGCTAGCATCTTTGCCACGTTTTCAAAGGGAATAAAAGGCGTCAAGAAAGATGATCTTGAAGATGAATTTAGGCAAGCTCAATCTCTAAGAACTGCAGGTGAGCAGCTTACTCGAGCACTACTTGAAGATCGGCGGTTTACTCGATCGCCAACAAGAAATTGACCGTCGACTCGGTGGCAGCGGTCTGAAATTACAGGTTCCCGAGCTGGACACTACAATCAAATGGCTGCAGTGGGCGCGTCGCGAAGTTCTGAAGCAAAAGCAGATGGTCGAAGCGAATTCCAATCGTCTGGCAATCACCTTCAGTTCTCAAAACCTGGAGACCAGCAGGAGCAAACGTGGAGTGATATTGAGCTTTATCCCGAAAGAAACAGTGGCTCCTGCATGGACGACGTCGACGTCGAGTACTACCAGCGGAACTATTCAAGGAACTACAGGAGCGAAATCTTCTACAGGTGCAGCAGCGACCTCCGCTCAACAGAAAGAGAAACCTGGTGCTCCAGAAAGAGAAACCTCGCGCGTGGAAAACGAAATATTTCCTGCTGTGGTAGATGAATGCAGTAAGCTTGGTCTCACGTGGCTGCCAGACACATCAACCTACAGCTTCCAGCAAATACAGGTAGAGCGCCCACCGCCATCCGGGGCGGTGGGGCAGGAACCATCAACCGACCAGAGGCAGAAAAATCGACCTTCCCAAAAAGGACTAGAGAATCTTGAGCATGATTCAGCACTCTCCAGAGGTCAGCTGCAGAACCCTCTCGCTCGTTCTTCGATGTTACCGCCGGGTCTTCATGGCCAACAACTACGCGAGCAGAACGGCGTACCTGATGGACAGCTGCGAGTAGTTCTGTTTCTTCGTTGGAGTTGTGCAGAGAAGTTTCATGAAGAATGGCCTTTGCGGGTTTTTCCAGTGGATATGCCCAGTCCTATTGTGCTTGTGCATATGCACGAAAACTCACATTTTTGGAACATCGCGGTTAGTGGCGCATCTGATGGCAGTGTCAACGCCGATCTTTTCCGTCTTGAACTATTGCACCAGCGACCGTGGAGCTATCCCTCAAAGTATGCGCCTCTGCCTCATTCTCGCGCGGCGCGGCCGTCACGAATGAAGAAGGGATCGCCGAGGGGAATGCAAGCGGCTGCGTTTCTGGCAGCAGGCGGCCTTCATAGTGTCAGGTGCCACGTCAACTTTTTCCCAGACTCCCCTGTCCGTTTTTTCACCTTTTCGCGTGGCAACGAACGGACTAGCATCACTCACATCCTCGTGCACAACAATGACATCCCGTTACCTGCGCATTGGGATGATCGCGTCCCGAGTTGTGACGAGTTCACCGTTCCTACTAGAGTGGCTAAGGGAGATCCCTTCGACGCCTGTGGCGGTTTGGAGGAGGAAGAAAATGAAAATGCTGAAGACAGCAAGGCAGGCGATGCGACGACTCCGAAAGAGGCAACCATTGTCAATGGTACAATAAGGAAGGCGTCTCCCCATGGGAAGAAGACGAACACACAACTGCCGGGTGGAGACATCCTAGAACGCGATCGCTCTCAGTACGTTGGCAGGGCTCGTGGCGCGCACATGTTTGTTTGTGGTGCACGAATCGACCAGCCACAGCCTATTCTAGAAGCTCGTCGAGCTTCTTCGTCCCGCGCGCGCACTGAGGCGGTACAAGATGGTTTAGTTGGCGATCCTCCGTCTGGTGTCGCAGGGACGCCACTACAGCAGGAAGCAGCACCCAGAACGTCAGGCTCTCCTTCTCAATTTCTTCAAAAGGCCACGGGGAATAGAGTAGTGTTGTCGGCAGGCAGGCCGCAACTTCCGCTGAATATCACAAGGAGTATTAATAGCCCTCCGCAACCGCTTCCCGTCACCGGAGAGGGAGGCAAGCAGCGCCACGAACTTCCCTCACCAGCGCGCGGCCGTGGCGCAGCTGTCACCACTGATGCGAGTGGTAGTCCCACTGCGCGTAGAAGGGATGGTCACGGTCTTTCACTTGGCCAAGCTAGTGAACAAAAGCACCAACTACCTCTACCAGCTGGCCGACCATCCAGTAAGAGAACAAGCGCGTCCGCGTCGCGGCGGCCGCCTCTGTTGCCTAAGCCTACTCCCGGAGAACAGAACACTCCACGTGGAAAGGCCGAAGGAAATGGAGGAGAAATCGGTGGTAGTTTTTTCATGCCTTCAGCATCTGCTTCCCCCGCTACTGGTAGCAGAGCACAAGGAGGAGAAGCGGAATGGTCCCGGGACGAACAACAGCTACAGGACGAAGAAAGCGTGCCGACTGATGATCGACAAGAAAGAAAAACAGCCGCGGATGAGGACGGAGATGGAACTTCGCATCTTCGAGAGTTGGCTGGATCGAGGTCTGGTGAGCGTTCAGGAACAGGAAGTACCAGCAAAGATAAAATTAGCGCTGAACAAAAGGCCAGGGTCGCCCAGAGTACTGCTCGGGGGCAACAAGCTGTGTCAAGAGGTGGTAGGAAAATGTCGAGTGGGAGCACAACTAGCAATTTCAAAAGCTCACAAGAGGATAGCGCTAAGAAGACGCCAACCGGTCACGAAGCCGCTGTGTCATCGAAGTGGAGATCTTCGAAGTCAACTGACGTTCGGGATCGGGATGCGACCAACCAGCCAAACAGGCCAAGAAGCTCGACTGCAGATGCTCGACGTTTAACGGCTAGTAGATACGAAAGCGAAGCATCAGTCGGAGAAGCAAACCTCCAAAATGGCGAAGGAGACGGGAATCAAAGAGATCTTCGCCAACAAGGCCAAGGAAGAGCTAGTGCATCTCCCGAGCCCAGCGACTTCTTTACAAATTTGAAGATATTCGATAAGACGTCAGCCCGTGGATCTCGAATAACGCGGGTGATAAACGCTTTTTGTGATGGCATTCCAGCTACGACAACAGGCGCAAAACAACACGCAAGTAACCGTAGTTTCTCGATATCTCGACGACGATCTTCAACGATGTCTTCGTCGTCTTCCTCTTCGACAGTAAGAACAAATCGTCGACGAGATGATTATGATCGTCCTAGTGGTAGTTCTCGAAAGGAGACACGAAGTCATGTCGTGGGAAAAACATACAGTTCTGAACAGGACCACTCTGCTATAGCGAAGCGGCGCGGTCAACGACGACTTTCACCAGGATCCTCTGGTACTGGTGGCGGTGCCTACATCAAAGACGGCATCCTGCACAGACCCAAGAAACGCCGTCCAACTCGTCCCGACAGTTTGATCTTATCTGCTCAATCGGGAAGCGGACCACCAGGCCTGATGTCCGGAAGTTCCACGTCGGATTCAAAAGGAGCAGGCACATACGTCACAGGATCAGGGGCAAGAACTAGGAGTGGCAACACGGTAGTCGTAGTCGCAGGAGATGGTCAAGGTGAAGATGGAGATGTTGCATATGAGGATGAGAATGCTATTTCGAATGACAATGATCCAGCTTCTAGTAGTACTTTAAGAAGCATTGGAGGCCACAAGTGCTATTCCTTGACGGTACAAGCACAAGACATGGCTATCACGCGTCTGACGATGCGTGAAGACATGGAACAAGACCTCTACAGTATTTGGCACTTGTACTTACGGCTTCCGCTTCCCCTACTAGTCCAATTTCTCTATAGACGTGATCCCTCAAGCATATGCGCAGCACCAATACAAGGGGAATACTGACGCATAGTACGCTTGAGGTTTCCACAGGGATGAACTGGGGAAACGTCTAATGTACCGCGTTGCAGAACTTCGCTTTTTCCACAGTTTCTACGTTGAGCAAAGGCTTCGCGAGCAACACCTCGCGCAAGAACAACGACATCTTCACTTGGCAGGTTCACGGGTTGTGTCCCCAGGAGATTCTCAACAACAGCCATTGATCGTGAATGGTGTTCACAACATGGTGCAAGTAAATGGCGCTGATACAACTGGAGGCACGGCCTCGTTTCATGTTGTTGATATACAGCAACAAGAAAACCTGAATCATTCGACAACATCTACCTCTAGCACAGGAGCCGCAGGCCAACAGGCCACTTTGATGCATCAAACAAGTGGTTTTTACCTCCTAGGCGATGCTGCTGCAGTTGGAAAAATCCCGTCTGGTGCCGCTTTTGATCGAGGAGCCGACGAAGCGGAGGACACCGCTCATCTTGTTGAGGGAGAATCTTCCATCGAAGCCGACGAAGCGGAGGACACCGCTCATCTTGTTGAGGGAGAATCTTCCTCTACCGCTTTTTTCACTCCAACTGCTGGGAACTCTCCCGGCGGCGGTCGCGACGTCGCTACAGAAGATGAAGAAGCAGGAGCTGCAGGAGAAGGCTTGTTAAATATTACAACCATGGAAGTAGCGGCGGCCGCGGCGGCTACGGGTGATGGTCGTTTCGCTCCAGCTTTTTCAGAAGCAGTTCCCAGCACAAAAGGCGGTCTTTTACCACATCCCCGCACTCATTCTATCGACGAGGTGGAGGCCAACGAGGGTGATTTCGTTCACCTCCGATCGCCCCGAGGCCAAGTAAAGTTCGCATCTGAGCCGTCTTTTCATGGCACAATACTTCTTTCACAAGGTAGTGGAGCAGGCGAGAGGCAGTACAAGACCAGTCATCTTGCTTCTGGTGTTAGCGGCCAGCGTGTTCAGGCATCACCAGCAGTAGATATACCAGAACAGGTGCAGCAAGAGCAGCACGACGCTCGCGTAGTGACTGGTAGGGACGAAGGAGCTGCTGGTACTACAAGTACAGCTACTGCGGCTGCTGAAGGAACAACTTTGCAACCTGAGGCTGAGGCTGGGGGTGTAGAAGCCGATGCCCCACAAGAGCCAGAATCTCCAACTTTGCAACCTGAGGCTGAGGGTGTAGAAGCCGATGCCCCACAAGAGCCAGAATCTCCAACTTTGCAACCTGAGGCTGAGGGTGTAGAAGCCGATGCCCCACAAGAGCCAGAATCTCCAACTTTGCAACCTGAGGCTGAGGGTGTAGAAGCCGATGCCCCACAAGAGCCAGAATCTCCAACTTTGCAACCTGAGGCTGAGGGTGTAGAAGCCGATGCCCCACAAGAGCCAGAATCTCCACCTGCGAGTCCTAGTAGGTATGTTCCCGTTTATGCGATTGGGAGCGCAGCTGCTAGGGAAAGAATCACACAGATTCTGCGGCCTCAAAAGTCAGGCGTCGGCCCAAAATCACCCATGAAAAAGGGAAAAGGTGATCTACTTGTAGGAGCTGCAGCTAGAAGTGGAGGATTTGTGCCAACTGTGAGCAGCAGGCAGGAACACGTTAGTGGCGTGCCTCCTGATACAGGTCTGGAAGAAACGAAGCCGTGGCCAGTAAAGCCCACGGCAACGCCACATGCTGCTCATGAAGTTGAAAATGACCCCGAGGCCGCGTTTTACAACCTGATTGAGAGGAGCAAAAGCAGTGCAACGGGGGAAGTGGATCATAGCATAGACCGTGAGACATTCGAAACAGAGATTTTCGCTTTAGCTGACATGCAGAAGCTTATGCCACGCCTACAGCGTAAAAAACGCTCACCCTCGGGGTCGTCGTATGCGCACTTCCATAGAGGTCCAGGGTTACCAGGAGCAGCTTTGTGGCCAGGCTTGTCTCCAACCGTGGGCGCTTCTTCAGCAGTGCACTTTTCTAGAAACGGATTCGACATGATGAACAACCATCGTATACAGAAGGTGGCGAACAAAAATAATTTCTTGTCAGGGGACACGCTAACATCGCAGTCGCAGCTTGGTGCGTTTTCTACGCTCGATCCTGGGGTTTCTAGACCTCCTACTGATCCTCGCGGAAATACCAGTCCTAATCCTCAGCGCCGAGGTGCTGCAGATGGTCGACATCCATCTCTGAGTGGTTCTCGAGAAGATGAGCATCTTGTTGCCAATGGAGGCACTTCTTCGTCTGAGCAGCTCGGAGGTGTAGGAAGTGGAATTTCCATGGACGACCCGGCGTCGATGGAAGATCTGATGTATGATAGGGCTTCTGAGCAGGCTGCTACGGGACATCATGCGACCGCAGGACGTGCGAATCCAGTCGAGCTACAACAGGAGGGATCGTCTGAGGAATTTGCTTCAGGTTTGTGGCCCCCACGTGCAGATGAGATACCACCTTGGGGGGAGCTGCATACTGCGGACGACAATGGACAAGAGGAAGGGCCTCGACGGGGACGAACCAGTGCAGAACTACGATATGCTATGAGATGCAGAATTCAGAATGCTGTTGCAAATGCAGCTGGGAGGCCGCCAGTTGCGGGTGAACAAGATGATCAACAAGCAGGACCACTACCTGTAGTTGGTGAAAGAGAAGATTCCGCTAAAGCGAAGACTGAAGGAGCGGGCGCTGCTGGTGCTGATGTCCAATTCGAGGGTTCGATACATCGTGCTGCCGCTAATCATGTCATTCCAGGAAAGGAAGACGCCACTTTGCAGCAACGCGAGGTGGCGATTCTGGACTGCGAGGAGCGGCTTAGACGACTCGATAATCTTGCTGCGCGTGAGCGAGAGCATTTTCTCACGCACTGGCGTGAATACCTCACTTTGTTCCTAGATTCACCTGCAGATCCAGATTTTTTTTCCAAAAAAAAGAATGGAGAGATAACTACACGAATAGAGAAGGATTATGAAAATTCCAGAGCAACGCCTCCTTCGTGGCGAACGGTCATCCTTGCCGCGCTTCGTGCTCGAGGCGCAGACTATGGCAACCCAAACAAAGATCCGAACTACCAACTACCAGATAGTGCTTTCAACAACCGTCGTCAACACGCTGCTTCTTTAGTATGGGACGATCCTAGTGACCCTGACGTAGGCGCTAGTACCGGAGACGGACTAGGCGGACCGGCATCTAGTCCGAGTGGTCGCGGCAGTAGTGGCGCAGGGCGTGGTGGTTCTGGTTCAGGTCCTCCTGTGTCAACAAGTTCTTCAGGCGCGACAGCTTCCAGCACAGGTCGTTTCTCACTTTCCAGTAACAGCGACATGTTGTGGTGGCGACACGTCACACTCGAATACAAATTACCTGTTTCTCTACTGAATGATCCGCTGATGAGTTTCTCGAAGTTTTTGCGTATCTTCCAAAGAATCAACAACCGGATTTTCGAGCGCGACGCTGGTGCTGCCTACGACGCCATCTCCATGGACTTCTCGTTCGAGGATATCCTGATAGCAGTTTCGACACATCCCGATGGGGCAGTTATGTCAGAAGAACATGGCTGTGCTTCTTCTGGGAGAACAGCGAAAGACGACGCTGCTTCTCGTGATTCTCGTGGACCTAAAAGTAGAACACGAAAACAGCGCCATGGCTCTCCACTGACTTCGAGGGCAAATGGAGAGGGTTATAGGAAAAATTACTCCCCGTCCCCGGAAGAACGGAGCAGCCACGATCGGCAAGAAAGAAGTGACAGCAACAAGGAAACCTCCAGAGGAGACACGACCCATCATCACTCTCCAACTTCCACTACCACAGACCTACAACAGCCTAGGGTCGGACGTGCAACATCTTCGTGTTCATGCACAACCAGAGGCAGAGCTCACCACGCTCAGACATTCTGGTCGGAATCGTCGAAAGCGTCGCATACAGGCATTACTCCTGCTGCTCGTCTTCACAATGCAGGAAGTCTAGTTGAGGATGACGGGAGCCCACCGTATATTGCTGATCATGTTGTTCCGAACAAAGGACGAGCACGAGCTGCTTCTCCTAACCCTGGTAGCACGACCTCTGAGCGCGGACGTGTTAGTCGGCCTGCTCACAGTGCTACTTCAACATCTAGTCGTGCAAGACATACATTACCACATCGCGAGGACCCGGAGGATCGCGACGATGAAATTCCGACAGAACAATCTTCAAACCGAAGAGAGCCTCCTCGATATGAACATTGCAAAACGTCCTCGCGGAGCCGGAGCCGAACATCTTCGTCCTTGTATGATCAGCGCTATGACCACGACGTCTTAGGCTACGTGGATGAACGGGTTATGTTTACGAATGTCATCAAAGCACTGCAGCGTGCAGGCGTCGAGGACAATGTCACCCTTGAATTTGAAGACAAAAATCCGATTCGCCGTGTCGCTAGTAGCAAAGTAGTGGCCCACGCAGAGCGTGGACGTCGTATGAAAACTATCTGGGAACAGTTAAGAACGAGCGGGTCGAGTCTAAGAAAAACAACTTCCTCTGAAGATGGTTGGGGACGAGGAGGTGGGAGTGATGATGCAGGTGAAGTGGCGTTCTTCGAAGATCCTCTAGCAGAACCAGATCGTAGTGATGAGCACACTCGCGGTGGCCACCATGGTAGGCCGCGTGATGCGCCGAACACTGATGATGAAGAAGACGGGGGACTCTTCACAAGTGAAGAGCAGAAAACCCTTGAAGTTGAAGACGAAAAGAATGATGATTTTTACAACAACGACCGGCAACGGCATGAGAAACAAGGATTACCGAGTGTACAACGAGGAGGCGTGAACAACGTTGAGACGACGCTCCGATCCAGCCATCAACATCGACATCGTGAAACGTCAAAACAGCAACCACAACACGTTAGAGAACGGGGCCGAAGTCGAACTTCAACAAGCTCACGAGGGGAGAATCATCCCGTCTCGGGTAGTGCTAGGGAATCCAAGAACACGCGAAATCAGGTTCTGGCAGACCTCTTGCGCGAAGAAGAAGTACATGACTCAGGTGATGAGATGGCGGTCATGCCAGTTGAGAGCTACGCTTCTGATAAAACCGCCAGGACTAGGAAGACTGAACATCTTCATCAACTTAACCAACATGAAGAACAACTTGAAGATGCTCCTAGTACTCTTCTTGTCGGTCGACGTAGCAGGAGCACAAGACATAAAGCTCTCGAGCAACTTCGAGAGGAAGATGTTATGGTCGGAAAGACGAGATCGTTGCCCGTGATGGTAGAACGCGCGCGATCGTTGCCTTTAGTTGAAGAAGTTGTAGCCCTACAGCGTGAGCAAACTCCTGTAATTGGAGCTAGAAATAACGACATACGATTACGAGATCAGCCAGCATCAGCAAATAAACGACTGTTGGCTTCAGAGCCTGACACGGATGGTGATGCAGCTCTTCAAAAGCCTCTTGTTCAAGAGCCTGTTGTACAACACGAACCACAGAGTATTAAAGTGCCAGAAGAGCAGAGAAGCAAGATGGAGGAGACGACGACAAGCGTTTTATTCACCGGCTCTGAAACCTTGCGCAAGAAGCGCCGTCGTCCTGAAGGCGCTCCTGCCTTGCTGATGGAACGAGGAACGTTATGGATATTATCGTGTTTCTCGCATCGGCGATCGCGATTTCTAGTCTACTCATTCCAGAAGGCGCTCATTTTTTCATCTTGTTCAAACTTAAAGCAGGCGTGAGCGAAGTTGGAGTTCTGCAGCATCCTTATCTCTCTAAGCATCCTTGGCGCGTTCAAAAGAGGAAGCCGCAATATGGAGCCTCGCGCAGGGGAGCTCCGCATGCTCGGAGCTCCAGAATATCATAGGGGAAGAGCGGGAGTGGTACGACACTTCCGATCAAAGGTCGAAAATCGTTTTTTCTGTCGATCCCTTCTTCCCTATGCTCGAGAAGTCTACCTCTTTCAAGAGGCAACTCACACATGGCTTCATCTCAATTTGGCTCTGGATGTAGCTGTATTCCTGTTCACCTTGCTTTGCTTCCTCTATGACAGGTACGGAGCGTGTGTCGCGAATTCTTTCAGGGCTATAATTTGTTGTAGGAACAAACGGAAGCGAAGATGTCAGAAAAGAATTTTTGCTAGAAGATGTCGTGGACAAAAAAAAACGAAATGGGAATGACGTCAAAGTGTCGAACTACGGACACTTATCTTTACATCTAATGATAAGAAACCGAATGTCGAGACCTGCTTTTTGCTTGTAGTTTCTTTTGCGCTTTCTTATGAACGGAAAAAGTGCACTCACAGTCGAAAAATTGGCTAGGATTCAAGTAGGAAAGTAGCTATTTTCTTGAGTGTGAGTGCACTTTTTCCTTTCATATTTCTCAATATGAGATTGCTTATAACCGAAGCCAAATCTCTATCTCGAAGAAATCAAAACCAAATCCTGATAGACGAGAAAACCAAATCTCAAACTAAGCTTGCACCTAATGATATTGATAAAATCGTTTAAACTGATGGCGATCGCTGTAACCGTTTCCGTGAAAACAATATATAAGTATAAGTATGATAAGTAGTTTATTAGGGATATTAAGGATAGCTTCCTACTCAGGAAGAGCCAAGAGAAACCATTCTATTTTTGACAATCACATCATTGTCATTGACAAGGTGTAAAAAAACCAGACGCAGGACGCTATGTTTTGTTTTTGACAGATTCACGAGCACCACTTCTTCTACTACCTACAAAAGTGATCTTCCGCGTACTTCATCTCCATTGTTCCACTCCCCATTCGCCATCGACATCCACCTTCTCCATTCGCTTAGGAAAATCGGAGTTTTTCCGCGTTCCTACGGGAGTATCAGTCGCTGGTGCGGGTTATAAAAGTACAGATAGGTTGTGCGAAAAAAACTTGTTGGTGAAGTATGCACCCATGATGCCCCAAAGAGGCAACAGTCATTCTTGAAAAAAAGGCAAACTGAAAAAGGCGCAATAAAAACTTCTCAAAAACCACTCAACATCAAGAGCATTTTATCTCTAAGTAAGTAGCCTTTTTCGTGCATTCGTTTAGATGCTAGAAAAGCATCATCATCTTACTCCAAGTAGAAACTCCATGTTGACTGTCCGACAGACCTTACCTCTGCATCGGCAGGGGTAGAAGGCCCTTCTAAGAAGGGTCTCCTCATATAAACGAGTCGAGGATGAGGCTCGCAGGCTTTTTTGGGCCCCTAAGCGGCGTTGCAGTAACCGGAACGCGCCTTCTGCAACAACTACATCATTTAGGGAAACAAGAAGAACGAGAGCCGGTGGAGAACCAATTTCAAGAACCTGCAGACTCGTTTTTAGAAGATCAAGATTCATTGCATGACGCAGAAACGCACATCAGGCGTGATCTGATCTTGACTCAGCGTCAGCAGCGTCAACAACGACGCAGACAGCGTCATCAAAGAGGCATCGAAGATCTTGGTAACCTTGTCGAGGCTTCTCTGTCCTCTTCAGATGAGAACGAACAGGATGACAGTTTCAACACAGACAAATTAGAAGTGTCTAGTACACCTGAGGCGCAACCAAACATCCACGAAGAAGATGGGCCAAGCAATAGAGCTACAATTCGGGACGAGCTTTCAGCTGATTCTGGATTTTCAGACGCTGCTTCTAGCCTTACTGATGCTGAAACTGGTCAACCTCTCTCTTCTAGTCTACATACTCTTTCAGAGATACGCGGACCTGACTTTCGTAAATCTGATGAGGCAGTGGTGTCCACTCATCGTGATGAACTAGAGGCAAAACTGTTGGGGGAACAAGTAGTAGGCGAACCACATCTCTTAGAAGAAAGACTAGATGAGCCTCCTCATCCTTCTTCGCCTCGACAGAATGGCCTTCGCGCTCATTTCGTCGAGACGGGAAGCAGTGGCGAGACTCCTACTGGTGTCAACGAGGCAGCGCACGACCCTCAAGAGCAGCGCTCGTCTGTAGTTGGACCTGTACTGATGGAATCATCGAGAATTTCGGAGCCATCTTCAGAGCTTGGCGCGCCATCTTCGACTAGTGAGGTTGCTGGTGCGGCTAACGCTGAAAGCGATGCGAAGTTAAGCTTTCACGAAAGAGAAGTACTAGAAGTACGAGTTATAACTTTGGATTTCAGATGTTGATCACTCACAATAGCACGATACATGAATTGTTCAAACATTCCGCGCATTCTTACCCTTAAAGTCACTACACTCCTCTAATCCCCGCGAAACTCGACGAACAACTCCACGCCAGTGCCGAAAGTCTCATGAAAACGAATGACGAGATGTCTGAGATAGAGCGGAAGCTGCACGAAAGGCAAAGTAGTCTGAAGGAGCAGATGGAGAAGAAGCAGAAAGAGCTCCGAGACATGATCGAACATCCGGAAAAGGTAATCGATCGAATGCGACACAAGAAAACGAGCAAGGCTGAGGGGGAGATGATGTTATGCTTTAGGCGTAGACCATTATCGTCGGTTTCAAGTTCAACTTCATATTTCTTGCATAATAATCATTGATGTTGGTAAAGAGGAAGAGCGTGACAAATCTTCAATTCTGCAATTCTTCTAATTCCAGCCCTCGAATCCGGTAACTTCCGTCAGGACGAGCCGGAGGAGAAGGCAGCGCCGCATCAACCTCCATCGCAGAATGCCGCTGCACCTAGTAGTGCACCATCTCGTCCACAGCAACAGCATAAGCTGCATCCTATGGGTCGTGGCAGCGGCACCACAGAGCAGGAGCTCGAGAAAGGTGGCGTCGCAGCCAGATTGCTGGAAACGAAAGAACAGTACGACATTAGCAGTACTACAGCAGCGACCTCAGAGGACAAGGACAAGAAAGAAGCGACTACTGCGACAGAGAAAAAAGCGATTCCAGTTTCTGTCGCAACGTTCGACAAGTCGAAGGAAGGGATTACGCAGCAACACAAAAGCAAGAATTATGGGAACAGATCGAGACCTTCATTGTGATCATGAAGTAGATCGATGAGAATTTTTTCGACCTCTTCTTGTTGAACAACGTCGCTCCTTCTTTTTAGATTCTGTTGCAGCTACTGAGAGAGACTGAGAGAGTCGTAGATGTAGTAGATCTTGCACCAGCTAATTTAACGTAGTTGTTCCTTTCCACATCAACATCCACGTCCTCTAACTCCCACAAGACTCTTCTTCAACCCAGAAAGAACAGCTTGCTCAGCAGAAGAAAGCATCCTCACGGAAACTGCAACTAGAGGTGGTGCAGGATAAAGAACGAGAGCGACAGATCGAAGCGCGAAAGGCCATGGAGAGGGAGGCTTCCGCCTACCATGACAAGATGGAGGCAGACGCGTTGCAGATGCAAAGCCTAGAGCAGAAGTACGTCGACGATGTTGGCACATGGGGACAGACGACGTCGAGAGTTATGGATTGTAATTCTCGTTGTAGCTAAGACTTAGCCCAAAAAGAACAGGAAATGTTGGGTATCTCATACTCATATCTTCCACCTTGATATCACATTTTCATCGATCAATCTCCCACTCGGCTTCTTCTAACGGCAAAATCAACGACAACATCCAACGCATGAGAGCGCGCCAGAAGAAGCATATGCAACATGGCATTATCCCGTCTTCAAAGGCTGATATCGAGGAAGATGATGAGGATTTCAAGAACGAGTACTATGAGAACGGCATGATGCTTGCCAAGGATGTCTTTGGATCCTCCAGTACTAGTTCTAGAGGAGGATCTACCTCTGGTGCAGGATCTTCTGGATCCCCTGGCTCATCTGCTTCAGTTGGAGGAGGAGGTGGAGGAGGAACTAGCAAGCATCCTCAACACTCCAGTCATGTAGCAGTTCTCACGAGGAAAGTCGATGTCGTGGTGGAAGAGAAAGATGCACGAACACGAAACGAAAGATCGTCAGACGCAGCTTCATCTTCTGATCAACAAGAAGCACATGTTGGTGGTTTATCTTCATCTTCTGATACAACTTCTAGTCATGAACAACAGGCACAAGCAGATGATGCAGAAGTACTAGATGCTAGTGCGGCTACAAAGAAGACGAGTACGACGAAGAAGATGGGATTCAGTGTCGAGATGGGCCAGCTTCATGACGAGGATGAGACTGTAGTAGAGTCATCTTTGAACGACCACAGTGAAAAGGCAGCGGTCAAAAAGAGCAAGAGCGCATCTTCCTCAAGCAAGAGCAGCAAGAAAAACGACAAGACCAACAAATCCTATTCCAAATCACGACCTTCTAGCCATAATATGACAGATGGAGAAAACGAAGACTCAGTTGTAGCACTTTCAACATCTGCTTCCAGTGGTGATGCTGAATCGGATGAAACTTCTGTTGTCGAGGCGCAAGCCAAGCTAGCCAAGCAGTTCGAAGAAGAAAGGGAGGAACATGACAAAGAAGTCGCTGACCTTCGAAAGAAGCTAGCTGAGCAAGATCAACGCATGACAGCGATGCAACGGCTGCTTGATTTGCAGAATGCCCAGACACACAACATCTTGGACGAGACAAGGCAGAAAGTGAAGGAATGGGTACTTTGAGAACTGCTCACGAGAGATGAAGTTCTTTCACTTTCATCTCGTCGTTTTAATATTCTGAATCAAGAACGAACACCAACACGAGGTGTATGATCACTGCTCTCAGTCTCATTTCTTCTGCAAAATGATTTTAACTTTGTGCTTTGACCATTTTGAATTATTGAAAACTATCAATCTAGACCTTCCATCAGGGTTCTTCTGCAGATGGCCCCAGTTTGTTGGAAGGCTCTTCCGAAGGTGATGGAGGAATGAAGAGAGTGCAGTTGAGCGCTCGCGCAGCTAGCGGCTTCGACGAACCGTCTCACTATGACGAGGAAAAATATTTGGAGCGAGCACGAAGTAGGAAGGCGCAGGTGGAGGATGGTAAGACTACAAGAACAGCGTCACGACAAGCTGCAGCGGGTACAACATCATCCGGCGCCGACTCCGACTCAGTAGAGGACCCATTTTCACTGGGTTCTCCTAGCTTCAGTCTTGCAGAGAAGAGACGAACAAACACTGCTGAACTACAAGAGTCTACATCATCGACTAGTACAAGTACTAGTGAACAAGAGTCTACGTCTACTAGTACCTCCACCTCAAGAACCTCTTCTAGTGAAGATTTGAAGCCTATGAGTCGGTTCTTCAAATTCTGGGAAGAGCATGAAAAAGACCAGGATCCGCATGACAAGCTAGACGGAAAATTCATCGACCACTCCGCAGAATGGGATGGCTTCGGGAGCGATCCTCATCGAGCGGCGAATCGTCAGAGGGAGATGACCAGGAAAAATAGGGTTATGAATAAGGATTTCTGTAGTTGAGGTTGACTATTGGATTTCCTCTTCTATTTTCAATTTCTGAATAAGGATTTCTGTAGTTGATGTTGACTATTGGTGGATATCCTCTTCTATTTTCAATTTCATTGAGCGGCTAGAAGGTGTAGGTTAATATATTTATCAGAATCTCATTCTCTAACATCAAACCAAGCCAAACTGCCGGGTCAATGCCAGATCACTCTCACGAGAACGGAGGTGTCTACTTGCATCACACTGGCTCTGTCGAGCACGGATGGGATGACGTAGGCGGTCATTATCACAAGAGAGAGACCACATATCCTTCCGGAAGACGAGGAGGACACCAGAGTACTTTTTTCTCTACGTCGTGGTCTTTGTTTGTTATGCTCATCCAACTTTGATGCCGCATGCTGATCCACATCCAACTTTGTCCGGAGAGCATGGGCACTCACTACTGGACGTTTGTATTCTCAATTTCACCTTCAAATCACAGCACATCTAAATCAATCACATCTTCCAGGTGACCACGCCACGTGGCTCGAAGAAGAGGAAGCAGCTGATTTTTTGCCGACTGGCGACGACTACAACCTCAGCGACTACGATGATGATGAGGACTTGGGCTGGGATTCGCATGGACTGGGTTCCTACGGCGATTTCTACACACCCACAGACTACGGTGACGCTTTCGCGGCGGCGCATGTCGGGTTTTGAGGATGAAAGGGAATGCTAGGAGGACGGAATAGAAGACTAGAAAGTAGTTCTAGTTTTCTTTTCGAAGAAATCTGAAGATCATGAGCTTCATCAGAAAGCTACGATGTTCTTGTTCATGTTGATGTTCATGATAACGACAAGTAAATCATTTCTTGCTATTGAACATGATTATAATTTTGCAGAAAGTTTATTCGAAAACCTCATTGTACAGAAGTAGTTACTAGTCCAACATTTTTCTCCCGCAGTAGCATTTACATTTTCTAAAATTGAAGAATCTGAATCGTTTTGCATACTGGGTCGGTCCCAAGGACAGCACAAACACACAGATACACACACGACGTGCCACCGCAAATTACGATCACTTCTTCACTATCACGCAGAGACTCAACTTCATTTTCAACCGAACGATAAAAGAAACTCGAGCCGTTATTTCGAATTTTTCCTTTGCTTTTGATCATTGATCATTCTGATTGATAAAGACCCGAGTTCAATATCAATGAATTCTCCACATGGTGCTCGATGAACGAGACAGTTTCACTACGAAAGCAGAAGAACAAGCTTATGCTCAGTAACATGAAAGAGAAAGCAGCGAATCTTCGCGTTCGCCCAACCCCTTGTTCTTCGTACTGGCACGGCCATTGGTGGGTCTAGCGGCACTCGCTAATGTCGTGCTGGCATTGCCGTGTTCTCGCGTGAAGATCCAAATTCGTGGTAAATCGCGTTGCTTCGACTCGTTCTCGTTGTCGTTGCTGCCACAACTTCGCTGTCAGATTACTTGCTCGGTCCCTCATCGATCACCTCCATTTGTAACCGTTATTCTTCCTGTCCTCCTCGTTCTTTCGCGGAGGCGGGTCCAAACCCCAAAAAAGTTCTATGATTTCGGTCAAGTGCTAAAACGTTGATCTGGGAGTCCGATGATGATTCCCAAAAACCCAGAATTTCGTCCAAAAGGATGATGATGATACTGATGATGATGATGATGATGATCGCCCAAGGAAAAAGGGTGACGGGCTTGATTTGTAGGTGGGAAGAAAAAGAACATCGGAAGGCTTCGCTCTGGATCGTTCAACGTAATCCAAATCGGCATCTTCGTTTTTTGGATGGATCAGCAACAACATCGACACCTAACATCCATCTTTCAGAAATCGTACTTTTTTCGTTCAACTCCAATATTAAAGCCTTCAAAGTTGCAAATAAAACTAAAATAGCTTTATATATAAAAGAATGCTTCATTTCTCCTTCTACGATTTAGAATTTGATTTGTGAAATATGCTGTCTCATTGGGAAACTCGATCCTACTAAACACTTCTCGTGGTCTACTTTCTAAGCGTAAAGAAATCAAATACAAATCTATGCCCTCCTCATCGAGTTCCAGTAAGAGACCCGCCGCGGACCTAAACAAAGGCGGGTCCAAAATGAAAACCGTTAAGAAACAGACCGAAAAAGCTGCTGATAAAGCGAATAAGCAGTACGATAAAGCACGGCGGGAACTGAAGGCTGCGCGCAACGAAGTAAAGCAGTCCTTCAGTGCCATCAATAAAGCTGTGCGAAACGTAGCGAAGTACAGAAAGCAAATCCCGAGGATAGAGGGGAAGGTAAAAGCAGTTTATCTCCATCTAGACGTAGATTTGGCTTTTAGCTCAATCACAACCACTTACAGCAGAAAAATCCTCAAATGTTTCCTGACACCAGCAAAGCTCCAGTTTCTTTTCTAAGGCTCCTTCTGCACCCATATCATTCATCAACACTCGTTCTCATGCGTTTCCACTTACCAGATCTTCAAAATGTTTCTCGCGATGCTGAAGAAGAATCTTAAAGCGCGCACAACGCTGAAGAAGGACGAAAATAGACGAGTTTGGACATGCGAAGAACATCAAGAATTCGAAATGAAGGGCGTTGATGTGGAGCTCGTCGAGCGACTTTTGAAGGAGAACGAAGAGGACGATGGCGATATTAATGAGGAGGAAGAGCAGGATGATGCTGCTGAAGATGACGAAGATGAAGGAACCGAGAGCAAGGAAGAAGAAGAAGCCTCCCACTCAGCTAGTGGAAGTGCTGCTGCCGACAACGAAGCTCAACTTCAGCAGCAAAAACTAGATGCAACAAAGCATGAACTACAGTGGTGCGTGGAGCACAGGGTCGACAAGTGGAACACCGCAGCACAAAGCGCAAAGCAGGTCTGGCATCTAGACCAGGAGCAAGCTACGCAGATCTTCTGTAAATCGAATCTAGAAAGCACAAATCCGTTTGTCAACAACGGCACCACAGTGACCATCAAAACGGTGAAGCTAACGCATGAGAAGGATACTCTTTCTGTATCTATCACGACGCATACCCACTAGCGTCGGTGCTACGACAATCCCTAGACTGATTCCATGAACCACTCAACGACCTTCCTCTATTCCAGATAGATTACCAATGTGATTTTTGTCCTAAACATTGAAGTTTGTTCTGTGTAGCACATCTTGGTTTATTTCATCTCAATGAGAGAATATCAATATCAATACCTATGATCGCAATCGCTGCTAGTTGATGTTATGGTGACCCCAGGCTGAGCTTGCTTTATCGTCCTTTGTGACACGACCTCCTTCTTGACACCTTCAAAAATCCCTAGCTATCCCACTGAATCCTCCTTCCACCCAACGCGAGCTTTCTCTTGGACTTCGCTACCCTTCATCGTTCTTGGAGACGACGAAATCTAAAAACCTCTATTACTGAGGATGCCTCCTGCTCCCGACAACGACCAGCATGACGACGTACTGTATCACTTGTGTAGAATTCTCCGCTCCAGCACCAAGAATCGTGAAAAATGTCTCCTTGCTCGTGCAGATCTATTTCGTCACCTTCTTGAAATTCATCTGGTGTTCTCTGATGACGTACGAGCGAGTAGCCGAAAGCTAGAGCCTCCAAGCCGCAGCGTGTCCATGCGCATCGGTTGACCCAAGTAGAAGTGCCAACGCGCAACACACCTGTCTGTAAAAAAGTGACTATTCGGTTCACTTTTGCATCGGTTTCGGCCAATAACCCCAATCGGTCCGGCATTTTAACTCTGAGTATGCTCACAAAAATCGGATACCAACTCTACACCCCGTCTTGCTCCTTCCAGCCCCAAAGCCACCTGGACTCACAGTCACAGCATCCCCATCCCCGTAATTATCAAAGAGGCAAGAGAACCTACTGCTCTGAATATGGATATGCATGCAGATTGATTGATTTCAATTTTCTGTGATTCACATTCATCATCTTGATCTTCATTTAGGGAGTGGGTAGAGATGAAGTAGTAGGAGTCGGGTATTTACAACTTTGTCACGTGATTTGCGATTCATGATTAAATAACAAGTTTATTGTTGTACTCTACTTGTTGTACATCACCAACCACAAGCACAACCACAAAAATGCCTGAACAAGTCACCTCTCCCAGCACTGCACCACAATCAAGTGATGCGGCTGCTGACCTGTTGCTGCGACTAAAGGAAATTGAGGCAAACGCGAAGCAGATCGTGACATCCTCTGCAGCAAGTGTCTCATCACCCACGTTATTGGACAAGCTCGTACGTAATGGCAGGCAATACCAAGAAGGTGGGTCTTCTGGGTCATCATCTTTGGGCGACACTACTAGAACATTCTCTACTAGTTCTGCGTCTGGGTCTGCGTTTGGTAGTAGAGGCAGTTCTACTTTCGACCACTTGTCTGCATATTTAGGAGGTGCATCTGCCCCATCTGGAGGGCGTCAACGTGATCGCAGCTACGGAGAGATAGATTCAACCAGAAAGGCGACGGCGGGAGGGATTTCAACCTCTGATCCCCTAGCGGATTTTCATGCCTCTGTTCTTGCAGCACAAGCATCCCCTGGAGGACGTCAAAACACACTACAAGCAGGTGATCCATACCCAGATCTGCCGACGAAACTTGTTCTACCGTCAACGATGAGGACACCTGATGGACATCTTGATTCAAGCTTTTCAAAACCACGTGCTGGAGAGGAGTACAACGATGCGCCACCATCAAAAGGAGGCGACTTTACCTCTTGGATGTCCACGTTCAGAGGCTATTCCCAAAACATCCTTGCTAGCAACAAAATGGAGATTCTATCAACTTATGCCCCTGCACCTCGGAGAGTGAGGAACCAAGAGGATGATGCCGATGGCGGGGAGGAAAAAACAGGTCAAAATCAAGAAGAAGCCTCAGCCGAAACCGACGATGCTACTTCAGCAAAAGAGAAAGAAGTGAAAGTGCTAAAGTCGATTTTGAAGAAGCCACCAGCAGCGGATGTGGATGCTGTTTCTGCGAACAATGTGCTGACCAGCGTACTAGGCCCAGGGTCTCCAGAAGTAGAGAGAAAGAAGACATCACTCTCCTCGGGCGAACGGAATTATACAGGAGTAAAAGGTGTCGCCGACGACGAGGCCGACGATCCTGTCCATGTTATTCCTGCTTCCACGCGCAACTTACCCGACCCTGAGACTAAGGCTTCAATTAAGTTTTACTTTATTTAGTTTTGGTTTGCGATGATGCTGTAGCTGTAGTAGAAGGAGTAACAAGTAGCCCGCCTTAGTCTTATGTTTATGAATGGTTCCGGTATTTGGTAACCTGAATTTGATCATAAGGGAAAACAAGAGGAGAACCCTTAGGATCAAACTCAGGTTACCAAATACCAGAACCATACAGTTTATGTACAAGTACATGATCACGTCATCTTCGATCCAGTTCCAGTCATACATAGACATAGAGTACCTACAAAACTTCCATCCCTTGTTTTTAGATTGGTCAACGAACAGCCATATTTATTAAGTACTCTAATCGTCGATTCGACCTGATCGGTAACATGTTGCAGCAGCTCGATGTCGTGCACCGAGAAGACGCGCCACAGTGGATCGAAAGAACAAAAAAGGGTGACTCGCCTTCGACCACTTCGGATCTAGAACTGATTCAAGGTCTAGGAAGAGGTGGAACTGTTGGTGGCCAGCCGTTTTTGTATGCAGGGGACGAAGGTGGAGATGGAGATGAAGGTGGTGCGCAAAGCGGACTTAGTCAGAGGACCTTGGAGATCAGCCAACCAGCCAACATTCAAGGCGGGCTCCTCTCGTCGACCGAAGTCCTTGAATCTGAAGGTGTCAACGTCCATCTGCGCACAGAATTAGGCAAACTCGTGACAAGATCGCGCGGCTTCGACATTGTAGAGCGCAGAAGAAAATTGATGGCGCATCTCGAGTACCTGGACAAAATGACGCAATATTGTGTGAACACGCTGTTGCAGACGAATCAGGGGGAGTATCAGTTACGGCTTCCGCCCCTAATCCCCTAGTTCATCTTCCGAAGCAAGCATGATCTTAGAGACGTTTACTTGAGGCAGAAAAAGAAGTAAGAGAATAAAAAGAGAGAAGAACGATCATGAGTATCTCGGTGTTAGTGGATATTGGGCTGGTGAGATAATCAAGATATTTCTACGAGGGGACGAGGGAAAAAGGGCTTGCTTCCGATGTTGGCCTTGCAGATGGATACTCTATTAGGGTGATCCTCGAATAGGGTGAGCTCTAAATCACGGCAATGTCGCGAACTTGCGCAAGGGTGTCTCCTTCTCGATTACGTTTGAGAAACTACCAAAAGAACAACGCGACGAGTTGCAGGAACAAGTACCGGAAATAGCCGAAACCGCTGAAGCTTTGAAAGTCTACTGGAAAGGGGGGAATGAATTGTGCAATTTGTTGCAATGGAAGTGGCGTATGACGAAAGAGCTCACCAAGGCAGAAGCAGCACTGGAGAATAAGAGGTTGGCGCTCAATGCGAGGGGAGGGGCCAGGTACTATTGTAACATGCTCGTTGGGATGTTGAGAAGAATGAAGACTTTTCACCATTTCGATCTCTAATATGACGAAATTGTTGTTTGAAGATTTAGATTGTTAAGGAAGTTAATCGACGAAAAAGTTCAACTTGAGAAGTTCACGTTATCAAAAAATCTCTTTGTTGTTCTACTCAATGATCTCGACTTCAACTTTAGTCTCAACAACATTGACGTCCTATTCCAAACAGTGCTTCCGGTTCCGCGTGGCAGGAATTACTTCCTTATCGTGCCAAAGTAACGGCTCTGAGCGACAAAGTGCGTGAATTTGGA
Organism: Amoebophrya sp. A25; assembly: GCA_905178165.1. Lineage (NCBI taxonomy): Eukaryota > Dinophyceae > Syndiniales > Amoebophryaceae > Amoebophrya > Amoebophrya sp. A25. The sequence continues at coordinate 672,262 of CAJINU010000063.1, forward strand.
TCTGTTATCCAGGTTTTGGATTTCAACCGAGAAAAAGAGCCTGACGTTTCCTGTTTAGGCGACCGCGATCAGGAGAAAACGCTATTGCAGATCAGACTGATGCAAGAGCGAATCCAACTTTTGCATATGGTCGATAATGCCGGTGGTCGGTTGCGGGAGTTGGATTTACAGATTATCCGAGTCAGGCACACAAGAGAACGAATAGAGCAAGATGCTAAAGAATTAGGAGACGAAGACGCGCGGTATTCCCAATCCGCATTCTCAAGAGCACTGTTGGCAGCTTCAAAGTCAAAAGAGGTAATAAGTAATATTACCTAGTCGTGATAAAAATACTTACTGAAGACTTGTTGTTCTAAGTAGTAGTACCTGGAAGGAGGTGACTTGCTCATCTACCTGGTGGAGGTCTTCGAATTCGGCCACGTATGTAAATGAATATCGACAGTGTAGTGTGTGAACAATTCCTACAAGAACAAGTACTAGATGAAATTAAATTTCAAGAACAAGAGCGAGTATCGCCTAAATTGCCCCCCACCAGCATCATCTGTAACCGTAATCTTGAATCTCCCTTACAACAATACTACTACTAACAGGCTGGCAAGGATTTGATGGCTATGCAGCGTGAAGAAAAATTGTTTGGTAATTTGACACTTCAACAGAAGATCGAGGTATGGCGCAATGATCCTCGGACTCGGGAATTTGGTCGACGCGTTCAGAACTTGGAGACTGCACGCAAGACCACGATTTTATGAGGCTTTCCCAAATAAATACATCTGAAGACGATCGAGGCATCTTACTCACTTTTCTTTCAAGAGGAAGAAATACTTATAAACAAAAGGCAATCGCAATGGTCAATATTATAGCTAAAGGGCAATCATCTTACTCACTTTTCTTTCAAGAGGAAGAAATACAACTTAGTCAAAGAAATAGAGGCAACGGTGCTGGTCAACAAAGATGCAGAGAGAAAGCTGAGGGTGACCATGATCAAGGGGAAGACTGTAGGGAACAAGGTCTAACTATCGAAGAAATAGACGAGCTGACGCATGATTACACGTTGGTACAAGCACAGTGGGACGAAGTGTCAAAAGAACGCGTCGAGGCAGAGAGGACGAGTAGTCAAAGCTTACACGAAACCCTTGGCCTGCCACCAGAAGAATTTGATCGCTTTGATGATTTAACGGATGAACGTTATGTGCTAGTTTTGTCACGACGTAGTTAACTCAAAGTAAGTAATTCACACTAATAGTACCAAAGGTCTTCATCTAAGTAATTCACACTAAAGATACCAATAAGGTCCAAGTACTAGATTGATGTTCTTTTCTTTATTTGGTTTTTCTATTAAAACTTCTTAAAAAGGACTACCTCTACCTGAATCTGAACTGTATCAGTATCTAGTATGGACACGAGCTCCTCCTCCTCTATTCCTTTATTTTCTAGTATGGTGCAAGGTACGAGAGCTCTAAGAAAGCAATATCAGACGATACCTGGACAGCACAGCATCACTGGACAAGGATGCGGACATAAAAGACGGCGTGAGGATGGGCCGGACGACAATACTACCAGGCAAGATCACCCGTTTGGACTCGTTGCAGAAGGATCTGCTAGCGAAGAAGGAAAATCTCTCGAAGATCATTCTAGCGAAGCATAAAGATTAAGACGCTTCCCCAAATTCAAATTCAAATTCCCCTGAGCCTAGTAATCCTAATCCAGATTTTAATTTTTCGTTCTGACTGAGTGAGACATCCTGGACGAGTCATCTCCAGGATTTTGTTGATCTGTCGAAGAGAAGAGGCCTTGCTTCTTGTTGATGTTTCGTCCATACTCGAAAGCGATCACGTCCATAGAAAAACGCGGCTGACGCATCATAACATGTGTCAGGATGCTTTTCTTCTCAGGATGGATTATCATATAAAATAAAGATTAAAGGTGTGACTGTGGGCGCTTCTAAAAACAGTTACAGACGATAAGTGACAAAAAAACAGCTGCGATTGAGCTCGCAATAAGCGCGCAAAAAATGGAGAATAAAGTAAGCGGCCAGACAGCAACAATTGACGTGGGTTTGAAGGTACTACTACAACTAGTCGTAGTCGTACTGGTACTAGTCTAGTCACCTTTATTAGTAATCAAGTCAGATACTTCTAGAGTTCAAGATACTAACTTGTCTTGTTGATGTTGTAGTCTAATTTTGCCAGGTTGTAGAGTTAGTTCTTGTGATTTTTATCAAGTTGAATCTGCGCGTCGTTTTTCTGAATGAATTGCCTCCACCAGCGAGCTCCTCATCCTTTGATGTTGTTCAACAACGCAACTACTTCCAGTCCTTGCTTCCTCGCAATGCCTTGGAAAGGAATGGAGTGGACAAGTTTGTCACAAGTCGGATCGGCGACGAGGGCAGACAGATGTCGGCTGCGAAAAGAGAGGAGGCTGCTGAGTTAGATCCTGTCGGAGCTTATTTCCGCAATGCTCAACAGAGAGACTCATTTTAAGACAGATTTTCGACTTCACCTGATAGATACTGATTATCCATGTCCATCTTTCAAGTCTGCTTATTCTAGAACATCCTCTCGTCGCTGGGAAACGAAAACTTCTTCTACATCTACAGGGACCTCTACATTAACTTCTACATCAAGTACAAATGTTTATGTAGATATTCTTATTCATCTTATTCGGTTGTTACAGTTACACGACAAGGTCCTCCTCTAATCAGTCCGCAAGAGTCGCATACGCAGTGACGTAGTCCGCGACATTGGAGGGATGGACACGGATCAAACCGCATACTACCTCGATGTGGGCAGGCGAGGAAAGCACGCGCTTCCTACCAAAGGACTCTACAACGAGACTATCTATTTTAACGCTCTGGATGCTGCTGGGAAGTCGGAGAACGATCTAGGCCAGTTCTCTGATTGGATTTGGCGAGAAAAGAAAACCATCGACAACGTTCTTCACGGAGATAAAACGAGGTTGGAAATGTTCTTCTATCCGGAAGGCGAAGAGCAAGAAGACAAGGAGCAAGAGGACGACCAGGGAACTGGGACTGAGACGGAAACTGAAGTACTGGACCACGGAGGAGAAGGTGTATTGAACGCTCGTCGTGGGGCTTCATCTGCAGACAAGGACGTGGCAGCAGCTGCGAAGGGAAATCATGAAACTTCTAGTACCAAGAGTCGTAAGTTGAGTACGAGAGTGAGAAGTGAAGAAGCTCCCGAACGGGAACGTCTGTTGCCACGGGAAGACGAGGATGAGAATAAGTTTGAAGATCCGATAGACAAGATCAAGAAATCCGAACTCGCTTTGGTGAGCAGGAGGCCAAAGAAAGAACGACTACTACCACCACCATCAGATCATGAGGAAGACGAGGAAGTAGTAGAGGAAGCAGTTTCTCCGGTTGCTGGTGGTGCCTTAGATAAGTTGATAGCGGATTTACGAGACAGAGCTGACAGAGTTGGAGACGGGAAGGACTCGCAGGTGGAAGATTCTGATATTTTTCCGCCGCCTAGGCCTACAACTACAAGTTCATCTGGGACCATGAAGCAGAACCGCATCCAGCAAATAGAAGCTGACCTACTTGGCGAAGGGTCTGTTGAGTACCCCTTCATGCCCATGGATGGTGGATCTTCGTCACAAGCGTCTTCAAAGACGTCAACGTCGAGTAAAAACACATCAGATTTATCAAATTCAAGCTCGAGCTCATCTACATCTGTTGATGTTGCTGCAGATGACAGCTCTTCGAGGACTTCTCTTGTCCCAGAGCTAGAGGACAAGAAAAGCGTCTTCAAGAGAAGTGCTCCTGCGATAATTGACGACATCCTTGCTAAGAAGAAAAGATCTTCCACGCCAGTATCTCTAGCTCAAGCTCATGTTGACGTTGAATATGACAAGACTCCTCTTAACGACCAGGAGACCAAGACCACGGACGTCGAGCAGGACAAAAGGATGTCCACCCTTTCCGATGGCAAGAACAATTTCGAAGGGCGGCATGCAGCCGGGAACAACGAGGAGCACGCTGTCCGACTGGAGCGCGAACTAGCCTCCCTAAGAGCCGACCTGGATAGGACAGTGAAGAAACAGGAAGAAGACTCCTCAAATAGAGACAAAAAGCACTCGAACAAGAAGAACAAAAAAGAACGTAGTCCGAAGAAGAAATCTTCCACGACTTCTACAAGTTCAGCTTCAGAAGAAGTTGTGAGGAATCTTCCAAATACTACGTCTACCACGTCGTCGTTCGCCTCCGGAGCCTCTTCTCCTAGTAAGAAGAAAGACTTCCTCTACTACCGGGAGAAGTTTTCCGACGTTCCTCTTGCGAATCAAATCGAGCTGAACAGGGAGCAAGGGAGACGCTTCTGGGGCGATAAGATTCGCGACTTAGAGTCGCAGATCGAAGAAAAGAATCGTCTTCTACTCCGTGCAGTCCAAACGCCGAACATGATCAGCGTCCGCGGTGGCCCTCCTCTCAATGAGGATCCTGCAGCCGGCTTAACAACCGGAGGCGAGGTCCGTGCTACCGATATCAACAAGATCGTCGCGAAGATTATGGCTGCAGTAAATGCATTTGCATCTCCTCTTCAGGCATCTGCTTGGTCCCGTTTCGAAAGGGGAAACGGGGACCAGGAAGATGCCTGCCTAGCCCTTGCAGATGAGGATGCTGCAGATGGTTCTTATGGATTTGGATTTATGACAGTTCTAACAAGAATGTCCGAGAAGTGATGGATTCCAACTTACGGGAATTTCTGCATGAGGAATTGCACCAGAAGCGCGTGCGTGACTTGCAGGAAGTCACGGCTGGGCTGAAGAAGTTGGAGACGGAGGAAACGTGTACTAAGGTTCGTGGCATGTTGAACGAGTTGATGGAGTTGAGAAAACGGCCAGAGTTCGGATCCTACTACAGAAACAGTGGAAGATTACGGCTAGTACCACGACTTCTGAAACATCTTCCTCAGCATCATCCTTGCTTCTTGTTTTTCTATAAACTTGAAAAAGAGTAAGCCAACTTCTCTCCAAGAAGCAGGATACCATTTATTACTCTCTTCAAAGAGCAGGATCATGAGGAAGACGTTGCGAAGAACGCGGGACTAGATCTAAGAAGAGACGGAAACATCAATAGCTTTGGTTTCGAGCTGCCAAACGAAAAGCAAATGCACGAAATGCACAAAAAGTTTGTCCAAGAATTCGCGTCTCGTGGATCCTTCAACCCTTTACTGGAAAAAGAAGCAAGAGCGGGTCTGGACGATCTAGATGGGAATGACCAGCATCCCGAAGGTCCTGGCATGGGAGGTGGCGGAATGTTACGCATCGCTCTTGAAACATTTCATTTATAGTTATACAAGAAACCTTTGCCAGCCTTGTTTTCACTTGTTGATGTTGATGTAGATGTTGTGTCATCAAAATCAATTAGGATGTTCTTGGAGGCACTGTGTTCTTGGAGGCACTGAAGCTAAACAATAGGAATGAATTGTTTCGACCTGTAAGAAATATGGGTCACATGGGTATGGGAGGTATGAGTCCTATGGGAGGTGGCCGAGGTGGTAGGGGCAATGCGGCAGCAACCGCGGCAGAGATCGCGATGGTTGGGCTTTCAAAACAACCACCGTTAAGACTTGAAGCATTTCATATTTGTACTACGCTCTATCTGACACATTTAAAGGGTAATTGCGTCGAATATGTGAGACAAATACGAATCGTTTCAACCTTTAACGCCGGGGCGCGTGGCAGCTGCGGCGGCTCGGTTCAACGAGGCTGACAGAGCCCAGCATGACCGCAATTTGGGGAATTTCATCACTAGTGGCGGTGCTGGGGTGAACAGGAGCAATGCTGCTCATGCGGCTGAAGGCGAAGCAACTAGTGGTGAAATGCCAGTGATAGAGTCGGGAGGAGACGTCGAGGAAGAGGATTAAGGCTACCACCGAAGCATCCTTCTAGCTACGTCATGATCCTTGGCCCTTTTTCTACTTGAAAAAGAAGCCGAAGAGGATGGGGGTTTATTCAGGGTTGCGGGCGCGGTATCTCTAAGAGGAAGACTCCGAAGCCATTATGAGGAAGAAGAAGAAGAAAAAGCAAAAGGCTAGGGCTACAAACGATAGACGCCGAACAAGTGGAAAAGAACGCTCCTCCTCCTCTATCAGTAGAACAAGTGAAAAAAGTAGAAGATCATCCATGAAGAAGAAGATAGGCTTCGCAGCTGCCGGAGGCAGAGAGGACCACGCGAAAGCTACTATGTCAGGATCAGGAGGAAACTACAACTATCATCGCATGTCGAAACAAGGTGCGGGTAAACATAAAGGTGGGGAAGGTGAGAGTCTCCCATCGGCACAGCGAGCGTCTACGGCTCACACCCCTTCTAGAGCAAAAGCGTCCTCAGTTAAGGCTTGCGGAAATCCACCTTCTGAATCTGAGGCATCTTCTGAATTGTCCTGTACCTCAAATGGGGACCAGTACTCCAACGGAGATGCCCTTTCACCAAATAAGTAGATGGATTTCTGTTTCTGCAAGCTCCACTAAGTCAAACACCAAGAACCCTCTACTGAGGAAATCTGTAGGTAGGCGAATGGTGCGGCATGGAGAGGGTGAAAGCATGCCTTCAGCAGATTCCCACAGCTTTCTCGACTCACTGAAAGAACACGACCAGCATGGAAAAAGTAGTGGCGGCAAAAAGTCTGGTGGAGGAGGAGGAGGAAAGCCCGTGCACCACCTTCACCCTGATCACCATGTTGATGATCATAAAGATTTAAGATCACACGACGCGAAGATGGAGGATGGTGAAAAGCACAAATCGTCAAAACAACATCACACGGAAAGTGTAACTGAAGAAACACATCAGAAAAAATCTCATCCTTCGAGAAAGGTAATACAGGGTGAAGGGTCGGGGCTTTTCGATGACTCTAGGTCGAGCAACAGACGGAGCCCCCGCAGCGGCAGCTCAAGTAGGCGTAACGACCGTGGCGGCAGCTCAAGTAGGCGCGACGACCGTGGCGGCAGCTCAAGTAGACGCGACGACCGTGGCGGCAGCTCGAGCAGGCGCAACGACCGCGGCGGTCACTCGAGTAGGCGCGACGACCGTGGCGGCAGCTCAAGCAGGCGCGACGACCGCGGCGGCCACGCAAGTAGGCGCGACGACCGTGGGAGACACTCAAGTAGCCGTGGGGGCAGCTCAAATAGGCGTGACGACCGTGGGGGCCACTCAAGTAGGCGTGGGGGCGACCGTGGGGGCCACTCAAGTGGGCGTAAGGACGACCGTGGGGGCCGCTCAACTAAGCATGACGGCCTTGGAGGCCGCTCAACTAAGCATGACGACCGTGGGGGCAGCTCAAGTAGGCGGCAAGACCAAGGAAAAAAGGAAAAAGGAGGGAAGCTGAAGATTAGAGTCGCGGAGGTTGATGAAAGAGGGAAGGTCATAAAGGTTACAGGTGGCACTCTTGAAGACTTGACGAGGGAAGAACAAAAACTCGCGCAAAAAGCCTATCGGAAAGTTAAGGCTTCCCTCAATTCATCTTTTTGAAAAACATCGATCGTCAAGGGACTTTGTTTTCAGGCGGAAAACAAGTACTAGACAGCACCTAACAAGATGGTCATGTAGTTGCACGTCGAGATGGATTAGGGCGAGCTCTAAGAAAGCGCCCCTTGGAGAAGATACCATCTTCATGACGAGTAAACGAATAAAGGGAGGCAGGGATGTTCATGGACGAGAGGGAAGGTCTTCACACCGCGGTGGTCGCGGACGTGGCGAGGGAAGCGCCCATCACCACGATCATAGCGGAATGACGGAAATGAGGTCTTCGGTCATGGAACCACTAGGCAGGGTACTAGGAGTAAACATAGAAGCAGGAGAGGGAGAGGCGGCGGAACCGGTGGTTGAAGAAGAAGATGCTGATGCCTCAAGCAAGTCACCTGAGTCCTCTCTAGCAAGAACTTCTTCTGCTGCTGCATCACCTGAAATTGAATCGCCTGAGTCCCAGTCCATCTCCATCACAGTAACTGAAGGTGGAACTATGACTGCTACTTCTCCGTCTGCGTCTCCGTCTCCTGGTGATGACAACCCTTCCCAACAGCTGCAACAATCCGGCAAAATTATGCAGGTTGGTCGGATTCAGAATTATGGCACCATAGTTCGATCATGTTGATCACTCAGTACTCATCAGAACTCACAACTACTCAATAGCAAGAACTGCTTCGTCTTCTAATACAAAGCAGGTGGCGGGAAATTTCATCCTCCTGTCAGGGGAGAAGGAGAATCAGTGCCCCTGCGAAATTCGAAACATGCTGGAGGAGAGAAAGTGATCTCCTTGCGGGATTCGAAGCCGTATTCCGAGCAATACCAGAACCGAGGTCGCAGCAAGAACAAGATGAAGCCAGAGGGAGAAGCATCCAGTTCTTCAAGTAAAAAAGTTATGGCTATCTTCATCCCTAAGAGTGAGATATATATAAATCCATCTGCTCACTCTTGCGGCAGCATGATCTTGAAATTGATAAGTATATAAATCCATCTGTTGCGGCGGCATCTTGATGAAAAGATTAGGGCTAAGATCTTCCCTAATTTATAAATCCATCTGACCATCATGACCATCTCCTGCGTGTCATATAAGGAGAAAGGTGCCTCAAGATGCGTCGCAAGATGGTAGCTTAGGTGAGCGCTACGAATGATTCAAGTCATGGGAGTGATTCAACTTCAAGTAGGAAAAGTAATAGGACGTCGTCGAAGTCTAAGCCACCCGCAAAGGGTCGTAAAGGATCCAGTGCAAAAAAGACGAAAAGAAAAAGCGAGAAAGGAAAAAAGAATGGTGGGAAAAAGAATGGTGGAGGCCGCTCAAGTAGTAGAAAGTCATCTTCTTCTTCAAGAGGTAGTAAACCGAAATCGGCTTCTCGCGACAAGAAGAAGGAGAAAAAGGCCAAGGGAGAGGGTGAAGCAGCAGCACCACCTCATCAACAGCATCATTATCGAAAGTCGTCGTCGTCTTATTCCTCTCAAAAAGGAGAATCTGGATCATCTGCAGCCAAAAAGGAAGACCGTCTAGACCATCTTCGCAAAAAAGAAGCACAACTATTGCAAGACCGCGACCACAAAGATGCGCGACAACAACATGACCCACCTCGTAAGATCATGAAACAGAAAGGGGAATCGACATCTTCGATCTTGAACAAAAACAAGAAGAGTAAGAGGGAGCTCGTCAAAGCAGAGGGTGAAGCCCAAAGATCTTCTCTAGGAAACAAAAGCAAGAGGGTCGTAAAAGCAGAGGGTGAAGCAGTAAGCGATCGTGGCAAAGAGGAGTCCTCCGAAATAGAGATTAGTTCAGATTATGGCTTGAAGATACAACAATCGCAATTCATTTCATCAGTAGACCTTGATGTGTGGGGTGACTCCGTCACAAGGCAGCCTACGGGTATCGCATCCTATGCTATCCTATCCAACGGTCATTCCCTATCCCTTTCTCTTTTGAGGTTTCTTTTTTGACAGGGTTCTTCTTCTAACCTTACAGTGAAGACGATCCATTTGGTGAGTTTGAGAACGAACATATGGATCAGTACGGGGAAAAAATAGGCCAAGTTGACCTAGATGAGGACAATCCGGGACGCGCCAGGTACAAGTTAAGGCTATTGATTCATCTCTGGAGCAGAATAGCAGAAAGACGTGCTCTAATCCATCTCGACAGAGATCCCTCAAGAGGCGCATACCATTTAGAGATCGTCCATCGTCAAGCGCATATCAAGTAGATAGTACTCTTGAGGGAGGAGCTCCAAGAGCACAGGGAAGATCTCCACAGGGATCTCGTCCACAGGGAAGTTCCTCTCCACAGCGAAGATAGCTCTAAACAAGCATGGCGGTGGAATCGTGACCCGAGCAGGACAGACAGCTAACCGTGGACTAAGAGAGGGGCAGAAAGGCCTGAATGACTATGCGAATCAGCGCACTGAAGTCCAACAAACCGGATATCTCGCTGCGAACTACCATTATGCCCAGCTACTTTTAAATCCATCCTTCCCCCAGAAGGCTTCTCGGCATCCCTCCGCTCTTGTGAGGACGAGCGTCGATGAGGAGACCACGAGTTACAGGGATGAGCTGCTCCATCCTCCTCTGTAGAGCTCCCATAGTTAGAGCAATTGGCAATGCATTCGTTTCATCTACATGTACTTCTAATTAGGTAGAAAAATTATACCGAAGATCATATGAGGGGTCCAAGAGCAAGAAAGAGATCAACATGAGTAAAACCTGATAGTTCTCTAATACCAAGGTCGTAACGCTATGATTGAAACGCTGGCTACGGCAATCCAAACCCTCCGGCAAAACGTCTCAGATTTGACCGAAGGAATGCCGTTTGTCGCTACTGGGCTTATAGACGTCACAAGACCTTGGCTCTCGCAAAGGCTGCACTTCGCGGCATCCCACGATGCACATTTGTTGAACACTTAAGGCCGCTACAAGAAATCCATCCTCCCCAGCAACATCTCGGCACTCCCTTTTTCTTAAAGGGAGTGACTAACCTAAAAGGAACCAAGATCAATCTCCTGAAGCTGAATTTTTCTTAGTTTCTACGTACACATCGATCTTCTGAGTCTGACAATGAATTATACTAAAGGATAAATAACTACTACTCATACTGAACAGGAACAAGAACTTCATAATGATCGTTCGACAACGGATCACGTTCACAGCGGCAACATCAACATCAGAGAAACTCGTAGAACCAACTAAGAGGAGACCCAGCGAAGTCGTAGGTCCAACCCGAACCGACTAAGACTAACATCATCATTAATAATCGTTCGATGTTTGTGCCTTAGTTCTAAAGTAGTGCAGTGGATCAAATGCAGCTTCAGATGTTGTACGACGAAAGCTGTGCAGAGCGTTGTGGCATGGTGCATATGCTGGAAAAGCTGGGCGCAACCGCAGCTGACAGTAAGCGTCTCATGTACGAGCGCAACCTTTTGGGTGGCAAAAACGTCAATTAAGGGGGCTTACCCTAATCCATCTCACGAAGCATCCTAGGCGCAAGGCTTTTCAAGGGGAAAAGTCCCCTGCTGGGATGAATCTCAAGATGGATAAGGGTCCGCTCTAAGTCGACCATGTGATCCGCAATGTGTGTAACACACTTCGAGACACGCTGATTACAGTTAAGTAGACGTAGATGGATTATAAGATGGAGGAGTTCGACTTGTTGTTTCAAAACTTCCTTCTACAAGTAGAAATTATACTACTTCTTCAACTTCGTGAAAGAGGGTACTCATTTTTCCTCTTCTAGACGTAGACCTCCCAGCACTACAACGAACTGCTTCAACAACTACAAGAATGCATGGGGTTCTTATACATATAATATATTTGTTTCGTTTCATTGTAATTATAGTACATGAATATGTGTCAGTTTCCGTTGTATTCACTACGACTTCTGGTCTTTCGTACAACATCATACGCAAGCAAAGTAGGCAGGCTCCTCCTCTAAGGAAGCAATCGTGCAATGCATGCGAAATTTTGCGTCTGTGGATAGTAGGGATATGACGATGGAGGACCAAGAGGGTGTTGCGGAACATATTCAAAGAGAAGTCGATAGTTAAGGGTCAAAACAATTCATTTCTACAAGCCTCATAACAATTCATTTCTACAAGCATCAGAAGTCGATAGTTGTTACGGCTCAAAACAATTGAGTGTAGTTCAGATTCAAGCACTGAGTTCTTTGCTTCTTCAAAGCTCCTTTCTACAAGCCTACTTCTAAGATAGCTTAGTCGCGGACTTCGGTCTGATTGGTAACCTGCGTGACGCAATCTATGAGAAGTATCTAGGAACGGAAGTAGCACAATGGATGCAGACGTTTTTGCAAAGCGAGTCCGCCTTTGCCTCGGTGAAACGCAATGACGTTGGCGCACTGTTGCAGGCTTTTGGAATCGATCTTCATTTTATGGCTCCTAGTACTGGAAGAGTAAGAGAAGACCACACTTAGTTACTGGAAGAGAATACACGACCAACAACTCGTCTTCCTGATGGTTTGATCTCTGAGATAACTGATGATCATCTATGATGCAGTCCGAACACAACGATGACAAGAGCAAGACTTATTGTTCTTCCTTCTAAGGATTTTCGCAACGTGGTAGTGACGATAGCATTTACGACAGCGAATTATCTGTATCGGCAATTTTCGACGCAGCAAGTGCAACTCAATCAGAAAGGCGGCATGGCAGCGGAAGAAATTCTGAAATGTGGGCGCTTTGATTTCACAGAAATAGAATTGGCAGTCTTGTCACCCGAACAAAGGTTAAGGCTGGTGCAGCTGGTGTCTCTGGTTGTCGTTGTAATTTATCATAATTCATATAACTTTTAAACCTTGGATCATGATGTTCATGAAGATAAAAATATGGAGATGGTTGTTCTACTAGGACGAATCCTAATATTGGTACTATTCATATAATAAAGTGGTGAATCATTTCGGAAAACTCCTGTATTTTGACTCTACTTCCAATCCATTTAAAGATGAGTCCCAAAGATGATCCATTGATTTATTCCATATAATCGTCCATTACCATAATTAGGGGAACAAGAAGAAGAACCTCCTCATCGTCATCAAGAAGGTGAACTTTAGCGTCCCCTAAAACAAGAAGAATACGAGAACAATCGGAGAAAAAAACGAGACAAGCGAACGGCATTGCAACGGCTGGAAGACCAAGAGAGAGAGGAGGAGAAGCACGTAACGAACTTGAATTTGGATTTGAGAGTGGTGAACAGCTTCTTAATCCAAGAATACAGCATCTACAGATCAGCAAACGATCCCGAATCGACGTACGCTATGCAGGATTCTCAAGGGACAGGATTTCTCGTTGACGTTCCAGTTTTCTCCGATGTGCAAATTGCTAGAGGAAGTAAAAACCTAGCGGCCTTAGTGCGTCAGCGTATCCAGGTCTTGACGAAGCGAGCTGCCGGTCTTAGTAAAATAATGGGAGCTACAGATAGAGGCACACTTTTGTACGAGGACCGTCCCGAAGTTCAAGAACTTGAATATTAAGGCGCAATACAAAAATAGAAATTCATGCTCAATCATACAATGAATTGAGTTATCCATTGGGATAAATGCAAATACAGGCAAGAAAAAATGTTGGGTCCTTTGAGCTCTTCTAAGATTATTGGCGATCGAAAATGGTTGAGATACAGTCCTATGCGCGTATGGCAACCGACATTAACAACATTGGGAAGCAGATCAAGGACTTTCATCCGGAGCTAGATTTACGACTGAAAGAGCAACTTAAAATTTCTCGTAAGTAGCCGTCTTCGTCTCCACCTAAACTATACGAAGACGACTACTTCTTACATAAGATATCGATACGTAGTCCCTAAGTCAAGTGACTATCGAAGCGTATTATAGTTTAGCATCTACGATACGATACGTAGTGGTCGTCTTCGCCCACCACGTCGAGTAAGAAGTTGAAACTTGTTCTCATAAGTACTTAGTTGTCTTCGTCTCCACCTAAATCGTACAAAGAAGTCAAACTATACGAATACGTGGACTCAAAAAGGTGTGATTTCACTTGCGGTAATGTGTATAATCATCTCAAGAAAGAAACAAAGCCAGCATGACCATGTAAACCTATCACTTATAGTTTTTACTTGCACCAGGTTATTGTTACTTTCACGGCCTAACCAATTAAAACTTCTACCTCGTGTCAGGCACATCAATCAAGGAATCCATCAATTTTCAGTCAATTAAAAATCAACCACCAGCTCTAATTGCTAAAAAGGCGATGAGACAGGGGAACGACGTGAAGTTTCTCGAGAAGTCCAAAGCCCATTTCGACTTGCAGTTGCGTCTTCAGTTCATCCGCCAAGCGATTGGATTAAAACTGAGGCTTTACCTTAAGGCCACAATAACAATATTTTTGATGAATGATCCATGTTTGTAGTACTAGTACAACTTGTCAACAAGTATGATCTTCATGTTCAAGTTCATGATCTAGTACATATTGTATTTGCTACAACAACTTATTTTGCTTACGCTGAAAGTTTATGCTGCTACAACCCCAAGTAGTGCAAACTTTGCTTTTCCAACTACGCACTACAAGCATCTCTCATATCTTGTTATTTGGTCCCGTTTCTTAGAGCGGAAAGCAAAGGCTTGATGAACAAGATGCTCTATGTAAGTACGTACGTGTAGGAGGTCATCATGGGAGGTGAATTGGAAATGGAAATCGATTTGTCAGAAGTTCTACTCGTTCTAATTACCAGACGGCGCTTTCCCACTTCCAGCACCGTAGTATGGCTGACTCGGCTGCTGTGGACTATAAGGGTGATCCAACCGTCAAACACTTCACTCTGAAATAAGATGGAGCAGAGAAGCAAGAGAAGAAGTGAACTTGATGTATCTATTTGTGCAGCTGAACAACAAGGACGAAAGGACAAGAAGGTGAAGGAGCCTCATCAAGTAGTTCAGAACAACTTCGCCTTAGTCAACATTATATAGCCACTTCTCGTTAAGACTTGAAATGCATAGGGTGCTAGTAGTAGTACATGTAACTCTACACGTCATGATATTACATATGTTGAACGTAAAGGGGATGAAGATGCCATTGTGCGTTTTCCGGCGCGGCTTGTAGTTCCCACGGTTTCCTAATTCTTTCCTTGATGACATAGCGATAGCCGTTCCGATTACAATCGCTGTTCCGATTACAACCTTAATAATAAGAATTTCATTTCTACTAATGACGCTCAACGAACCCTGCGTTCTCCTCCTTCTATCAGAATCAGATACTACCTAGGAAAGAGTTAGTACGAGATAGACATCCTACTGCTACTCTTCAGATTAACATGAATATCATTACGATCCTGCCGAAATTTTTCGAAGAAACAGCGCTTGATGGACATTGAAAATGCAGTTGCTAATATACTTAGTGTATCATGTATAGTTGTGACTATTCTAATCTAGCCATATCATCGCAAAAGAAATTTTGAAGTTGTCTAGTACTAGTACTAGTAGCAGTCGTAGCTGAATCAAATAAATCAAGATGAATGTTTATGATGAAGCATACAACATCTTCAAGGATATGCATCTCGGTTCCAAAAGTTAAGCAACCATGTTGAAATAGTGACATCAGAAAGGTGGAGAAGTTATAAGTAGTCGTGCGCTTTTGTGCGAGGTCGGGCTCGGGGTCGTTGTTCAGCCTTCAACAGACAGACATTGTTCGGCCTTCAACTTCATGCGATACCAGTATACGTACCTGCATTGCCAATCATGAACCACCACCGTCGGGCTCCTGATTGGTAATTTTCTTGTGCGAGGAGGAGCTGTAGAAGTCTTTTTTTCAAAGCGAGAGCGACCTACACGGAGTGAATGTTGAAGATGTATCATTTTGCTTTCTTCATTTCAGCTCAGTGAGGCTGATTGTCTGAGAGAGCCTGCGAGTCTGTCTTTCCGTAGATTTATATCTATGAGTCTGATCATTTTTTTTGTCTGCTTGTCCTTTCAGCAGTGGCGCGGCTCTTAGATCCTTGATATAAATAAGTGGCAGCGAGAGCGACATTGAGATCCTACTTGAGAAACGACCACGAAGTGTGAGAGATACTTTTCTTGTCACGGCTCATCTTCCTTTATCCGGTCAACAACAAGATGACTTTTGCTTTTTAGAAAGAATACCAATACTCTTGATCTTCATCATGTGAATGAACCAACTATGTGCTGCTCTGCCAATACAATTACGATTAGAAACAGACGATTATCGTATAGAAATAGATTGATAGAGTAATAGTTCCAGAATCTGACAGTAGGCACCATCTAGATCAGGAGGACTGCTACTCAGTAACTTCTTTTGTTCTGCAGAAGTCAAGCAGCGATGCCTGCGAAAACGAAAGAAGCCCCTGCGGGGGAAAGGCCGAAGGCCGACACAAGCCTAGTAGCGTCAAAAGGTGTCTTAATGGCTCGAAAACAAGAGCTCTACAACTTGGGAGCACGCATGAACCTGACCGCGGTACCAGAGAACGAACTCTTTTATGACAGAAGAAGATTTTGCCTATACCTGTTTCAGTTGCTTGTACTGTGACGGCTTCGTCTTTGGCAGTATCTTCCCAATAGTTCTTGTAGAGAAACAAAGTCAATAGAAGTCCTCTCAGCTCCGCTCCTCCTCGTCCCTTTCATCTGAACTAAATACCTCTCTTCTAATCTTATCCGGCTGCAGTATGGAAAACCGAACAGCAGGATGATGTGGAAGCAGTTATTAGCCGCAAAAGCACAATGACCGCGAGCGATATCGCTCACCAGCTCAGACCCGATGGAAGACTTAGATGGAGTACTATTCAATTCGTCCAAGACTACGCTATGCCTATGATGATATAGATTTCTGATCAGTTTCAGGTGGAATCGTCTACCTTCAGGAAACTACTTACTCACTTAGACTAGCACAATATATGAATATATATTTATTAGATATTTGGAATATCTGACTTTTTTGATTTTTTGTTTGCTAGTTAGGAGTGCTCCACCGATATAATATATATTTATAGCATCCATCACAAACACAACAACTCAAAATCAGCTACAAAAGCTTTAATAACATTCGCTATCATGTATAAACCCAGTACCCATTTTTACCACCTAAACATCAGCCACGAAAGTGCTCTTCGCTATGTGTAATGGTGGTGTGCGCGCGCTGTTTTTTTCGAAAGACGCAGTAATGAAGAAGTTCTATACGGACGATTATCCACGTGCGAATCCGGGACTTATGTTATGGCTTCATTCTTCTTCTCCTACTTGGCTTTGATTTTCGACTCCGTACTATCCATCAGCATCACCATGATACGAATATTTTTACCAAGTTGTTTTTTTTACGGATCGATAAGTTTTTTTTTTAGACGCATCAACTACCACGTGCAAGAAGTGCATAACTAAGTCGAAAGAAACACTAACACTCCCTTCACTACTTCCTCCTAATCTGAGCGATGTTTATGGTCTTGGGAGTTCTTGTCGACGCCTTTACGGATCCTTGGTTTGCGCGCATTACGGATAACTGGGTGTCCAAGAGTGGCAGACGAAAACCGTTCTTGAAAATGGGCATGTGGTACTTTTCTTTGGAAGTACAAAGGATCATAAACCTCTAAACAACTTCACCTCTAGAATAGGTACAACCATCATCATCAACTTCAACAACTTTTGAAATTCTGGACATGCGGGAGTACTGTATTCCGTCCCATCAAATGTCAACTTGTGTTCACGTTCACCACTCTTGTGTTTATGAGGCAGTCTTTCTTTGGTTTTCTGTAGGCCCAATTGACCACTCTTGCGTTTGTGGAGCAGCCTTTCTTTGGTTTTCTGTAAGCTCAATTGACCACTGTTGTGTTTGTGGTGCAGTCTTTCTTTGGTTTTCTATACGCCCAATTGAGGTAAGGGCTATCGCAAATGACCACTCTCGTGGGCGCTTGCTTTTTTCATTTTGTGTAAGCACAATTGTAGGAGGAGGCTATGGCCAATTTTGTAAAATACTTCATCTTTGCGTATGAAACCACTACCGCGGGTGTGCGCCTTCTTCAAAATTAGCACAATTTTTGGGCTTGTGCCTGCAAATGCACCTCAGTCGTCACCCCAGCGTCTATATCACACATATTCATATACAACCAGGTTCACGCCGATCATCTTCATTCTTGCCTATACGCCACCGGACGTCGGCCCAGTGGGGACAGGCATCTATTACGGTATCTTCCACGTTCTCACAAAACTCGCAGACACGATTACCATGATCCCCTTGGAAGCTTTCGGCAACGAATTGACCAGCAACTATCGTGAACGAACCAATTTGTGGTCGTGGACGTACTAGAAGATGAACTCGCTGATCTTGATGCTATCTTCATGATGAACATGATGATCTGTTGTAGTTTTTGTACTTAGAAGCAGCTTATGGAGTGTGTGTAGGTGTCAAGTTGTATGGTTCTGGTATTTGGTAACCTGAGTTTGATCATAAGGGTTCACCTCTTGTTTTCCCTTACGATCAAATTCAGGCTATACCAAATACCGGATCCATTCACAAGTAGATGAACATAAACATGAGTGCCAAGTAGATGAACATGAACATGAGTGCGATTTTTACTCTTCCACATCAGACACGGAACGCGTATGATCATGGCGATTTTCGGTGCGGTTATTGTGGGCAGTATGAAGTGGGGTCCGGACTGTGCTGGTAGCCCCGATGACGGCTGCTACTCCTATGCAGGAAATACTCTCTTCCTCGGTTTGTTCTTCTACGCATTGCCGCTGTCTATGGCTCCTGGATTTTTTATTGATCAATTTCTTCGACACGACACCATGAGGAAGATACTAGAAGTAGAAAGATACAAGAAGAAGATACAACTAGAAAGATACAAGAACAGCTTCTTCTTGTTACAATTTTAATTTGTAGAAGAAAGTTGTAGTCAACATTCACGGCGAATATATTTTCTTGTTTTTTGTAGAAGAAAGTACTAGTCAACATATGATGTGTTGATACGGCTCCTTTGACAGTTCAGCTTCAACTGTAACGCGGAGCGACCACATGAGAGTCAACAACATTGTTGGCGACTTTAATCTAGCCAAAATGATTCTTCCCTTTTCATATTCCTTTTGCTGATCAAATACATTCCGGAGCGAGACTACCGACTCAATGAGAACTACCTGCAAAAATTGGCGATGGGTGAGCAGTTTTCCGACGAGGGCTTAGTTATGGTTCTTAACATTTAGTGTCTGTGTGTGTGTGTCCATCTTCTACTTTCTCGGCATCTTCTCTCCGGCAAGAGAAAAGTTGTAGGTACCAAGAAAACCAAAATCGCTCCTGGACGTCGTGGACCTCCGGGAAGCTGCGCCCTTTTTGTCTGCAGGCTCTTCTCACCTCTCTTCTTTGAAGAGACTCCAGTTCAGAACAGGTTGCATTTGGCCCCTCACTAGGCTATTCACTTCCGCGGCCGTCTTCTTTGAGACAGCACTGCTGAATACCGTTAGGCTATTAGGCTAGATAGTACTAAATGGGACACCCTGGACGTAGACCTCCGGGAAGATGGATGGAGCCCTCCTCCAGGTCGTGAAGACAACTCTTCTAACTTGGCCACATCGATGAAGTTGCTCATGCAGGAGTTGAAGGTGATTCTGTTTGGTTCTACGGATTGGGTTCCTCGCGACCAGATGGGGCGTGACATTAGCGATCACAAAGGCAACCGAAAGTCGATTCTAGGAAGCTGCTGCCGAAGGAGAGTGGTATTTTTAACAGTAGTTATAGCTGAATGGTGTTGGAGGTGGTTCGACTTGTCTGGTTACCTCGCTCAACAGAAGAAAAACATAAACAATCAAAGCACAATCTGTAGGAGCCATGCAATATTTGTGTGTGTTTATAGATTTGTTCAAGACTTTGAAAGAAAAACGAAAACCTTTTGATACCATACCAACATATAAAAATTCTTATCATGAACCGAAACTAACATCAACTAAACTAAACATCTTCACAGCAAGCATGCGAGTTCAAAAATGACGATATTATTCCGAACTTCATTAGCACTTTTCTGAACGAGCCTTTCCGAATCCTCCTCGTAGCGGAGAGCGTCGAAGCGATCGGCTCCCGTTTCCCGTATCAAGTTTTGTTAAGAGCGCAGCGCATATTCTCAAACACCAACCTCTTGCCAGGCATATCAATCAATCAATCAATCAATCAATCAATCAATCAATCAAAGCTAGAGGCTTCACTAGCAGGACTAGCGGTAGCGACATAGTTGACGAAGAAGTTCAAATTTTTTAGTAATACACTGGTAGTAGTACTTTGTCTTCCTCTTCGAGGAAAGGCCGATATTACATCAAAGACAAATTCATCTTATCGAGCTGGGCATCCATCGATCGATTTTTGAACATTATAGCATTTATGCATCCTCTCTCGCCCTCCTCCTCGTTCCCCTGTCTAATTTAACCTTACATCATGACTTGGGTGATTGCAGAAAACTCGCAAGAAGCGGAGCAGGGTATGGCTGCTGTGTTGACCGTCCATGCCTTGATGGGACTGCCGAGTGTTTACTTCTGGAAAAAGCTGGCTTCGAAAATAGGTACCACCTCTACCTCTGGTGCTAGTGCTAGTACAACATCAACAGTTGTAACAGCTATATTAAGTAGCAGTAGAAGAGGTCTCAGCCGGTTCTTGATAAAAAATAATTGAAGAACTTTCCACTGACGATAATTGCGTCAGTTGAAAAGAAGTAGAACATACTAACACGGCACCCGTCTTCCTTAAATGGGTAACGGGAGGCAGAGCACTGCCAAACAACCACACGAAGCCACTGCGTGGCGCGAGAAAGGTGAAGGCGTCCCCCCCGTCTGTTGAGTGATGAGCTCACCCCTCCCTTCTGTTGAGGGTGGCGCGAGGTAGATGGGCGTCAGTTGAAAAGGAGTAGAACATACTAACACGACAAGAGCACTCAGTCGCAAATTACAACCAACAATCAATGTATTACTCTGCGCAGTTGGCTTAGTGGTTTAGGCGTTGGCTTGTTCACCTATCATACACTATGATCATCATCATCATCATCATCATCATCATCTTCTTTCAGGAAAATTCCGTGCCTTCTACATCGGATTGGTTTTCACTTTCCTCACGTGGATGTGGAAACCCATGTGGTACAAGTACGATGCGAAGCTGAGCTCTCTCATGTTCGAATCCGTTATCTGGGCGTTTTTTCAGTCCTCCGTCTGTCTCTTCAACTCGTTGGTGAATGAGGTACTAGTACAACTACAGCATGTACAATTTCCATACTAGCTTGTTTTTGAGCTTAGCTTTTGCATATTTAGTAGAAGTAACCAATGTATAATGAAAAGAAATCATCTTCCACCTCCTCTCAACACCAGACAATCGAATACGACGAATTCCTCTCCGGACGCCGCAGGGAAGGTCAATACACGATGATGAAAGAGTTCATCCCCAAATTTTTGGAGTTGCCAGCACAGTTTATTCCGTTCGTGTTGATGCAGGAGTTCAAGTACGACCCTACGTTGAATAAGGATGCAGATGGCAACGTCGTCAATTGCCCAAACGATGAATGCCAACCAAAAAGAGTCCTCATGTTATGCTGGATGGCCCTTTTTTAACTTGGGTTCTTGTTGTTGTTGTTGTGTTTGATGTTGTTGTGTTTGATATTGAATTTGATATTTTGAACAGCAGTGAGCCAGAACGAGAACCTGCTGCTGCTACTAAATTTCAATGGAGGACGAGGTTCATCATCCCTATTTGATCATGATAGGCAACTCTACTTATTTACCCTTTGTCCTCCTCTGGTGTATGAGTTAAACACATATTATGTAATACAACTCTAATCTGTGTCCTCCTCTGGTGTATGAGTTACATTCCCGGCGTATTCTACTTGGGCGCGGGCTTTGCGCTTTTGTGGTTCCCACTCCGAGACGAGGTTCAACACGAGAAGGTCCGCGCAGCCATGATTGACCATTCTAAGGGTTTGTTAAGGCTACCGCATTACATCCTTCACTACCAACATCCTCGGCCTTTTATTTTCGAGTCGTGGAAAATTCTAGTAATAGGTCAAGGATTAGGATGTGCCGAAGAATGTAATGCTGCAGCCTGTAAGTTTGGCAGCTGTGGATCCGGTGTATGGCCATGTCTGTGAAGCACCAGCCACCATGATGGAGAACCCAGAGTTCGACGCTGAAGATTTGGCCTTTGAGATCTATGAGAAGGAAATGGTACTACCTTCTAGGGTAGATGTCAATGTCTAGTGATGTACAATTTCTGGTAGAAGGACCTTCTAGGGTAGATGTAGATGTACATGATCCAATTTCAAGTACTCGAAAACTGAAAATAACCGAGTAAGTGACTGAAATAAAAAGGGAGGTAGGTAGGTTTGACAGGGCTAGTACTCTTCCTTGTTCAGGCTTAACTGTGCTTATCCAAGTACATGCACTTTTGACCACAGGAACTGAAACAGAAGGATCCGGAAGCGTACGCACAGCTTCAGAGCCGTGCATCACCTGAAGTGCAGAAACTGGTAGCGAGAGCCTCAACAGTCGGAACCACCAGTCGATCGATGATTAAGGCTTTTATTTAATAGATTCATGACGTTGGACTAGGTTGATTGTACTTCTTCAGAGTAGGTTGATTGTACTTCTACAGAGTAGGTTGATTGTACTACAGATTTAAATTAAGGCGTCTCAATTCATCTTACGAAGCACCTTTGAGTCCGTTTTCAAGGGAAAAACGCCTTAGGCCTGCAACTCAAGATAAATATAGGTGGTTGTACGGTCTAATTTTAGTAGTTTCATCTCTATTGCTTCTAGAAGTGTCGACGAGACTTCCTCTCTAACCTCCGTATGAAGAAGCTCCGAGATTCACGTCGTGCCAGCGTCAGCGCCCACACGATTGACCAGGCACCAGAAGAAGTAGAAGCAGCACAAAGAGTCGATACGAGTGTGGTTCGAGCATTGCCGATCTATGAAACACGATTGTTGTTCTTCTGGCCAGATGAGATCAGGGACGTGTGTATCTTACGAACGAAAAACGCAGTCAAGCATGCGAGGGGTATTAAAATGTTTGTCGCCTTGTATTCAGATGATAGAACAAGTGCTTGCTAGAGCTAGTCTGGTCATCCAATTGAATACGTCCGACCTACCCGCCGTGTGAGTCTCCGAGACAAAAACATATGCCCCAACTCCACTTGGGAGCTATATTCAATTTGTTTTTTATAGTGTGAGCGTGTGTCCGACCTTCGCCGTGTGTGCACCTCCAAATAGGAAATCTAGTCGGCGCCGTGTGTGCACCTCCAAATACGAAATCTAGACCCCAATGTGACAAGGCAACTCTCGCCAATTTTCCTTTTAGCAATGATTACCTATGCCTGACCTCACACAGATGGCTACTCATGCTCACAAAAGTGATCTTTTCAATCCATATCTCGACCAGGTCGCCGACGCTCCTTGGAAATGGGTATGGCGGATGATGAGTGGAAAGCGTCACTCGCTGAAGCCTATGGTTACGCACCATCGCGTACATTGCCTCACGACGTAGAGATCGTTCGTTTTGAAGAAACAGATGTTGGAGGAATCGATTTTGCTGGATTGTTTTTCAATTATGGCTTAGTAAGTTGACAGTGACTGTAAGTGTCCTTCCTTACTACGGTATAGTGATTACTTTAGTAAGTCGGCAGTGACTGTAAGTGTCACACGGTAATATTATTCATTAGCAGGCCCTAGAGGACGGATAGTAACCTCATTAGCAGGCCCGAGAGGACGTATAGCCCCTCGAGCCCACAACTATGCTCCCACTGAACTCTTCGCCTGAAGCAACATGAAGTTACTTCAGCTTCTGTGGTAAAATGGACAACTGAAGAACTCGTACTTCCTAAGTTGTCCATTCTATGTTATCTTAATCTTTCATCTTCCTCTAATTCTCCCCACGCAAGGGCATTCTTATTTCCGTGTGTCTTTTGATCGTTGGGTTTATGATGATTTTCGTCGATTTTGGAGCTCTCCATCCGATGCTTGCGAGCGGAACAGTCCGTCTCGTAGAAAAAAGCAGATACGAAGACGAGCAGCGTACGGGTCTAGCGCCCTTTGGTCTGGCACTAGCGGGATTTGGCATTTTATACCTCTGGTATTGAGTGCTATGAGACAGACGGTTTTGTTGCTCCTCATGAATGTGTTTTATGCTAGATTGGTCGTGAATGTGCTTCCACCTAGAAGAGGCTACAACTCCTTTCCCTCTGGTGTCCTTGTAATTCCGACGATAGATATTAAGAGTAATGCAGATGTGTCACAGGTTGAAGTAGTTCTAGTTCAAGAAGTTCATGATCTTACTTCTTGTTCGTGCTTTATTGTTGTCATGCTTAACTACTCTAATAGCTTTAGGTTTAAAACAGAATCAGAATCTACAGCAAGCTATACTTTTGAAAAATAAAGGTACAACATGCAGCGCTATGAAGCGGCAATGTCTCTGTGGTACGAATTTGTGATTCACTACGACATCTCCAAAGACGTCCGATCACGCAAGAAGACTAAGCTGGACGAGCAGCAGAAGATTGACTTGCGTGACTTGAAGAGACAAGTCTTCATGGTTCTCAACTTTATGAAAAAGATGACATAAGCAATCCGCTAGTTGTCCTCCTCTACAGAATGAGAATGCTTGCGTCGTGCTTGATAATCCTGACCTGAATACAGAATGAGAATGCTTGCGTCGTGCTTGATAGTCCTGACCTGGACCGACGCTGCAAATATTAATATGAAGAAGAACATATAATCTTCACCTTGTTCTAGAACTAGAACGATCCCAGTTAGTCCTATAGTCCCCAGGAAATCTTAATCGTCCTCTTCTAATGGTGACTACGATTCGTATACGCAGGGTAACCGAAAGCGCGGCACTGCTTGGGAACAGTTGATGAACTTCTTCGCAAAAATGCCGGTCTATTAAGGCTATATTCTAATTTATTCTAGTAGATCCATCATGCTCGTTCTCGTACTAATTTCTCGGCACTTTTCTTACGCTTAACCGTTAATATTCACGTCCTCCGTAGTACCCGTAGGATACTGATGAGCATGAACATGCTACAACACAAGTGACGCTTAACCGTTAATATTCACGTCCTCCGTAGTACCCGTAGGATACTGATGAGCATGAACATGCTACAACACAACTGGCTCTTTTCTTTCAACACGATGAGGAACAAGTCAACTTTTGAATATGCTCCTCTTCAGCACTAGGACGGATATGACCAGAATTATTGAACTAGTCATACGCAAAAGTCGAAGCTTCGCTGGCTCTCACTCTGAGGCTTCTCGTCGGATCATCGTACCTGGTGGAGGATTCCCAGCTTCGGACAGCGACAGGCAAGTGCTGCAGTCTCTTAAACTAGCCAGTTAAGATAATGCTAGATTGACAGGCCCAAACACCCTCTTTTTTCCCCAGGCTCACTCACCACTTGTTCCCAAGTCAGTGAGGCCAGGCATGATTTTGCCGCACACTTCGCCCATTTCTCCTGCGCTTTGCCGGTTCTCCCTCACCTTGCACCCAAAACCCTTCCTTTATCCTGGTATTCTGGGCCTGTCTGAATATCTAACGATCTTTAACTAGCTAGTTTAAGACTGACACTGCACTTACTTGGTACTGTCCAGAGCTCGGACGGAGGCTCCGTCGGTGCGAGAGATCCTGAAATGAGCGCCCAAAGTCGGCGTCACTGATGTTGCGTTTTTCTGCTTCTAAGTCCGTGAGGTAGAGCGAGTAATCGAGCCAAGTCCAAAGCTGAGTAGTGACTCTATCTGCAGTTCTACGCCATTGGGAGCTGCAGCTGGTGGCTTGAGTGGCAGCTTGAACATTTATGATTTAGTGAATCATCCTGGTCAGAAAGAGAATCTATATATGATATTCTTAATTTAGAAGCTGAACGAAGTAATCTGATTACTGTAATCATTACTTCAACTTCTACTAAATTAAGAGTTGTATATCAAACTACTTGTGATCGTGTAGAAGAAGTTCTTTCAGACTGCTGGTCACTTAAATCGTGGCCAATATAATATCACGATTAGCTTCTCAGCAGCATCTTCTTCTAATCTTCGGCAGTTGATGCCCCTGTCGATCCTACTCAAAGTGCGAGTCTGAGTGTGGCGAGTGGGACCAGCTTAAGTGAAGATCCGAATCCGCAAGCTGCTGACAACTTCCGCGAACGCCTCTGGTCCGCCGCTAATGAGGAAAGGGCAGTGCACGAAGCTGCTTGAAGTGGTCAAAAAGACGACGAGGAGGAGGACAGAAACAGAACATAAGACTGAGGGAGTCATACGACATACGGCAACGTCATGGCTGAGATACTTAACTAGTTCTAGGCCTAGGCTTTGGCTTCCTTCATTTCGTTTAGTTAAGCTTTACGACCTCGTATTTAGAAGCAATATTAGCAGATGATGGAAGTGGTATTCGTATAATGGTTATTTCGGTAGTAGTAGATGATGAAGTAATTCGTGTTATTGATGTAGTAGGTCGAACTAGAGCAGTTAGAACAAGTACTACCAGGTTGGTATGAACGAAGACCACAAGAAGCATAAATGTATGGATAGTGTTTGTATTCGAGAAGATAGAATATTTGCATTTTCAGTGTCGGATGGAAGGCGGAGGTAGTACCCTCAGTAAATTAAGTACAACATTATAGCTAGATGCATTTGCAGTTCGTAAAGAACAAGCTAGGTCGTGTTGATTATACAGCGACTACAGCATGTGATGTTTGAAGTAACAAGTAGTCATTTTTGGAATTTATTTTCTAGTTGCGTGGATATGCTTATGGATGGAATAGAAAAAATACGGAAACTGGGATTTATCAGCGAGATCCCAGGAGTCGTATTAGAATTAGTACTAGTCAGAAATGAATTATGATCTTCATTGTTGTCTTCGCCTTGTACGAAAATTCGATGATTCTGATTCATTCATCATGCGTCGAAATGAGTAAAACTAAAAGTATGTTGTTGAAATTTCTTGATGAAAAGAACACATGTAGTCATTCTAGGTCCAGCATGTTCTACAAAGAGACATTAGAGCGTCAAGCAGATAACCTGAATAGAGGAAAGAAAGATTCTAAAAATTGTTCACGTTGAACATCGGACGTAGAATAAACGGCTCATGCGGTGTCGGTGATGTGTGGGTCTAGTTATTAGTATATCCTCGTCAAAAATTTCTGATTATCACCTCACTACTATGGTGTGTAGATTACTTGTTATCATGATTGGGTTTTTCAGCTTCTAGTAGGAACTACGGAGGATCAAATGGGGTTTGAATCAGCGACTGTGTAGGACGACGAGAACGGACGGGATAGAACAAAATTGATGGCGTGCAGCGTGATGTGAGCAGCGGGACCAAAGCTGCGTGATGTGAGCAGCGTGATGTGAGTGCTACACCACTCTGGAAACGAAGGTTGACTGGCACTGAGAAATCGGTAAAATTCTTGCTACGCAAGACTTTGGCACTAGTAGTAGTAGATCTCAAATCTTCACATCTTTCTAAATCATGATTGCGCAAAATGCAATAAAAGAGCAGGATCTGCCCTTTTTCCGCAAAAGTTGTCTTCTCCTGCGCTCATTGTTGTTTTCCACCTTTTTTTATTTTTGGAGAAGGAATCCCCATTCCTGTCGTTCGGTGTGCAATTCATGATACCTTGACCAATGTTTGAACGAAATTACAATTCATCTGAATCAGAATCTATTCTTAAATTGCTCAACCTTAGTCCCTTTCATTCCAATTATGAACCATGACGCGCCACGTCTCCATCAAGTGATCATGAACCTGCTTTCCACTGCCGCTCGCCACGATGAAAAGAGCCACGAGTGAGGATGAACCTGCTTTCCACTGCCGCTCGCCATGAGGCTGGCCCAGCCCCACCGGTCTGGGTCCCCGATGAAAAGAGCATCTACTGTTTTCGATGTGGAGTGCGGTTTTTTATGACCACGTTGGAGGTTGTGGCGTATTCATGACGTTTTTTTGACTTTAGCAGCTTTCTGATGAGCAAGGAAAAAAGAGGGGGAATCAAAATATCAGCAGCAAAGAAGAGTTTTTTTTTAGAAGGTAGAATTAAATTAGGCTGAACTACCTCAAGGCTACTTGACCACGTGGCTTAAGAGGGCGCATGACATGACACGCAGCACGTCTCTTTTTCTCTAAGGCTCCATTCTTCACCCGAAAGCATCACTGTCGGCAATGTGGAAATATCTTTTGTAAGCGTTGCAGCGACCACCGGGTGCCCAATCTTCGTCAGGATGAGGAGTTTTCCAGGGTCTGCGAGTACTGCTTCAACACTGGAGGGCGGGGGGGGCCTCCGATCGGAGGTGGAGCGCTTGCAGGCAGATCTGGAGTGGGTGCTGGAGCATCATCTAGCTCTAGGTCTAGACTGGAAAATGATCCCAGGAGCGCAGCCAGCCGTGGAGTTGGGGACGAAAAGGGAGGTGAGAAGATAGCACCTAGTTCAAGTGGAGGCACTACCAGCGCGGCTAGGGGATCAAACCTGTTGCGGGTACCTCCAGGAGGACAACAGCGATTGAATGGCCGTAACTCATCTGCTGGAAGAAACCATGAGAGTGGTACTCTCTCGGACGACTTGCACACCAGTGGTAGCAGAGCGCGCGGTGGGGCTTCATCGGGGATGCGCAGACCTCGGGGTCAACAGTATGAGACCTCTTCGGGCAATGAGGACGATCTCCCTCTCTCTAATACGGAAGGTGGTGGGCTTAGCAGTGAGCGAGCTACAGGCAGAGCGTCTGACCGCTACAGGAATAAAGGTCCTGCAGCTACACGCATCAGTCACGGCAGGGGCATCCGATATTGGTTCTCACCAAAGAAGCGAAAAAGTAACGCACGAAACCCAAGTGACAGTGCAGCGAACGAGGCGCCGCGGGCTTTGGAGGCACTCTATCGCGCGAGACAAAGGAGGCAACCGCCTCCTTCGACTTCGACGTTGCCTGGCGCTGGACAACTCGACCAAACCCAAAATCTGTGGTCAACACGAGGCCTACAACAAAATTCGCAGGACACTGATGAAACTTATGTTAGCTTTGCGGATCAGAAGCTCTTGAACCTGGAAATCGATATCGCGGATCGTGCTAGTGACTCTTCCGATGACGATGACCTTGCGGAAGCGCTACACCGAGACGATGCAGATGAGGCACGAAGAGGTACGTTGTTCCGTGATGGACTTCTGCACTATGTCAATGGTAGACCAAGACTCTCGATGGATGGAAGTAGTGGTTTCTCCAGTGATTCAAGTACTAGCTGCAGCTCCTGCTCGGAAACAGAGACGGAGATGACAGACGTTGGAAAACAAGGAGCTGAGGCGGATCTTGTTCGCGCGAAGGGCCCCAACGAACCGCAGAAGGAGGACGTAGAAGACGCCACATTTCTCGACGCAGCGCATGCCAGTTCCGTACACGAGTCACCACCCAGTACTTGTTACCACCTCCGTAGAAAAAGCGACAGCGCGCCTGAACCACTGGCAAAGGGGACTTCGCCTGAAGAGGTGCTGAATCAGCTGCAAGCAGACAATGATGAAGCAAACACATCACGTAGCAAAGGCGCTAGAAGCCAAAGAGAGGCTTACTCAGCCCGGATTCTCGTGAACTCTGTGTACCAAAATTGTCTTGCTAGTGGTTTGCTCCAGGATGAAAGCACTGAGAAGGGAGGGAACCCGTCTACGTCCTCGTCTTCAAAAAGTAGGAGAAGACATCAAGACCGAATACGCACTCTAGTACTTGAGCTTTGTAATTTGGCCCAATCTGCAGTATCGCGAATAACGACGCTCGGTGCGTTGGCCACGGAGTCAAAACGAGTCCTGTTTCCTCCACCTAGCGACTACGAACGTCGAGCCGCCTATCGAACAGAGCGTGCGGTAGAGGCTGCTTTGCGTGGTCGAGCGGACGTATGCGAGGCACAAGCAGCTCTGAACTGGGAGGAGAACTACATCAAATGGCCTGCGCCAGCGCCTGTGCGTCAAGACGAGCAAGGGTCGAGGCCACGACGTATTTCCATGGTAATCGGCGACCCGATCGAGAGTCCTTACACGTCAATAGGTCCGCTATCTATTGGCGAGGAGCACGTCCGAGAATGCTCCCTAGCAGCGAATGACATCTTGAGCTACGTCAAAATCAAAAAGTTTTTCGATAGTCGAAGTCTCGATTTGGTAGCCGCTACTGATGCTGACGAAGTAGCTGATTGTCTTGAGGATTCTGTAATATTAGAACGGAAAAAACAAGCTAGAAGGAAAACAAGAGGAGAGATGAATTCTCGAGCAACACCCAGGAGGAACAGCATCCGAGACTCCATTCTGCTAGAAGGGTTTATAATGAGCCACGGCGCACCAACGAAGCGCATCCGCGACGCAGCTTCTTTCCCCCCGCCGGCGGATCAAGAGAAGATGCACCTCCAGGAGCCTCATAACATTCAGTTGCAGCCTTCTAGAAGCGGAGAGGACTACCTTGTTCCCCCGGGAAGCACATCCACATCCGATGGAACTTTAAAAGCTAAGACTGATCCTTCTCGTCGCGAAGCATGCCCTCACTCTGTGCTCATTCTTGGACAAGGTTCGCTTGAATTTCAGAAGGGTCTCCTGGTGAGCATGGATGTCATTCGCACCCAACAAGAGCCGCACTTTCGCACAGTAGCCGACAAAATAGCGGAGCATGGCGCAGAAATTATCGTATGCGAAGCTGGAGGCTTGGTCGCACGCGAAGTGGAAGAGAGTTTGGCTAGCAGGTTTTTACGAAGCACAAAAGGACCTCCACAACACCCTGGAAATATGGGAATCAATCGACCTATTACTCTAGGAGGTGCTGCAGGAGCTACCACTACTACAGGGACAGGTGCATCAGCTGTGACTTTTCACACCGGTAACGCTAGCGATCGCGGTAGCGAAGGCAAGCCGATCATCTTGTTGAAAGATGTGAGTTCTAAGAATGTGGAATTCATCAGTAGAATCTCTGGTGCTCCCATTCTGTCGGCTTCAAATTTCTACGCGGAACTGTGTCAACGTCCAACGTCGCAACTTCTCGGAGTCATCAACGATTTTAGAATTGTCCAAGAACCTTTTCCAAACTATAAGAGGATTCTTCAAGAGCAAGATCAAGCTTCCCCAAAAACAGCAGGCCAGAGGAGTGCACGGAGACGGGCAAGACGGCAGAAGATTGCCACACAACGAGCAGTGGATGAACAAGATGTATCTGGTAACCCGGTTTTGAAAAATGTTGGTCCATCGGAACCCAGCCGGCTTGAAAGCTACAAGTCTTTTCCGTGTCACTCTGGGGGAGCACAACCACAACTGTCGGACTCGGAGCATGAGGATTCTCCTGTGGATGAAAGTTACACTCCAGTAGCAATAAAGACAAGCACCACTGTATGGTTCTGGTATTTTTGGTATAGCCTGAATTTGATCCTAAGGGTTCTCTTCTTGTTTTCCCTTATGATCAAATTCAGGCTATACCAAATACCGGAACCATTCAACCACCATCCCACCCCGATCCTTGTGCATATTCGAAACTACGACTGGTGGCCGTGCTCCTCAAAGCAGTATGGCGTGTCGTGGTGTGACAATCTATCTGACACATCGTATCGCGGGAGAGCTTCCTGCTGTGAAGCGCGTCTTAAAATGGGCGATTCGTTGTGCCTATGCTTTGGAAGTGGAGACAAATTTTCTGGATGAGGTGGCTGGAACGCACTCTGCACCTGAGGATACGAAAAACAACCAAGAGGATCTGCGTCTCCAGCTCGAGGCAGCTTTTCCGACATCTTTGCTTCTACATAATGCCGACCGCCGACGTCAAAATACTAATCCGCAAACTCGTAGTGATAGTCTATCACAGTCAGATGTTCGAGCCACGCTTCTCGAAACGAGGCTCCTCACCGTTCTACCGAATACTACGAGTAGGGCCTTGCTTTTCAACTACACACTCACGCAGCGGTTACCTGCCGCTCTTTTCTCAGTGAGACTGGATAACTTCGAGCTAGTTGGAGATCATGACCACATCGCTCACATCGTCTTCGCAACCGAGCATTGTATCGGTAACGCAAAGTCACCACATATTTTGACGGCTCTTGAGGAAGCTGCGGCAGTTGCGGAAATGACAGGGCGAGGAATACGAACAAGAAAGGAACTTTTATCGGGAGCACCGGGTGACAACACAAAGATGAACCACTGCCACGACAATTTTTTGATGCTGCAGAATAAGAAAGACTCGTGGCGCAGTATGTTTGGTGCCACTGGAGGCTTTTATGATCTTTCTCTAGCAGAATGGCTGTTATTTGAAGTTTTTAATCCCCTAAACGCGCTTCTAGAAGATCTCGCACGAGGCGGCAGTAGTTCTACCCGTGGTAGAGAAGCAACGCTAGAACAGAACTACTTTGGCGGACGCTCTGGCTCTGGATTTGAGTCTCGAGGGAGAGGAGCTGGAGGTGGTTTTTCAGTCCAGAACGTGCAGCCGCTGCAGCCTGCTCTTTTCATGAACAACAATCATGTGCGGAATTTCTACAAGAACAGTCATCCTGGAGCAGGAGCTTTTGCACAACTTGTCCAGCAAGGAGGACAATCAACGCAGATGAACTATAATTATCGAGGAGTAGGGATGAACGCGTCTGGGTCCTCTTTCTCCTCAAACTCTTCAATGCGAGGTAGTGGAGGTCGTGGACAGAACAATTTTTACAGTGTCATAGGAGGAGGTGGCGCGGACTGCGATACAGGAACGATTGGAGAAGAAAACGAAGATGACGTTTTATTGCCTGTCCATGACGAGCAGGGACGATTCTTCTTCATCCCACGACAGGGATTTCTGCCGAAAATGATGCCGATTGTCGAAACTGGAAGATCATCGTTGAAGAGGACGACGCAACAAGAGATGAATAGACCAGACACCTGCGACTTATGGCCCCGGGTGGGTGTCCTACGCCAAGGCCGCGCACTCCTCAGGCCAGCATTGAAGCGATCACTCGTGATCCAACACGGAGAATCCAGAATTTGCGTGACAGCGAGTGAGTATGACCCCAACAAGCTGAATAACGTTGTCGAAGATAACGTTGAACGTGGCAGTGGAACGCCTACTGAAAATATTGCATGGTGGCAGCACTGTAGTGCGTGTAAGCGCATGATTACGCCAAAACGGTACTTGTCACAAGCTGCTGCAAAGTTGCCGTTTGGCCATTTTGTCAGGTTTTTCATGGATGCAGGAGAAGGATATGCTTCAGTACCATTTGCTGCTGCGAGAAAGATCTTCGGAACCAGATGTACGCCTGCGCCTACAGCAGGACATCCTAGTACTCCTAGTACTCCAGAATCCGTAAAAACGAGGCAGTCGTGTCCTCATAATCCGTTTTTGCACCATTCGTTCTGCTTCGCTCGGAAGCGAATCATGGTCAAGCTCGAACACGCGCCAGCGACTACGTACACCCTCTCACGACAACCCGCTAGCTTCCTAGCTGACGATTTGCCGAAGGAGAGAGCCCCAGTTCCAAGGTCGCAGCCAGTGGCTGACTGTCAGCCACAGAGGAAGACGGATACAGATGAGAAAGCGCAAGCCTCAGATGACGCTGAAGCACAACCGCCTGTCATCACGAAACCGTCTGAAGAAACCGCCGACGAGCTGCAGACCGACAAGGATGAGAAACAGAATGGGAGTAGTGATCATGACACAATAAACAATGGGGGTAGTTGTAGTGATAACTACACAAAAAACATTGCAGAATCG
Source organism: Amoebophrya sp. A25 (assembly GCA_905178165.1). Taxonomy (NCBI): domain Eukaryota; class Dinophyceae; order Syndiniales; family Amoebophryaceae; genus Amoebophrya; species Amoebophrya sp. A25. The sequence continues at coordinate 705,402 of CAJINU010000063.1, forward strand.
TTGCAACTCGAGGAGGGCCAGCAATCAAAAGAAAGCGTGAAGGAAGGACCCACGGGGAAAGATGAGGTTGGAGAGGAAAGCAATGTCAATGTTGAAAATGCTGAGAACGAAAATACCGAGCTGGCAGCGAACAAGGAAGCAGGCCGTGATGTTGCGCCAGTCGAACAGCCAGACGGGGATTTATTTCGAGATGCAGCATTGCCTCCAGGTTCTCACACAGTTACACAAGATGAGAAATCAACTGCTCCGCAAGTGGATGAAGGTAGTCCTGTTGATGCCGATATTACCGCAGATGAATCCGTCACTTTCCTCGCAGCTGCAGCAGAACCAGTAGCCGCTTCAACAAGCATTACGACAATTACTTCTGCCATAGGAAAGCAGACTCTTGGCGGAATCGGTCCTATAACCGTGAACGGCTTGGAACTTGCGGTTGATGACTTGTCTGAAGATTTGCAAGGGAGATTAAACAAACGCTACGAGCAAGAGGACTGGGGTAGTATCGTTGCAACTGCCTTGTTGAGTCGTACTATTTTTCAAAAGTATGCGGAATCTGCGTCCTCCAGTTCAGATGAAAGGATCAAGTTTGTTGTGGGAACGAAACCAACAAGCAAATCTTCAGTATCTAGGAATACTTCTGTAGGAGGCCCAGGAGGAAATGCCAATGGGCAACAAGTTGAGAGTCTTTCTCACGCCTCAGACAAGTTCTATCCTGATGCGCGTAATGGCGATCGGTGTTACGATGTACCTTGGCAGTGTCCGCTTGTGGAGAGTTTGGGAACTCTTTCGCACTCAAAGGCGACAACCAAAGCAAGTGCTTTATTTGCATGTTGTTTGCACTTGCATCGACAGCAAAGATATTTCGTAGTTGATGCTCCTAATTCTGCTGGTGAATCTCCAAGCGGAAAAAGCAGAGGCGCATCTCTTAAACTGCCAACATCGACTGCGCTTTTGACGCCGGCGACTGCAGAGGTTCAGCCGGCTTTGCAGCGGGGGCCTATGAGTACGTGCATGTCGATAGATGAATACGTCGATTCTTTCGACGCTGAGGACGAAAATTTCGAGGAAGAGGAACTGGAAACCTGGAGAAAACGACCGAAGCAAAAGCGTCGCGACGACCCTTTCTTGGAACAATCCAGGACGCCTGTGTACGAAAGAAGTGTTTGGGCTGAGCATTGTCGTAGTGCTTATTTTCATCAAATCGCTCAGACAGCAGAGAAACGGCGTCTCGCTGGTCCGTCCTGGCAAGAAGCGCTCCTTAAAGTGGAGTGGTCTAATTCAGACGGCCATAATTTCGAGGTCGTTTGTTACCACGCTTTGAGTTTTCATCTCTTACGACATTACCTGTGTGGGTCGGACCGGGAATTCGCGGAAAGCCTGAGTAAATGCGATCGGCTCAGCGTCACGGGAGGTAAGAGCAAAGCAGCGTTTCTGGTCACGCACGACTCGAGGTATTTGTTGAAAGAGATGAACAGACAAGAAACCAAATGGATAGAAACGCAGGGCGACCATTTAATGTGGTACTTCTCGAAAACGCTTTTTCTGATTGAGGAGAAGGAGCATCAAGCCTTCAATGCGAATGCTGGCACTAAAATCACTAGTGGCGGCGAATCCGTTGGTAGTACTGCAACAACCTCTTCGACCAGAAGCGCCTCGACGGCCCCAAAAATAAATAGTCACCCACGGACGAGAAGCGGGTTCTTTAGTGTCGCAACAACTAGTATGAATGCCAGGTCTAGGATGAACAATCGTGTTGACAGTGAAAAGAAGAGGCTCTCTTTTCACCGATCAAAATCGTCCTCAGCGACATTGCCTGTGCCTCGAAGTGGCCGCCTAGTTCGTCGCACATCTGCATCAGACGAAGAGGGGAAGGGAACATCGTTTCGCAAGATGAGAGTTTCAGGAGATGGAGAGAACAATGATCATGCTCACAAAACAAGTGTATCTCCTCCTCCAAAAAGTCGTGCATCCGCGTCGACAACTACATCGTCCAAGCAAGGACATCGACATAACAGGCAAGTCGACGACGACCAGGGTCCTGGAGATCATGATCGTACTCCACAAAGACAGAAACGTAGAAGACCTCCTCTCCAAACCCATCCGACCCTTTTGACGCAGATATACGGCGTCTTTCAGGTCGCTCAATCTCATCCGAAGAGAAGTCGGCGGTACTTCATGATACTAAAAAATCTGCGGTACAGAGGAGAGAAAAATGAAGCTGCAACAAACTCAACCGTTGAGGAAGCGATAATATCAAAGCAGGAGAACCAAGAACAAGATGATCCTACGTTTGCAGAGGACCCACTAGATTTGATCTGGAAGACGGAGAGCTTGTTAGCTTTCGATCTCAAGGGTGTGGGGAAAAACCGTCGTCTCGATGTCCTCGCAACAGACGCAGGGCTACCTTTGAGTCCAACTGCTGGAAGTAGCACGATAGATTCAGGAGCTACGGTAGGTCCTAATCTAGGAGGTCCTAGTCTAGGAGTAGGTGGTCTTCTAACATCAGCTGCGATGATTTCTTAAGGGTTACCGCATTGCATTCACATTCTTCACTACCATCCTTGGCTTTTTTTCCAGTAGGAAAAGTAAGGGTCAGGGATGATCTGAAGAGTGCAATGTTGCAACCTCTAAGTTTCTGCCTTATCAGAGACGAACCCACAGCCTAGTAAGCCTCGCGGACGCACGCTGTGGGACCAAAATTTCAGAGAGTGGATCAAAGGAATGCCGATTTGTCTGCGCAAACACGACATGGATTATCTACAGCGCGCTTTGTGGAATGACACTTGGTTCTTGTTGAAGATGCAACTCATGGATTACTCTCTCCTACTGCTCATCGGCAGAGAGTCACGCCGCATTCAAATGGGTCTGATAGACTACGTCCGACCCTACACGCTTGATAAGCAGGTGGAAAGCATGGTGAAGATGGCTGTTTTTATGGACCAGAAATAGTCTTCATCTTCTGAACTACGTTTTTTAACAGCTACCACTACAGAATCTTCAGAAGATGAAATAAGAAGAAATAGATGATCAGCATCCGCATCAGCTCGAAGTTGTAGTTGCACAGGAGCAAGTTTCAATTTTTCTTTTAGAACTAATATACCCAACCCCGTCTTCATATCTGCTTATCCGCAAGGGCTGACGCCGTCTGTAATAGATCCGCAGCATTATGCGGAACGCTTGCTCAAAATGATTCAGAAGTCTTTCATGCAGAGACTTCCTGATTTTGATGTGGTCCATTTGCCTGCCTGAAGTAGACTTTCTGACTTTGATGTGGTACATTTGCGTGCTTCAAGCCTTGCATGTCATGACGGTCATTTGCCTGAGAATACCAGAAAATTTCAACTACTCGTTCATATTTGTACAATGTCACAACCAAATTGATATTGATCAGAAGATGAGACTATCCTTGCAGCATTCTTTCAGACAGATTAGTCCAATATAACAGCACGACGACTATGTGTATGTCAGTACATAAGATCATGAATGCCGAACAAGACGACTCAAAATATCACTCTAAGAGTGGCTGCGTGTTTAAAAGTCCATGACATGACAGAGATCTACTTGATGTTGAAGACGCAAACGGAAACGTGATCTTGATCTCTGTAAGAAAGCGAACGAGGATCCTCTAGCTCTACACTGGTCAAAAATGAGTAACAAGATCACAAAGCAAGTCAAAGATCAAAATGTTTAACAAGATCGGAGTTCACCTTTTTCCTTCCTTTCTTCATTCAACAACACAAGGATCAAAAACTAACTAAGGTTCAGGTTCACAAAAAAAAACGGATCAAAACGAGTTCACTCCCTTACATCAGTCATTGATCACCCTGATGTTCGTCATCGACTTTGATCTCGACTAACTCTCTCTGCAGCGCCAAATGGAGGAGGATTCTTGATACTGATTTTTCACGCGACTTTTTGAAACTATTCCTTTTTGGAGGTCCCGCATGACGTAGATGTAGATGTATGACAAAGCAAACATTGAAGCGACACCACATTGAAACTCGATTTGTTTTTCTTTTTACAAGCGACGGACTTTAACTTCCGAGACCTAGTAGTACGATCAACACCTACTTCGCATCAACTTCATCGATCATAATCTGAAGAACATTCCCCATCAAATAACGACAAAAGATGGACGTCGAAAGTGAGACCATTGTGGCGACATGGAATGGTGAGATTCCTGTTGGGGTTACGGAGTTCGTGACTCCTGCTATTCAGGTTGTCAGCTCCTCAACATTCTCGCCTTCTAGTAGCATAGGATCAGCTACAACGCGAGCATCTTCATCTTCAAGCACTGGAGGTCGTCTGTTGCCTGAAGTTGATGGTTCACCAGCACGTGAAGCTGATGTGGAGGGCGGAGTCAATGCTGATAATGAGAAAGTAGATGGCGGCGACAACGAGAACGACAAGGCAGTGAAGGTTGGTCACGTGGTAGATGAGGGAAGTGCTGCCTTCTGCAAACCCGACGAGTGCTGTGTCTGTGCATTACGGGCTGCTAGGAAAAAGGAAGCCAAACAATCTGAAAATGAAGATGATGCAGATGCTCTTTGTAGTACTGAGGCACCTGCTGAACAAGGCTCGAACCTGGAAGACAAGAAGAGTGGAGAAAGCGGCACTCGTCCAACTACGCGCCCAACGAAATACAGTTGTCCAGGTTGCAAGAGACGGACCTGTTCTCTAGCCTGTTCCGTTGCACACAAAAATTACTTCCACTGTTCTGGAAAGCGCGTGCGCTTTGATGCATCTGCCTCGACGGTTCCGCAGATGAACGATACGACAATCCTGAACGACTACAAGTTTCTTGACAGCATAAACGAGGAGCTTGATAGGGATGCGCGAAATAAAGAGGCGCTGGATGCAGTCTTGAGTTTGCAGCAGCCAACGATGAGTACTTCTATAGATCTTAGACTCTTGCTTCTACTATCTTAATCTTTCTTTCCTCACTGTAGTAACTAACTTGTGACCTCCTAGAATCACTGTCCCCACTTCTTTTTCTTTTCGTCAACCACAACCGTGATATAAGTAACTGCTACTGCTTACCCTACCATTAAGCTACAGCGTAAGCCTTTGTTCCTCAATCAAAGATCATTGAAACTCACCAGGCTTTATCATCTTCAACATCCGCCAGGTAAACGCGCCAAAAACAAAAAGAAAAAGAAAGAGCGCACGAACAAGATGCTGCGAGACCAAGGTTTGGTTTTAGAAGCGCGTAAAAGACGGACGCGTCTACTCCTAGCCGATATCGGGTTAGAATGCGCACGACAAAATACCAGTTATTGCGATCGAGACACTAACAAGATTCACTGGCGCTTAGAATGGTCGTTTTTTGGACCTAAAGAACGAAAAGAGCTCTATGTGGACGATCCTATCTGCGAGGACGTAGCGATTGTAGACCTCCTGGCACGATTCTTAGGAGAAAAAATTTTAGAACCTGAAAAAGATGGAGGTGTTGCAGATGCTGACGGTGATGCTGAAGCAGTAGACAGTCCCGCTGCAAAGAGACGTCGTACTGACTCTTCTGGTAGCTCTGACTCAAAGCCACCTCCAGCTGGTGACGAAGAGAATGAGCAGGACGATGTGTCTCGTTTTTTTGCCGCTATTGCTGACGGCAAAGTGAGGGTATATCTCCGAGACAAGTTTCCTTTCGCGAATCCGAATGTGAACAAATGGAACGCTTTGAATCGGGAAGTTTCTCTTGTGGAGATCCCTCTCTTTAGAAAAAACGACGATGAAGGAGAGGAGCACACTGGCGGTGCGCCAGGAGCTGAGGGTCGTGAAGCGGTTAAAGTAGATACGAGTGAGGAGGTGGATATCAACATCAAGAAGGAACCAGCAGCAGCTACGGGAACAGCTACGGGAGCAGCTGCCTCATCTGGAGACAACAAGCCGAAAGACAACAATGTACTAAATGGAATGCGGGCCACAACCCTGAAAGAAGCGCTACAGGGTCGAGAGGTTGCCGAATATCCACGTTTTCTTGTCACCAGTGAAAAGCATAAGCAGGAATGGCCGTTGTTTACGCTGTTGAGCACGAAGAAAGCCGATTTTCGTGGTGGCTTCCAAGTAGGCGACATCGTTGTCGCACAGCGTGAAATTCTCTATCATCCTGCTGCACCCGGCGGAAGAGATGACGAGGATGATGATGAAGATCAAGACGAAGAGAACGTGAAAACTAGAGAAAGAAACGATCAAGAGGAATTACTTTCACAGCCGGGTCCTTCCGGACAGCAGCGTTTGATTCCAGAGGGGACGGAAGGTAAAATCGAAGACCTAGATGACGAAGGCCACTGGATTGACTGGATTGACGTTCCAGGTTTTGATGACTTGGTTCTGATGGACCCGCAAACCGTGAAGAGAAAGGTCATCAAGGTGGGAGATGGAGGATCAGGACAAAGCTCATCGAATAAAGGCTATGGAAAAGGCATGAATAACGGTAAAGGCGGAAAGACGGGTGGCAAGGGCATGGACAAAAACGGTAAAGGCTCTGGCAAGGGCAAAGGTGGAAAAGGAAAAGGCGGCAAAGGAGGCAAGAACAAAGACAACTTCTCATTTGGAACGGCAAATGGGGCTTCTGGTGGTAATCCTAACAGTGTCGTTCTAGGAGATCGAGTAGACCTAGGCGCGGACTCCCAGCATCAACATTATCAACAAGGCAAGGATCAAAGTGGCAAAGCTTCTGGGAAGAAAGGCAAAAAGGGAGGTAAAGACAAGATGAACAGTGGTAAGAAAGGAGGTGGAGGAAAAGACAAAGATGGCACTAGCAATAACACTGGTAAAGGTGGAGCTGCTAGTACGACAAGTTCTAGCTGTGCGGGTCCTCTGGCAGCGTCTTTCCAGCAGACTTTCAATAGCAGTACAGCTGGAAAAAACAGAGGATCACTATATGGCAGCCAGGACCATACTAGCCACTACAACTCTCATTCAGGTGGTGGTGGTGCGTCTGGGGATTACAATAGTACCATGGCTGCTGGATCCGGATCAAGATCAGGGGGTTCTGCATCTTCGTCATCACCATCCTTTCAGCCAGGTGCGTCTTCAATGACGGCTTCTACGGCTACTAGCAAAAGTTGGATGATTCCCACAAGCAGTACATCCTCAACGTCCATGTTGAATAGCAGCAGTTATAACATGTTGAACGCTGGTGCTACTTCTACTAGTAGCAGTGCTGGGAGTTCATCTTCGATGAACAACAATTACAATAGCTATAATCCGACTAGTAGCAGTGCTGGAAGTTCATCAATGAACAACAATTACAATAGCTACAACAATTCGACCCCATCTTCAACTTCATTAGGCTTTGCTTTTCCGACAACATCGTCTTACAATCAGCAAAACTACAACCAACAGTTAACATCTTCTAATGCAGGTGGCTACCACAGTCAATATCAAAACCACGAGAATCATTACCAGAGCCAAATGTACAACGGCAACACGACCATGCCCCAACAACAGCAGGGAAATTCACAAGTAAAACTGATGCAAGCAATATTGCAAGACCCTAATTTAAAGAACAACCCAGTTCTAATGCAGCAGATGATGAGTGCGGTGCTTAACATGCAGAATCAATAACTCCTAATTTTTAGAATTTCTTCACATAGTCCTCAACGGACAGCAACATGTTATTGTACACACTCAACACTTGGAAACTAGACCTCACAATATTTTCGGATTCCAACATTTGAGTTTGACGCTGTAAGCTCAATAACGACCTTAGTCAACATGTCACTACCAAAGTGCTACTGCTCAGTGCGCATAACTGTTTTTCTTGTGTTCCTACAGCGAAAGAAGACTATTAATATCGGTACCATGTGCATCTTATGTCCTCTGAGCATTTGTATTAGAAGAGAGCGGAAGGAGACGAAGTGGAGCGAGGCAGAAGAAGAGCGACATAACGTGATTAATTTTAATGGTATGTAAGTTACCGTTACAACTAGAACATCACCATTGAGAAATTAGCAATCTCTTAGTATTAAGGCTAGAAATCCTTAAAGTAGCCTAGAAGTCTGTCCTGTCATCTTCACTAAAAAAGTAAGTAATCATTTCCTTATTCTCAGCAAGCCAAGTCTTGTTGTTCAAAAAAATTCTTGCCCTGGCGCATGTCTGGTCAGATTGAAACATAGAAAAGAAAAAAATTGCCATTCTGTATCTTATTACCCGAAACGATGTTACATTATCTCCGGTATTGATTTCTGCAAAACACAATTATGCACCAAAGAAACAGAACGAGAACTGGTGCGATAAAGCAACTGATTGACACGCTAAATCGGAGGACTCCGATCAACGTCGTATGACTAAATTGCAAATCGCTTCATATTTAGCACTAGTATAGTTTGTCAAAGGTATATTTTTTTCGTATTGAATGAAATGGAAATCGATTTATCGTGGCGTGACCGTGATACATATTGTGGTAATAGAAAATGATGGCAAAGTCAGAGCAAAAAAATCCTCTCCCAACATCATACTCATAGTTTGATCACTACAAGAAGCTGTTCTTCGAAGACCTAAGGTGGGCATATTTTCCGTTGTTGAAATTACACTGGGGAACTACTAGCACTAGGTGGGGTGATATTATCTTTATCAAATATCATGTAGCTTACGACTCCTTTCTTGCTCGCCCTTGAGAATATGAAAATGATGCATGTGCCATGTTCGGCTGCTTGACAAACAATCCGTGTAGCATGATACACTGTGTGATGTTAAGTGGTTGTGAATCAAAATCATCATGAAGAAGGACGAATGGATAGCCACAACAGCAGGCAGTTGTGCCTATGCGATGATGATGTTGATGATGATATCGCCCGCTCCCGTTGTGTAGCTGTAACCGCCTCAGCAGTGTCAACGAAGTCGCTCGCAATAGCTGGCCGCATAGAACAAGTAAAAAAAATGCGTCACGCTTAGAAACTACAACTAGGTAGAAGAGTGTGAACGACCAATATGATCATAGATGTTCGCCGCGATGAGCACATCAGCAGTACCAGAGCATCTTCAACCTGCTCCTTCCAGCTTTTTTGGTTGTTACCTGCTGAACTCGGAGTCGCAGCCTCGAAGAAGCTATGTCGGTTTTACTGTGGACCCTAGGAAACGGATTCGACAGCATAACGGCGAAATCCTTGGAGGGGCACGAAGAACACAGCGTGGCGATGGACGCCCGTGGCGTATGGTTCTCGTTTTAAGGCACGGATATTATCATTCTACTTACTTAACTCATCTAGATTTGATCGTGATGCAGCAGCCTTACCTTCTTCGTGTCATGGTCTCCTTCTTATCGTCCCTTTTGTTCTCCTTTTCAGGTATGGCACAGCTTCAAGTTCACCTAGTTCGCGGTGGTATTCAGACACCTCCGTGGGCGCATTTGAAAATTAGAGATGAGAAATTTTTAGAAAAGGCCGCGCTCTGCCTCCTTATTCGTCTATCAACTCCTGTACTAGTTCCCCACAGGTAGAAGCACTACCAAATGCTAGAAGTATCTATGTATAGTGATGATGATGAAGACACGACACCATTAATTTCCGTCTGGGGTTTTCCGAATAAAGTGGCAGCCTTACAATTCGAATGGGCATGGCAAAACCCGCATCTTAGTCGGAGCGCAAAAGAGGCCATCGAAGGTAGTAAGCTGTCCTGGGACGCACACGTAGTGGATACGAAACTATATCCACCAACCTTGTTGAAAAGACTGAATTTAGGATTAGAAGAAATTCGCGTTCATCTACAAGCTTAAGTACAAGAATAGAACTTGAACGTTTATTTGACAAGTGGAAATAGACGTTCTATGCTGTAAGTACAAGGACATGAGAAAACGCCGTCGACCTAGACTTCCAAGAATTCGAGCCAAGAATTCGAGATAATTTTAATTATCCTCGTTTTCAATATCAATGTAGTTGACTGATGATCATGATTCAACCGATGTGCTACTTCTGCTCTAAGAAACCCTGCTAGAACAACGCGGCGACGACCTTTTTTATCGAATGAAGAGCATATTGAGGTCATGCGCCTCTTGCTGCGTGCGGAGCCGTATCGACGCATGGCTCTCAATGTGCACTTTCTTTTAAGGCGTAGGAAATAGTCAAGGCGTAGGAAACGTAAAGGAGTAGGTTTCAGTTTGCGAAAAGTCATTAGGAGGTAGAGTAGGAATATTTAAATCCCTATGCAAACGCCACGACTACATCATGAACTTTCTCGATGAGTGAATGTAAAGGCACCGCACCGTTCAAATACTCACGCTCATGCGCAGTCTAGGGTACCATCGCAGCTTTTCCGTCTTCAGGAGTTGATTGGAAGACTACAACCCCAGCACTCCGCCCCTACTACAAGTGCATCTGGTGCGTCTTCTGAACATCATGCACCTGGAGTAGGAGCACTTGGTTCTACCTCCTCGTCCAGAGACCTGACGTCAGGGCCAACAAGAACTTCCTTGGCCCTTCCGAATCACAACGTGACGGCAGAAGTGGCTATCGCTCCACACGGTTTGCGTGGTAAATTGACTCTGCAACAATTTATTGCTATTGGCTCTGAAGACAATAACAAGTCAGCTGTTGTTGATAGAGATCGAGTACCTCTTCCACAGCACATGCGCCTTACAAAGGGGTCGATGGAAGATTTGGAGCAGGAAGTACATAACAAAATTTAAGGCTGCTTACTTTTTTTGACGTGCTGTTTACATATTAGTCATAGAAGCATGTATGATAAATATATGATAGATGGTGTGTCAAGAAATTGACCTCTTTTAAGGTGTATCCTGGTGCCCCCCGACCTCTAGCTTCTAAGATATCAATGGTCCTCGAAATGGTGAACCAGGAGCTTCTTCAGCGTGCGCTTTCTGTGGAGATAATGTTGCGCAGGCAGTAGGACTTTTAAGAATCTTCTTGCGGACTACGTGCTTGTTCTCAATTATCTTCTTCTTGTGGCACCATCCTCATGTCTTCTACTTCTGAGGATCTCTACGTTCTCTGCTATAACTACTCTAAAAATCGTTCAAGAAGTCCAGGAGCAGGAGGAGTCCTCGGCCTCTCGTCCTGCTGGGGTCTTTGACTCCACCATTCCTGCATGGAAAGGACGGCCAATAAGCTGTTTGAACTGTGGAGCAGTGTTTCACTTGCGCTGTCTCGCTGAGCACTTTTTACAGAACGGTACTACCTCTGGCGAAGAGCAGCTCGTACCAAGCAGGCCTGCTTCATTTAAGAGTCTTCGTTTCTTCAAGTAGTACGCACTTGAGATACATGTAGTAGACTGAGACTTCTGACTGCCTGTTGCACTAAGAGGAGTCTCCAATACAAGAAGGATCCTTGTTCTACTTAGCACGATTCATTCCGTTTCATTTTGAGGCTTGCTCTCTCCTTACTAATCAACTAGGTATTTTTTCCTGGCTTACCAGGAGTTAGCACAAAAAATACATGCTTACCAGGAGTTCGTACAACCTCTAATATGCTTGTTCTGTTGACGTCTCTCTAACATGCGCACTCGCTGTGGTCATTCCTTTATGTGGACTGAGCTTCTGCGGACGTGTCCTCGAGAAGAGGAAGAGTCTGAAGGGGAAGAAGATCTTGAGAATTATGAGGTCCTGGACGTGGACGACTTGGAAGATGATGGAGCATAGAAATCCACGCTCGACTTCTTGGCATAGAATCCTTACGGAAGTGGACGACTTGGAAGATGGAAAAATTCCATTATTTTTATTCGCTCTAAAAGTACTTAAAAAGGTATGTTGGATAAAGTGGAGGACGGCTTGGAAGATGGAGTTGGTGAAAATGACTGAGGACGGCGAATGCAGGAGATCATTACTTGAGAGCTCATTATCTCATCTGCGGATGGCGGTGCTGGAGGTCGAGGTGAAAGGTGATGAGTCAGTGATAATGAACAAAAACATCGATGTTCCCACTGCTTTTAATCTGGTGTTTCATTCCTACTGCTACCATGGTCTTCGTTCTACGCTGTTCATCATCCATACAAAGAAGATCCTAGCCAAAAGATCAACAGGAAACAAAAATAGAAGAAGAAAAGATCAACAGAGAGCGAGCGACCACTAGCAAAAGAGCAAAAGATCAACAGCAGAAGATGGATACCACAAGATCAACATAAAAAGATCGCCGGATCAGTACCGATAAAATGAAAGGTCACTGATTGACGCTCTTATCGCAGTGAAAACATATGTACGTACAAAGTCGAATATACATCAGAAACATAAGGTCAACAATGTCAAAACTTTTCAACATCCAAACTGTAGGCTAAGAAGCAGAAAGGCAGTCGAGGAAGTCGTTGCTTTTGACAAAAGGGTAGCAAGGCCAAAGCAATCAGTCATACTCAGATTTTTATCGAATCCCTGAAACGGTTTTTTATCCGTTGAAAAACTCAAGCTCAGCCAGGCTCTCAGCTTGTAACAGTTACAATCAAAAAGAAAAATGTTGCCTCCTACAACGAACGTCTTTGGCGCTTTGGCCATTTTATCGGGGTCTCTACAGGCTCTCGGAGTAGATGTGACGTTCCAGCATCGTGTCGGCCATCCAGTCCACCCTCAATCTAATTTCATCTCTCGCATTTTGGAACATGATGTGCTGAAACTCTTCACGTCCGAAGACACCGCCAAAAAGTTCCTTTTGGATGGCGTTTCCGGCAATTTTGGCCGCGAGTTACGTGAGCACGTGGAGAAAGCACAGCAGGCGTTTCAGGCATGGAAGGATGGACAACACGGACTTTTCCGCACGACAGTAGATGAAGTCACAGGAAGAACGCCCGACATTTTGTTCTCCCGCACTGACTTTGGTGAAGAAAGATTCGAGTCAACCCACCTCGTCCGCGCAAACCCGGTCGTAAATCCCGATTTAAACATGGACGTAAACGACCGTGATGCATTCGCGCACCGGATGGGGGCCTATCTCGCGTCTCAGCTGCTGAAGAAATTCGATTTAGTTGATGACAAATTGTCTCCTCGAGCAAAGGTGCATCCCGCCGCTCCACGTAGCGCGGAGGATAATGACGACTCTGTCTCTAAGGCGGATTACAGTGGTGGACCTTTTGTGCCGACGTTCTTCAAAGATTTGCCAGCGCGGCTATTTTCACCGGCGACAGAGGAGCAAGACCCGTTGCTCGCTGATGCGATTATGGCAACGCAGCCTCCGGATGCATGCATCGCTGACACCCTCAACCAAGGCATATTGTTGGACCGCCTTGGTGCCGACGGCACAACCGTGGAAGTCGTGAATAATGGAAAAACAGACCCAGAGTATTATCAAGGTCCGCCCGAACACTCCCGCGGCACGAATGTTGAGCACCGGAATGGCAAACCAACCGCGACCGACGCCGAGATTCTGAAGGCAACCCAGGACAAGATTGCGCAGCTCGCGCTGGCGGACGCGTGGACGCTGGACACGATCGCCGCAACCTTCGTTGGGATTCACTCTCTCGACTTCGTAAACCAGCCGCCGATGGAGCGACGGAACAAGTTGCAGTTCGTCGTGGAGTACAAAGCGAGGGACAACTCGGAGTTCACGGCAGCAGAGTTGGCTGAGATGGCGGGCGAGCGGGAAGCGACGGCGGCACAGTGGCCGGGAATTTCGGAGGCCGAGCTGGAAGAGGAGGTAGAGAGACCGTTCTTAGCGGCGAAAAACTGGAAGCTCGAACTTAAGTTTGAATTGCAAACGTTCTGTGACGAAGTCGGCAACCTATCCGCGGAGGAGCGCACGGAAGAAGTAGAAAATGCCATCCGGGACGGTCAAGACGAGGAGTCGTTTCAGTGCGTGCCTCGCGTGCGAGTGAACTACGTCGAGGTGGAGCTGATGTCTCGCGCCGTGATGGACCGCAATGTTAAAGGCCACGGCGAGTTTCTGTTCGTCTTCCATCGTCCGGGCGAGCGGATGAACGAAGCAGCCGGGATGCCGAGGGGCGCCTTGCGGCGCCGGGACGCGTGGAGATTTAACTTAGCTCATTTGCTATAAAGCATTTGCACCTGCATCGAAGAGAGTTGGAGCCGACTTGCAAAATATTGAGCATTATCGTGCATATGAAAACACTCGCGCTAAGTACCCCGGCGGGCCGGTACTTTGGCAAAGACAAAAGTAATGACTTTGTACTCGGTGTGCAGCGGATTTTGAGAACTCTAAACAAAATAGAAATTGATCACTTCCCTGCCGTAACACTGCCGAAAAAGGTGTTGCCATCTTGTTGCCTAGCTGATCTCGTTTTCCTTGCTTTCTGATCTTCTTCTAGTATCGTGATCCTGGGTTAATGTCATCGGAAAACCATACTGAGAATGCACTAGCAGAAGACTTGCGCAGCTGTGCAGGCAGGTAAAACTAATAGACAACACTGGAAGCACGTAGCGCGTGTCTAACTTTCTAGCTTTTGATAACTATCCTTTTTCGTGTGTTCGCCCTTGCGTGGTTTATATGATGCGATGATGTTTCGTCGCAGGAGAAGTATTTCGTCCAAGGCTCACCGAGGTGGAGGGCGAATTGAGTTGCTTGAGTTGCGAAGAGGTCCCGAGAACAATAAAGGAAAGATGAGCGCCATTACGTCTAAAATCTGATAGACATTATAGATGAATCTAAGAAAATAGAACCATCGCAAAGACGAGAATAGTGTTCTTCGCAAAGAAAACTCACAAGGAAATCTTCATGAAGGTAAGACAAGGAATAGGGACGCCGTATAGATTCCTGTCTATTTTTCGCAGAAACTACCGTGGATTCTGACAGCGTATAACCTTAACCTCCCCATAAAGAAAAATGGGTTAAACACAACTGACACTGCTACTACTGATATCAGATTATTATATCTTATTTCCTTGCAGAAGTCTGAGACACAATTGCAAAGTGGACGAAGCGTGTTCAGTTTTCATCTACGGCATATTCAGCAGTCGTTCTTCTGTATGTTCCCGATCGGTTTTGGTGCTTACTGGAGAAGGTTCGGTCCATCCCCATCGTCTTCGTAGGGAGAACAGAGAATATTGTCATCGCAAAATCAAGTCGGGCGTAATGCAAGGATCGCAGAAGAGGACAACTCAAACTCTCGTACGACCCTTCACTTAGAACCCTCGCGCCTCTAACCTGAATCTGAATGGTACAACTAATTACAACTGGTGTAGCACTTATAGTTATACCCCACCCCCACGATTGGGCACACCAGTAGTGCTACTTACTTACGTGATCATGTCCCCTCACCCACGTCCTCGTCATCTACTGCTTGTGTCTAAAAACAAATATAGCTGTAACGCAGTACAGATACACTTGTATGTACATACTAAATCATAATCATGATCCGTGCTGGCTACTTTCGGTTATACTTGGTAGACTATCACTCGGTCAAATTGCTCTTCTTTTTAGAAGGTACAACTCGACTGAAAGGCCTCAAAACTACTTGGCCACGTAGTTAACGAGGGCACATGCCATGACGTGACATCAACATCTGCAAGGACTACATCAACTTATTCGCTTCTTATTCTAAGCCTATAATGTACTCTCACAAACAAAACACGTCACATCATTACTGACCACTAGACGTGGTGAGGCAAGCAATAGGATTCGCTATCGCGTCTCCGTCTGCTTTTCTTCACATAATTTTTGAAGGATCATGACCTCTACTAGCGGCCAGCGAGGACTAGCGGAAGTGTACTTAGGTGATAGGACGGTAAATTCAACATTATAAAGTGTCTGGGTCTCTTGAGTGACCGCCTGGTCGTGAGCCGAATTCTGTAGCGTAACTCACTTAGTACCCTTCCTCCACGAATAAGCAAAATGGAGTATTACGCAGACAGTCCCCGCTTTGTGCGGAAACGGTTTCATGCGGAGCAGGAAGTCCTCACGCATATACAGCACTCAGACACATGCCTGTGTCTCAAATTTAAGGACGATGCAGATATATTTACTCACTTCGACACGCACACGCACACGCACTGGCACAGGCTTTAGTACATCATCATCATGGTTAATCAAATAAATATCAACGACAACTGCTACTGCGAGACAATAATTCCATGGGAATTCTATTTACACTCATGACGTCGAGGACGGGAACGATGAGGAATCGAAGATCAAGATACAGACAGACTAGTATAGCTACGTCCTAGTAAGTCCAAGCTTCTCCTCTAACAAACGCACAAACTTCGCCAAGACTATCCCGAAATTGGGCATACAAATTCCGAAAGACGTCCTCGACGAGACCGCTCGAAATCGGGTTATCGGATTTATGAAAAGTTTGTTTTCATACTGGTTATTTTGTGATAAGACCTTCTACTTGCATACGACCTTCACGCGGCCTACTTGAAGTGAGACGACCTTCACTTCTACTTGAAGAAGAACCTCTCTACGCTTAGTGAAAGCCTTGCATGCAAACTCTAGGCGTACTTGAACTTAGACTTCATCTCTACGTTAACGTTTAGTACCCAATTAAGGGTAACTCTATCTCTACCTCTACGCTTAGTGCCTCCCGAGTAACAAGATCAAGACTTTAAATCTACCTAAGCACAACACCCCCATCAACAGCTTCATTTGTGACATAGAAAATTCGATATGCCCACCAGCCGATGGACCAGAAGTGACCACAAGGGGAAGATCAGCCAGAAAAGACAGCGTCACCTCCGAAAGCAGGGTAAAGTTTTTAGCTTGAAGTTAGACTTGAAATCAAGATTAACTCCTAATAGGATTAACGATTTTTGATCGTCAACTACGCCGACGTCAACTACTCGTTAAACACAGTAGAACCTCTTTGTCCTGCTTGAAGATACTCGACGCATTGATAAGCGCTCACAACCTCTACAGAAATACCGGGATATGCAATGGCTAATGACGAAGATGAGGGGAAGCGTCATCGTTGGAGTGAATACTCTATACAATTATGCAATGTAGTAATATAGATTCCCAAACAAGTAGAGTTGTAACTGCTCCTGAGGGTGACGAGGACCCCAAAATAAAATTACAGTTTCCTCAAGGGTAGGTTAAAGGTGCTTTTCTTACCGCTTTTTATGCCTCTCCTAAGGGAGAAAGGCATAAAAAGCGGGGTAAGCGAGCACCAAAAACCTACCTCTAATGTAGATCTTCATGATGTCTCGTTTTTCCACTTGTTTCATGTTGAACTTGAACTTCCTCTTCTAATCCAAAGACGAACGTGGCAGGCAAAGTTTTGACATTCAGATATCTACTGTCGTCGATCCCAGCGGTCACTCGAGAGCAGCAAGCGGCGATGAGGTAACCAGTTGTTCGGAATGTTATGAAGTGGATGACGAGCTTCACATAACGACTAGCCAACAACTGAATTAGTAGTAGTAGTAGTAGTAGTACTTTCTTAGAATTTAATTCACTTTCACGACTAGTACGGAACCAGGCAGCTTTGAGTGAGTTGCTACGACGTGGTTCGAATGAATGAATGAATTCACTCACATGATCTCACTCTACAGAATGCAGCCGCAAGAAAAGCCGAGCTAGCGGAAAAGATGAACAACATGGTCCATCGGGTGTTGATTCCGGATATGATATTCTTTGATCGCGGAAAACCAACGCAATATTTTCTCACTTGCAACATGGACGAGGACGTTAGTTCAGGTATACTCACTTGTAACATGACGAGGGACGATGACGTTAGTTCAGATAAGTATGCAGCTCTTGCTTGCGAGGATGATTACGTTTTTGAGGATGTTGCTGCAATTCTTGGGAGAACTATAACTAGTACCAGAAGTTAGTAAGTAATTTCAAATCCACTCGAAGTTGCATCTGCCTGATCACCATCATCTCTTCAGCCGGCCAATCTGGTTTCGAGAGTACCACTAAGAAGAATTCGAAGGGCAAAACCATAGCTGCACCCGTTAGCACAGAGGAAAATGAGAAGAAGGCCAAGGACAGAAAATTAAGGCTAGAAGAGAGGATTCATCTTTGAGGGCATCCCTGCAAAGTATGAATGGGCATTCTCATCGTGGCACGGTTCAAGGATGCACATCAAAGATGAAAATGAGACAGCCCTAAGAAAAGCAAAACGTGAACTAAAGAAAACTCTAGATGCCGAGGTGGCAAAGGTCGCCGATTCTAACGCTTTGCTGACACAGCGGACCTTAACAGCGCTAGTGAAATTGCGCTCATCATCCGAATTGATTACAATTTATGGAGGATTGTATCATTCATCAATCATGTCAATCTCTCTTACTCTTTAGCTCAGACATCAGAAGGAACAGCATGATTGTCCAGAAGAAACACCAACAGACAGCAGGAGAAGTAGTAGGAGCTGTTCTTCAACATGTTCCGGCAATCACTACTAGAACTACTCATCCCTACTTTTTTAGAATTCATGATCTGGACCTCGAGTACAAATCCTCTCTTTTCATATCCTTGTCCGAGACTTTCTGCGAAAATCCATAGTGCTTCGAAGGAAAGCCATAGCCTACGAAAAGTTCGTCGCTGCGTGTGTTAGGGAAGCAGGGATGAGCGAGGAGGAGCTGGCCACTGCCATAGCACAATACGCGAATCCCAGACTCGAAGTAAACCCTTACAAATATTTTCTATTATGAAGGGACTAGATTCAGACTATTGTGAATTCGTGAATAGATACGCAGGAGAGGACAGGAGAGGAAGATGCTAGAATCAACAGTAGGGACTGCGATATCAAATCTGGAAACAAAGTATCACCAGGCTCGAAGTGGCCCAACAGAAGAATCAACTTCTTCCTCTTTGTTCGAGAACAAAGGGGAAGAAGTTGATTCTTACCGCGGCGTATAGATGGTGCCAGGCAACTACCAAGTCTTCCTCACGCTCCTGCATTCTTACCACGACGAAGAAGAACCCCAAGTACTAGTAGTAATAGTAAACCTATATACTAGTAGTAATCGTACACCTACTCGCACTCCACCTACACGACGTACTAACCCCCGTACTCTAACCGGCGTACCTGGTAAAGAGGGTGAGATGACGCAGATGCAGGGGGTTACAGTGTATTTGCCACCAGGAAGTGTAGACGGACCGAACGGACTCGCGATGGTTAAAGCGCAAAAGCCCTTCATACGAACTTACACGTCAAAGCGTGGCATTGTGCCTAGGCAAGCCTCGCTTCAATGGAAGCCGCCTGAAGGGGGGTCCTCAGGTAATTGAAGTTGAAGACACTATTGACATTGACTTTTCTTATTTCGATTTTTGTTTTTTCTAGGTAGGTTGGCTCCTCCACAAAGTATAGAAGATGAAGTCCAAATAAGTACAATGATACTCTTTTCGATGATTATTTGATGATGTTAATCATGGCAACTACTTAATGCTATACCTATAGTACATCATGTAACAGTGTTAACATGTAAGTCTACTACAGGAGGTGCAACCTTCTACCTTTTTTTTTGAAGATCAACAGCAAGGCTTTACAACACTCTACGATGACTCAGGCACTCCCTCCACTCTCCAACATTCTCAAAACACGACAGACACTAAAGCTCCAGGGCCACACGCACTTAGTAACGCAGTTAATCCATACGCGGACAGCATGGAGATGATTCGCATACAGTACAAAGACGGTTCAGTGCGATTGTGGTTATGGCTCTTGTTGCTCGATTTTAGAGTTGAATACATAGTGAGATTGATGATCTTTCTTCGTGGATAATTTGCACTTCATCTTACCCATTGAGTGCTCTACTTCTGCTTGATTCATCCCAAGAGGGCTGTAGCAGGAAGATGAAGCTGGCCTATGTATTACTATTTGTAAAGTTTTGATGTGTAATAAATGTAATTGTTCTTACGATTAGGATTAGATCTTCTTCATTTTGATATTCGCTACCTAGTACAACGAAGGGCTCTCGTCTTCCTTCTAATCCTGAGTGATCGAGAAGTCCGTATGTTTTGCGTTTTGCGGAAGCCTAACAGGCAAGAATTCATGGATATACAAAGCATGCAGATCCTGCCTTTTGCGGGAATGCACAACACGAACGACTCCTTGCAATTTGTTACGTATAACTACAACGAGAAGCTAGTAGCGTTGAAAGCAAAAATGCGTGCGAGAAGTCCGCAACGGGAAAAAGTCATATACGATCCAGTGCCCGCGAGACCAATTAGTACTTATATGTCAATGTCAATGTGTTTGATGAAAAATATAAATGTAGAGTTCGAGGAGTTGATGCAGAAACTGCATTGACGCGCGTTTTTGGAAATGACTGCATACACAGCGTCGAGCAGGACTCATTTCATGATCAAATTCATGACTGCAGCTTCATCGATAACCTCTGTCTGACTTCAATTTCATTATTCTTCCTCATGCTAGGTCCAAAACGAGCCGTCTCCATACCATTCGAGAATAAGGCCTCGAAGAATCAAGAGGAAGAAGAACCTGAGCCAGTGCCAGAAGTAAAGAAGAAGCCTTCTATTATGTTGCAAACACGAAGGCGCGTAGTTTCTTCTTGTCCTTTGTGTGTATCAGCAATACAATCAGAATGATCATCAACAGGCACTACCTCTGCCACAGCAGCTAAACTTATTCAAAGCAAAAACAAAAAGCTGTTAGCTGTAGCATCTTTCGCTTGCGAGGAGCCACGTCAAATATGGTTATGACCTCCACCACTCTAATTCAGAGAAAAAGCCACCATCTGCTGATGAAGGTGCTAACGAAGCGAGCAAGTCTAGCAAGGAAGCACCGAAAGGAGCGTCGCAAGACGCAGGTGGGAATAGTACGAAGTTAGGACTTGAAACTTGACCTTAGACTTCTGAAACAAGAAAGGTGTAATGAATTCCAAGAGGTTCGCTCTTAAAATACATCTACTTCTTCAACATGCTTTCAATTTCATTTACTAGTAAAATAAAGTTCTTCATCTAATCTTCGGAGCGGCGGCAACTGTCCCTGAGGCTCCCGCGAATCCGCTGGCGAGTGCAAATTTGTCACCGGACTTGGCGATGATGCGCGAATATTTCCCTGATGCTCAGGTGGTTTTAGCGGAAGAATACGAAGGCGGGAAGATTTATCTCCCAGGTGAGGAAGTTCAGAGGATACGGGAATTGCAGCGCTCGTTATCGCCAGAAAGATACAAAACGAAAAAGAAGAAGCCGAAGGCGGCTGTTGCAGCAGCGCCAGCAGCTGCTTCACTTATGACAAAAAAATGTGATGATCTCGCGTGAAACAAGAGAGAGACCACCAAGAATACGATATCAGGAGAGAGTGATTATGTAGCTCACTTTTAATCGTAGTGGTCGTAGTCTGTATGTACTAGCCTACGCTTAGGTCAAATCCGCTTCCGCACAACCAAAACCATAAAATAACTGACCACCATAATTTTCCTGTTTCGCTTTGAATCCCTGCCATTGTTCTCACGACCCTCTAAAAATCCTAGTAAAGAAAAAGCGTCAACTTCAGGTGCCAGTCCCTCACCACCTTCGAAAAGCAGTGCTTCGGGAAGTGGTGGCGCGACATCTTCTACTGCAGTAGTAGCCGCCTCAACAACCGAGGATCATACCAGTAGTCCAGCTGCATCGAAAGAGCGATATATACAAGGCGGCAAAGAGCAAATTGGCGGCAGCAAACCCTCCAAAACCATAGCACCGCCAAAAGTGCCTGCACTGAATCTAGGAAGTGGCGACAATGCTCCACCAGGACCCGAGTTCTTCGAAAGGAAACGCGGGGAAGTAATAGAAGCCCTGGGTCGTGGACCTGAGCTGCATTACATGATGACGAATACGGATAGGGAACAAATCATGTTATGATCGTGATTCTTGTTACCGCGAACAGACATGATGAAAATAGCAAGCGCAGCACTGCGCTTGTTCAGCTCTTTTTACCCCTCGCCTTGGTACAGAGCTTGAGGTGGGCCACACTTCTGTTCTAACGGCTCTCTCTCCCTCCTCCACCAGAAAATGCGAACCTCAACCTGTCCCCAACAACATTCTAATGAATGATCTTCCTTTCCCATCACCTAAGTTTTTCTAATCGGCGACGAGACAATAGATAAGCTGAACGCGTGGCTAGAGGAGCACTTCAATCTTCGGATATTTGCCGGTATTTTCGAATTCGCCTTCGCAAAAATCGACGTCCCAACGGTCTATGGACTCGAGCAACAAAAGAAAAGACCGAGTCAGCAACAGACAAGTACTAAATATTTCTTGGTCCTCGTGGATGAGTTCTTCATTTTTTAGAAGGCTCCTCCTTTTTCTAAAGTACTACGTACTGCAAGTGCAACTCCACTAGAATCACACACTTTTCCCAGTCGACCCGAATGGTCCATCGAAAAAAGAGAGGGTGAAGAGAAGTCCTTTGTCCGTAGTATCAGAGTTGCAGGAAACCCGGGTTAGAGGGTACTTGATGAACGCATCGAAACTAGTGGTGGGAAAAAGTAATGCGAAGATGAAACAAACGATGTTATGAACTTGGATGAGCAGGCTTTTTTTGAGTAACTACAAGTTACTCTGATGCAATGATCATCTCTGTTGTGGAGGTTTTATTTGAGTAACAAGCTACTCTGATGCAATGATCATCTCTGTTGTGGAAAAGTACTCGTCTTTGATTAGCAACTTCAACGTTTCCTCTAGCTCTAATCGTTGGCGCATCCCCTGCTACTCGAGCGAGTTCGCCGTCTCCATATGCTAGCGATCACGGTGCACCGGAAGACGAATACGTGGTCTATGGTATTCAATATTGGTATCGAAATTGAATTTAGAATTTTGAATACTATTCATTGGTATCTGAATACTATTGGTATACTAGTGGATCGACCAACAGTGTAGAGAGAGTAAGGAACGATAGTGGCAAGCTCCCCAATATTGGAGCTTGCTCTAAATTTAATACACTTTGAGCATTATTCGACTTTCTGTGTCTCTGTCTGTCTCCAAAAGATGACTACCCAAAGAACGTCTTCTCTCAATGAATTTGAATGGGTCAACAACAAAAAATGAGGTGTGAATTCTTTCTCTTACTCTTTCGGCAACACGATCAACATCGTGCATGATGAAAACCAAGGATCATGTGCTAACCTAACGCACACAGATTCTCCAGACGACATGTCCCCTGACCACCAGAAGAGTCCTGACAGCTCACCTGGCCCCAGTGAAACAGCTGAAGATCTAGCAGAGCGAGCATTGGGGAAGAAAAAAAGGATAAAGTGGAAAACACAAGCGGGTCCGGAAATGTTGACCAATATTTATGTCAAGAACAATCGGTTGTGGTTGAGGTTGCTTTTTTTCTGTTGTAACTCTAGTAACTGTAAGTTGTACTTCTTAGGTGTAGAACTAGAACACCTCCTTGTTAAAGTAGACGATCGCACCACTGTTGGCATGTTCTTCATACCTCCTTCTACTAGTAAACTCCAGCTTCTTGTTTCAAATCAACATTTAAAGTAAAGTCCATCATCCTCGTCCTCCACAACGACAACGTCTCGTTACCGCCAACATCTTATCTTCACAACATCAATCTTCTCTTCTCCTTCTAAAACTCGGTCGATATGTGGGAGCCAATCCGGTTGGAGTGTTCTACAGACCCGTTAGCTGAATTCAAGCGTTCTCAGCATGGCGCGGAAGCAAATTCCTTTTAAGGCTTACCGGAAACACTACGACGCCCTCAGGCAGTCTGAACTGAAGTTTGTGCGAGGCTATCCCTTGTCCTTAATTGCTCGCAAAAGTCTAGTCCTCTCATCATTATTGTATTGTATGCGGCGCCTGGAATAGATGGATCCTACCTAGGAGCATGGCCATTACAATAAAATCTGCGCTACTCTATCCTTTATCTACATTCGTTTTTTTTTTTTTTACTTTTCCTAGTTGTTAGGTTGATGGCTCCACCATCCATATTATTTTTGTATTGTATTGCGTTATTGCGTTGCATCTTGGGCCTCCTGTGTAAGGAAGTACCCGTAAATAGAGCAGATGACTTCCGAGGTGAATATCTCTAATTTCTAGATGTGATGGTCCGGGCAACTGTTGACGCAGCACGAGAAGGGACGCCCTTTGAGCACGTGGCCTTCATAGCTGAGGACCCAGCACCATGTGAGCGATTAGAAACAGCGGGGAATAAATTAGGTATTAATCTGGATCTGGAATTGTAAGTTTTATTGAACTAAATGGTCTAAGTTGTAATGCTCCTGGATATTGTGCACACAAGTCCTTTTTTTATGAAGATGTTTGGTCATTATACCTTTCAGTTTCATTTCATTTTCAAGACCTCCACAACTAAAAATTCACTATAATAAGTAGCACTTTCTTCATCCATGTAACCCTCCTCGACTAGGTCAACGCGTAACCGAAGCGAACAAAGTATTGAAAACACGTGTTGGACCGATTGGTGCTTTATTGAGCAAGCCGTTGACAAGGAGTATGTCAGATGCTGGAGTCTCTGAGGTCCAGACTTCGAGAAGATCGAGAATAGAGAAGCATCACGCTTCGAATTCATCTCTAGCCAGCGGCCCTTCTCCCCTGCTGCCACCCAGCAGTGTGTCACTACTTAGTAGACAAGGGACAGTTAAGGCTACCCCTTCAATAAGTAAGTGATGATCCCTCTTCAATGAGTAAGATCCCGCCTCTTCAAGAAGTAAGTGATGATCCCTCTTAAGGTTAAGAGATGATCCCTCTACCTCTTAAGGTTAAGAGATGATGATGATCCCTCTAATAGTAAGTCTTTATTATGCCCTGGGCATGATGATAGATCCCTCTTCTTTCAGTATCTCCCTTGTTTTCAATAGTTACTCGGTCTCGGTTATTTCAGCTTATCGAATAGGTGCACCTCCACGGACATTGTTCTCGTTGAGACAGTGAAGATGAGTTAAGAGGAGCTCTAAGGTACCACCAGGACTGGCTAGCAAGACTCTCATGAGTGGACCTCCTAGTTTAGTCGGATCTTCTTCGAGAGGTGGTCCTAGCAGTGGTCAGGGCATGATGGGCCATTCTATTAAGGCTTCTTCCTAATCCATCTCGTACTAAATCTAAAGCATCCTGAGGAGGCTGTATTTCAACAGGGAAAAGTGATCTTCAGGATGGATTTGGGTGAGTTCTAATTCCAGTGGTCAAGGCATGTCAGCACTGATGCATCCCGGATCGGCACGCTCAGCGAATTTGGCTCCGTCATCTTCAGGCATGCTGCCGCAGAGTAAGGGAACCCGCTTGCAGAGTGCTGGACAGAGGGCATTGCTTCCATCATACGGAACGCCGGCTAGTCCAGCAAAAATCGATGTGTCGCGGAACTTCTTAGGAGAAGCGCTAGCGGAAGCTACTACACCAGCACCAGCAACAGCGGGAAGTGTTCGAAGACTAGCCTCGCCAGCGCGCACGACATGCGACTCACTCGCGGACCTGATAGCGTCTTCTGGTGCGACGTAGACGGATGAACATTCGAGTTGTACTAGATCTGGATGGAGATTATCATCAACATTTCATACGTCTAGCTCTAGGACGGGCTGTAGTTCTACTTGTGCATATGAGGACTTCAATCTACTACATCTTCACATTGGACATGGAATTCCGAAATTCTGCATAAGATGTAACGTAGCATATTTATCATGGTGTTAGAGATGAATTTCGACTTCAAGAGATTTTTTGTGCATAGTGTCACTTTTCATGCGGCATAAATAATGTACTAACTTGTGCTTTTTCTTGAAATGTATCTCTTATTTTTTAGAGCAGTTGTCATAGATATCATTAAGAGCATGGTAAAAGGATGAAAAATAGCGTACAGATACTCGAAAGAAAGACCAAATCGATCCCAGTAAAAGATTCTTATTCGTTGAAGACTATCGTAGCTATAGATTGTGATTGTGAAGTACAAAAAGTATGATAGGTTCTAAAGTGGAAAAACAAAAGCCAATCGATCCCGTTATAAGAGATTCTTATTCGTTGCCAGTAGTTGCACGGAAAGAGATAAATGTATCTCTCTGTATGACTACAGCCAAGCCATCTGAAATTAAGCACATTTTCAATTGATGTTTTTGTTGCATCAAAGTGCAAAGCTGAATTACAATGAATTTGAAGAGAAAGTCAATCGCTTCCAGAAGCGTATTAGATAAGCTTAGCGTCGTTATAGTCGTGAATATCCTAGTAGTTATACAGAATCAGAAGTCGTTAATATCCTAGTATAGCGTTAGCGTCGTTACACTCACATGCAGATGAATTGTTATATGCAGGTCTAAAGAACCTACTTACTTGAAATATTATCGCACCCACGTGGTATAGCCAGAGTGACATCAAAGGTGAATGAAACAGCCAGATTAAAGACTGAATGATTTTTGGCTTGAAGTTGACGATGAATTGAAAATGAAATTAAAGACTACAGACTCACTGACACTAGAGATTGGTAGAGTACTCGTTACACAGATTCCTATTCCTTTGCCAGATCGAAAGCAGAAAAATCCGTTACGTATCCTTCTTAAGCAGGTAGAATATGGGTCCTCGCTTATTCCAAAACCGATGACAAACTTTCAAGCAAAACCGTGATCATGTGCAGTTGTATGCGTATAGTAGTTGTATGGTACAATTACCATACGGACACAGACAGCAGGTGCTTTGTTATCAGTCCAGAAGAACAATCAACTACCAAAAGGGTTTCTTGCCCATCACAATAGCGGCTACGAAATGGTCGTTGCTACTTACCTACCGCCGCTAAAGATATTGATATGAACCATCTGCGCTAAGTAAGAGTGAACGGTTATGGTATGCGTATTGGTAAAATAAATGAGTGGAATTATTGAGGACAACGAGTGGTAATCTCGAGGGCACATACTCACTTTGAGCGAACATGAGGAAACCAGAACGGTAACGGAGTGCTAGAACGCTAGAACTATTCGCATGTGTGAATAGACTGTGGATCATGCATAATCGATTTTGCGTGCCGCCAGAAGTCTCCAAGTGACGTAGGCGGGGGCGGGGCAGGGTCTTTAAACAAAAGGAGAGCACGAGTAGTACTAGAAGTAGTACCTCCTGCAAAAGACCACGGGCATCGGACAGTAACAATTAAAAAGTGCCGTCTTCGTCTTCAAAAGGGCACCACATAGAGGTACGATGAAAGCATCTAAATTAGCAGATCGCCGCATTGCTGGTCCTCGAGGACCATTTGGGCAGCTGTGTCAGAGCCTTGGGGTAGACGAGCGAGACGTGTACCAAAAGCCTGACACGATAAAACGCCTGGAATTGGTCCTAGGCGATGTTGGGAATGATCGCCTCTTCTGGTCAGTCCTAGGAAATGCCTATTTGCCTTATCTAGTGGACTTGAGTCTGATCAATCAGGACATAGGCACTGAGGTACTGGAGTCGATCTTTAGCAAAAACAGAAAGATTCTGGACGACCGAGGGCGGTTGGATTGTGGTACGCGATGGTCGTGCTTCATCTTTTGCTAGTTACATAAGTAGCTGTTGCTTATCCGTATGCTTGTGTGGTGAAGATAAATGCTTTCTCAGTCAGCAAGAACAAGGTTTGAATGCTTCATGTCGTAACGAAGAAGGATCAACGCTGCTCTTCTTTTTTCCCCTTGTAAGCCAAGCAAAATCAGGTTTAAGCTCCGAACCTCCGCCTTGTGGCGAAATCATAGTGCAATCGCGATGCGACGCAGATATCTACGTCCCACTTCCGTCTCTAAAGCGCCTGAATCTTTCCGAGAATCGAATTACTCGACTTCCTGATACGTTTTTCCTTTTGAAGAATCTGGTGCATTTGGAACTTGGTTGCAATGAATTGGAATCGCTGGAAAACGCCCTTGAGTACTGTTATGATGGCCGCATCGTCACATTGCCAACCCGGGATCTCCCAGAGCTTCTCCTGCGAATCGACAACGAGACCGCGACTGCAGCTCCACCAAGAAAGCAACAAGACGCAGCCGAAGATCAGTGGTCTTCTGATAACTCTTCGGAAGCGGAATTTGGCGATGAAGAACGATCCTCTTCGAAACAGAGTTCCTTGGCTGCAAAAGATGAGAGTACTCCGGATTCTAGCAGACCCCAATCCAAAGATCACCCTGCTGGTGCAGCTCAAGGAGCAAATAACTCTTCCGGTTCCACCAAACAGGAGACACTTTACCAGGCTGTGCGCGATGTTCTTGCCTTTCGTTCGAGGGACCTCGTTGATAGCGTCGGTGCTTCGAATCGCGTTCTGCGGTCGAAATTGCGTGTCCTAAACGTTTCTGAGAATCGTCTGCGGACTTTGGAGGGCATTCATCGACTTTCTTCTTGCTCATTGGAGTCCCTGAATGTTGCGCTAAACCCATTGGCATCGTTGGCGCCTTTGTGGAGCAAGAGGAAAAGGAGGAGCTTGAAGATTGCTGCAGGTCCCAGTAGTGGTTCTTCCAGCTTAGCTGAAGATCCTGATGAAGCATCAACCTTTGTAGTTGACGAAGATTCCACCTATACTCTACTGAGTTCCTCTCGCCTAAAAAAGCTTAATGCGGCCGGCTGTCCTCTCTGCGATTTCAGGGATATATCACCGTTGGCGAAGACGTGTCAGCTGGAAGATGTGGCGTTCAAAGACCCGGACTATGGGTTACGGCATTCCACTTGACCTTGTTTTGTTTTCTGTTTGATCATTGACATTGCGTTTCTCTTTTGCTAGAAGTAGACTAAAAATGAAATTAGATGATCATGAACATCTCTCTCATAGTGCCTCTTCTAATTCATACCTCTCTCGTTACGGAGATGCAGAATTATGATGTCTTTATGCTTGCAACCTTTCCAGCGCTCAGAGTTTTGGATTCTCGCGACGTCACGCCTGAGATCCGTGAAGAGGCTGAGACCACGTACTTCTAGATTCTAATGTCTGAACCAAAGGAGGTCCTTTCGTGTACGATGCGTGATCATTCACCTCTTACACTATCTTCAGCATCTTCACTGTCCCTATCATTTGAAGACTCCACAGCAGCACAACATTGATTCCTCCAAAGCAAAAAATGCGATCAGGAGCACTCTCCAACCAGGTACTCCCGCCGCGAACTGTGGTACCACACGAGACGGAAGCTCTTACAAAGACAGGTCCTTGATACTCGGAAGTTAGCTGCGGAGAGGAAAGCGGAGATGCTAAAGATTGTGGAACAGAAGTACGAGGATGTCTTTTCTGCGTGGAATGCATTTGTAACAGCGAATCTGTGCGGATGCTGGACGTGCTGCGAAGCACATGCTGGACGTGGACTAGGAGAATCGAGGACGGCGTTGGCTGCTTATGGTAGAGATGTTCGTCCAACATTGATGCTGATATTAAACGTCGATGATGTTCCTGTTCCACCACGACCTGAGATTTATTCTATTCTCCCCTGCTGGATATGCGATCCACCTTCTAGTAAGCACTTCTAACGTCCACTGCCGCCACCCCAGGATTACCTTTTTGCTTCTGAGATTATCCCAAGGGGACAAGAAGTGGAGTCTGGCGGTGCTCAACACGAAGATGCCGAAGAAGATAGATCAGACGCCCAAGCTGTCGTCGTTCCATCCCGCTTTTTTGTTCGCGATCACTATTCTCAAGGGCTGGAGCTGTCAACTTCTGGAACAAGCGGGATGGGCGGTCTAGGTGAACCTGAAAGTGCTACTGCGTCTCCTTTCGGAGGTGGTTACAATCAGAAAAACTACTCGTCAACAGCCTCATCTTCTTCATCTTGTACCAAGAACAAGAACGGCACGGCGCCATCAAATCGCGTAGACCTAGACCTCATCTGTGCTCATAAGCTATTGCTACGCTTCCTTCGGACTCGCTTTTCAGATATGAAGCAGACAGAATTTTTGTGGGAGCGATGGACTTCGATGTTGGCAGCTGCGGAAGCGCGTGCCATGAAGCTGTCATGCGATTTGGAACTGTCGTCATGCGGTAATATAGCACTAGAACGGTATGAAATGCCTGTTCTGACGAACAACTTAGCAGCACGAGTGGCGGAACTTGGGTTCTTGCAAATGAATACCACAATTTCCGCAGTAAACGTGAATTATAGCGGTACATCGTCGAAGGGACACCAGGGAGCGACAACGGCTGAAAACTCAACACCATGGAGTAGCACACCAACGTCAGCTGGCGCAAACGAAGTTCCGTCAGCTACCTCAATAAACGCAGGAACACCATCCACAGAAACACAGCATCGCAACGCCGGTCCCTATGCATGCGTCGGCGGCTATTACATCGATAAGGACGGCTCACATGGTATTGCGGTGCCACGAGACATGATGCAACAGATCTTGGCGTCGTCGTCGTCGAACCTGAACGTGAACAACAAGCATAAACATATTAAGTCTTCTCCTGATGTTGAAACTTTGAAGCGCTTGACCTCTGCTCATCCTTGGTGGGCCCTCGCGGCGGCTGAGATTGTTTCGCAGAGATTCTGTTTGGCTGACCTGTCGTTAAGGCTCTGGCTCAAAGTAAGTAATCCAAATTCAATTTCATGGGTCTGGGTCATTCTCTTCTCTTCGGAGGTTTCCTTCCAATTCAATTTCATGGGTCATTCTTTTTTTTTTGTAGTGCGAGCGAGTTCCGATAAGTCAAAACCTCCGTGCGCATTTCTCTTCTGAGGTTTCCTTCCTGGCGCGTTCAATTTCCAATTCAATTTCCTGGGCAACATGGGTCATTCTCTTCTCTTCTGAGGTTTCCTTCCTGGCGAATTCAATTTCCTGGGAAACTGATGAAATAAACCGAAGCAGAAAAAACATTGCTTTGCGCTCTAATGTCGGATCAGTTTGGCGTAGAGAAAGTCCGTATCAAGTCCGTGACACGAATTCGTGACAATTTTGCGGAAGCTCGCGCGCAACTGTGGAAGCGAGAATCCAATTCTGCTCTCAGTGTAGCGAGTTCGAGGGGTCTACGGAGAAACGGTCGAGGCTTTGTTGGGGAAGTGCTGGAGGAAATAGAAGTGAAGAATCTGTTGAATAGTACTACTGCAGAAGAACTATGCAGAGGGTCGGGGGCGACTAGTACAGGTGCTGGATTCCCCAATGCTTCGATGCTACAACAAGGATCAGAGGGCCAAGAGCTAGGTCTTAGTCTTCCTCCTCCATATGGTACGGCAGAAGCCTCTGTGTCCGTGGTTGCGCCCTCTACTGCAGCACCGATTGCAGGCAGTGCACGTTTGACGCCTGACGCTTCCGGTGTAACAACTCCGCGAGAGCCTGATCAAGAACAGTCACCTGAAAAAATCGTTTCAACTAACAATCTGGTGAACATCTTGAACGTCGATAAAGTTGACGATGAGCAAGGAAGCAAAGACCGACACTTAGATTTACAGAGTGACGAACCGAGTCAAATTCCGAGTCCGATAAGTAGTGGAAACGTGTCTACAGCGTCACTACGAGGGGCAGCTCCTGCAGGTACTTCGAGTTCGACGGGTGGTGCGGTGCAGAAATCAGCGTCCCTGCGAAGTAACAACCTGTTAGGTTCCGGCGCGGCAAAGAGTGGAGGGACAGCTTCTCTTTATGGATAGAACTACAAGAAGGGGTCTTATTTGTCTCAGTCTCTACTGGAACTGTTACCGTAATTATAAATCTATCATGTCCTACTTCCTCGTCCACTACAACCACTCGCTAATCCCTGTCCCTAGGGCGTTCTGGGTCCAAACGGCGTGGTGGTCAGGGTAACAAGACCTCTGCAGGCGGAGGTGGTGGACCGATTTTCCCAGACTCCAACTCTAGGGAGTACCTCTTTTTTGTCCCGCGTCAACGGATGAAGGGCGGAGATTCATTAGCGGAAATATGTGACTTTCTCGCGACAGGGGAATGTAGGACCACGGCTCGTGGACGGAGAGGACCTCCAGTTCCTGTAGAGTTTGCACGAACGGGTTCACATGGAAAGGAAGATCACGCCCCACAAGGTCGTCTGTAGGTGCTTCGATTGTGTCGTTGTCCGGTGTCGCTGTCCCCTGGAAAACCGGGGCACACCCATGGGGTTTCGTATTGAAAATCAAACTTTTCCCTCTTTCAACAATCAAAAACCTCAGGCGTTTTGGCTGCAAAAAGCTTGGAAATGGTAGCGTTCTGGGCTCGCCTGCTCAGTGTGTTCCACGACTAGAAACAGGATCGCTTCTATATCTTTTTGGTTTAAAAAAAAAGCGCTTATCCTTTGATATCCGCTTCGGTTTCTAGTTAAAAAGCTTTTCTTTACGTTTCAATCGTCGGATGCTGGTGGTGCTTTCCTTGGTAGTTGGCTTCGCTGGAAGCGTCGCAGGATAAGAGGACGCCCGTGCTGGTTACTGTGAAGAGTCTAGTCCTGTCCAATTTTG
>CAJINU010000064.1:0-148975 GCA_905178165.1 Amoebophrya sp. A25
CGCTTCTCTTGGTCGGCCCCGATCCGTCGTCCGGAAAAACTACCTTGGGTCTAATTATGAGAAGTGCCTCTTGTTCTTGCTAGGTCAGTAGTTTTACGGTCGGCCATTTTCTAACTTCACGATCACGGAAATCCTCGATGCGCTGCAGGTGTTTCGCTGTGCAGAGAAATCCAACTTTCCATTTAACGGGTTTAATGGATTGCGAGTACGATTGATATTCATGAACGACTTGAGGCTCAGCAATTCTTTGAGTCCCCCAACCCTCCTCCCGCTCATGGAGGGGGAAAGATGGTTTAAGCTTGATTATGGTTGCCAGTTGAGCTTGGTGGTAGTAATTGTTGACGAGTTATCCAATTGCTTGTACTTACAAGCACAAGGAAACAACAATTTTACTACTCACCTCTCATACCTCACAAAAGGGCCTTCTTGCTGTAAGCATTGGCCCGTACCGCAAATGGTTTATAATTACCAGTAATTACATCGAATGCGACGACGGCAGCTGGCGCAGAAAGGACATAGACGCATTTTACAGCCGCTGCGGCGTCATCGTGGAATTCAAAAATTAAGACTATCTTACTTTTTCACGTGCTGTTGCTTGGATTTGCAATTGCAAAATGGTGCAACAGCTCACACTGAGAAAGCGGTAATTCTATAACCCACCGCTGTCCCCTGAATTTCGAGCTCTCACCCCTCCGTCCTTCGAAATCAGTCATCCGTGCGCCCGTTGCTCTGCAGAATTCCTGTGCGACTGCAGAGTTGAAAGGGATAAGCATCCAGAACAAGCTGAACGCGCCATGCGGCACCGCAAAGGGAAGGTTTACGACGATCACCCCGCACTAGCTCTGTCTGACCAAGAAAAAAAACAACTTGCGCTTGATATGAGCAGGGACTTAGCAATTCTCGACTCAGAGAGAAAGACACAAGAAAAATCACCGACTAATTCAGCACTGATGCAGAGACGGCGCTTAGCTGTGAAAAATAATGAATACTTGGACGAACTTCCTGAGAATGGCTTTGATGCACTTCGGCGCCGCAAGAAGCCACTGAATAGCGAAAGTACTACTACTACAACTACAGCAACATCTTCAACCGCCAACAAGCACGAGATACTAATTAAGGAGGAGCTGTATGCTGTGAAGACGCCAGAACTTGAAACTGATGAATTCCGACCAGTTGATAACGCTACTCCAATTGATGACTTTGAAGGTCCCCATGGTTCTACTCAAAATCCCAACTGCGTCTGATACAATATATTTTGATGAAATTGACAATATGGATTCCTAAATTATATTGGATATATAGCTATACTAACTAGAAAATTTTTTAATGGAGAGTGAAACGTTTTTTCCAAAATAAGAACACTTTTGTTACACAGAGGTATTACCTGATTTGTTTTCCAATATGTGGCTGTGTGGATTGTGAATAGTCGTTGAGCCAGAATTTTGGACTGTCCACCGTGGAACCTTCGCGATTGCAATTGCCAGCGGGACGTATCAACGAATGAGCAACGCCTGAGTGACGAGAGAGTACACAAGAAGAGAGCAAGGAGGGTGTTGATGCTGAGAATTTTCACTTGATCCAATTTTTATGCTGTGTCACCATGAGAGACTTTTCCTAATCCATGACAATAGATTATAAGCTTACGCATCTTAAGTTTCCTTCCGTCATAATCTCTGAATAATCATTTTCTGCTTCTGAATAAATG
The DNA here is from genome assembly GCA_905178165.1 of Amoebophrya sp. A25. Classification (NCBI taxonomy): domain Eukaryota; class Dinophyceae; order Syndiniales; family Amoebophryaceae; genus Amoebophrya; species Amoebophrya sp. A25. The sequence continues at coordinate 1,706 of CAJINU010000064.1, forward strand.
CCTTCCGTTTAGATCGACTGCCACCCGACCGCTCATCATCGCTTACTCCCCACACCCCAAGGAGAATCCCCGACGCGTACACACCCCCCGTTTTTTTCTCCCTTGAGGATTCTCCTGTGGGCGCGGGAGGACCCCGAGAACGAACGTTCATCTCCGAGCGACGTGCAGGTGAGGATGATGGGTGACCATTTCAAGGTGACAAAGGATGAGGCGAACGCCGTCCGCTTGCAAGTTCATCGTTTGTCGATGAAAATTGGTCACATGGGGCGTTCTCTGCAGCAGGTGGCGTCCTTGATTGAGGACTTGAAGACAAGCCAGCAAGAGTTGGATGAAGAAGCAGACGATATTATGCATTTTGTGAACAAGAAATTCAAGAGCACCGCAGCGGCTATCGCAGGTATGGAATATATTTAATGTGTGAAATATTAAGTACTTGCAAGCTTGTTTTTGTAATTTCAACTTTTAACGCTCATTTAGTAACTGCAGCTCCGTGTCTATAACTTCCCTGAATACTGGAAATTTTTGTTTATCTGAAATATTCTAGGTCCTGATGCTGGCGATGATGGGAGTCAAGGTGGGGGAGGTGGCATGAAACGCGCATCTGAGGATTCAGCGTCGCATGCTACAAAGCGCTTTATTTCTCAGCAAATGAATGGATTGAGCTCGACGCAGCAGAGCGGTAATCCTTATGTTTATATAGGTATTTGGATTTTTGATATGTGAGGATGAAGTTTTAGTCAAGATTGTAGCATTTAGAATTGCAAACTTGAATTTCCTTATGTGTAACTAAATGTGTTTACCTATTAAACAATTTTCAGTCTGGGGGAGCCAGCCCGATGAGGTCATGGGAGGTGGAGGCTCTTCTCAAGGCTCTGGCGCTGGAATCAATGGTGGATCAGCGAGCTCCGGCTATAGCGGTGGTTCTGCGCGCTGGTTGGGCAAGCGTCCAGCAGCAACAGGGTCCTGTGGTGCTGGGATCACACCGGCGTTTGGTGCTTGCGGTTCTACGAGTGCTGGATTTGGGTCTACCTCCAGTTCAGTCAACAACCAGTGGGGTGGCGGGTTGCCAGGCACTGGAGGAGCAGGCATTGGTGCGGCAGGCTCTGGCAACCAGAACCAGTTGACGTGGGGTGAGGTTTGGCAGGGAAGTGTTGCAACTATCATGGAGTGCCCGTTACCAGAGATGCCGATGCCGCAGGCAGAGACAGAAGGTAGACATATCTTTAGATATGCAGTTTGATTTTGACTAGGAAATTCTGAATACGTCAGTTATGAATTCCTTCATATGAGTTATTTTTATCGTTGATGCGATGCGTTTTCTCTACTCCAGGTATGTTTCAGCGAAACGAAGGGACTTTTTTGGCAGAGCGGCGAATGAAGCAAGATGCAGAGGCTTCGGTAAAGGCGGCTGAGTGGCGTCGCAAATTGCTGCTTCGCTCTGTCCGCAACCACTACATTCGCCAATGCGGTAATTTGGAGGAGCTACAGACGGCTGGTCTGATCAGTACCTGGGAGCTGAACTTCATGAAGGGCATCGATCAGCGCGGCGATTTAAGCGAAAAACAGGACAAGTTCCTCTGGAAGGTGTTCTTCATGGTCCTCGGAGCCGGCATCTCGAAGCCGCCATGGGTCGACCTTCCGACGACACAGGCGGATCCGTACCGCCGATAGAGGAAAATGAGCGAATTTAGTGGGAAGTGTTAGTAAATGAAGAAAATGAATTATCTCATATGTTGGATCTCTCGATGCATTTTAGAAAAATCAATTTGAAAATCTTTCAATCATGAAAATTTTTTCCTACCCACTGTGGGGCTGTATACTCGTGTCAGGAAGAGAGAGGCTTGCTATTTGAACAAGCATTTGTTGTATCTGTTTATGAAAGTCATGATGTTCTGTATGAGAAATATAACTTGAGTTATATTGAGTGAGAGCTTTTTTTTTACCTCTGTTGAGGGCAGATTTCTGATATTCAGACATCGAGGGACTTTAGTAACGAGGAGTGAGTCTGGACAAAGCTTGTGAGCGCATTCATGCATAATTGTGGAATAAATGCAACTGCGTGATGTTTGATTTCCTTCACAGGACGTGGATTTGTCATTCTACCTACCCTCGCTTTTCCTGCAAGTGGAGAATTTCATTCTCTGCCAGGTATTTTATGGTAGTTCAGGTTTTCTACGAAGCACGTTCAGATAAGACAGCACGAACAGATAAGAGAGTAAATCGTGAGGAAAGTTGTTCCTGGATTTTGAGAAAAGTGCACAGGAACTCGAAAAGGGTGGTAAAGAACGTGGTTTGACGCCAGGATCGTGAATAGGATAGGATTTGAAAGTATAAGAAAAATTGTATTCGTTGGTCTATAAAAAATAGTATTCGTTGGTCTATACTTTGTTTAGTGACGTCACATATTTTTTCTGAGTCTGCTTCTTGCAAGAAAAATGCCACGTCATTTCCGCAACATCGAGCTTCGCAAAGAGCTCAAGAAGCGCTTGGGTAAGCTGAAGAGCTGCAACACGAAGTACAATACGCTTGTGCCGCGCATCGCTAATGGCCGTGCCTCTCGTGCGCAGGCTGATCGCTTAGGCGAGCTGATCGACGAAGGGAAGTTCCAGGCTCGTAAGGTGCTGAGTTGCGGTCTGAAAATCATGAAGATTGAGGGGAATCTGATGATGAATCAGCAGAACTTTGGAGCCTTATTGGGTGGCAACAACAACAGTATTGCGGCTGGTGTTAACAACAACAACCAGGGTGGATTTTGGGATGGTGTGTTGGCTCAGGCTGATCCGGCTCTGCAGCAGCTTTTGGGCTACACGGGCCCGGCGAATGGTGCTCCTGCTGTCGCTGCTCCCGGAGGTGGAGCTGTTCCTGGAGGTGGAGCAGTTCCTGGAGGTGGAGCTGTTCCTGCAGGGGCAGCTGCTCTTGGCGGTGGTGTTGCAGCTGCTGGGAATTTATCTGCTGATTCTGCAGAGGAAATTGGTCCGGGTGACTCCACTCCGGATTTGTGAGCTGTTGCTGTGTGATGCAGCGACGTTTACTCTGTTTTTGGCTAGAAGGGTGTAGCAGCGGGATATGTGAGGAGCTGAAGCAATTTGCCGTTAAGGCTGGAGCAAGTCGAATTGCGAGCAGAGAAAGCAACTTGAGTCGTTTCTACTTGTCTAAAGCACATAAAGATAATTGATTATGGATACGTCCATCGTGCGGGGGAAGTACTACACGTGGCTATCTGTTGAGGATATATGGTTCTGTTTAGGAAGTATGTGAGGGATCTCAATGCATTTGAGGAGGCTTTGCATTGGTATGGCGCGGAGACCTATTTCGTCAGAAAAATATACTGTGAAGATTTTTTATGCCGGCTGTTTCACATTGACGGATTTGCAATCTGCGAGAAAATATATGATTTTGCCTTCTTTCAGTGGAGCTTGTGCTGGTGATGTTCTAATTGAAATGATTTGAACTACGATGATATGTATAATGCTGAACGACTTCGCCGATTCACGAAACAAATCGAACATGTCCAGGTGTAGTCGCTTTTTTGGTTCCTACCCCTTTTACAAGTTAAGGCAGTAAAATTGTTTCCTATGATTATTTTTGGATGTTCATAACGAGGATAATTATTGAGTTTGTTTTCTGCAATCCTTACGTCTCTGTGCCTACGACATTTATGCTTTTTTGATGATCAGTGAAGATGACATCGTCCTTCCTAGGCTCCGTCACTTGCTGCAAATGCAAGTCGTATAGGGAAGTTTTGGGTGCGGAGACGAAGGCAGGCCAAGCACTTTTTACTCAATGGAGGAGTTTTGAATGCAGACATGTGGGACTGGTATTCATCATGACAGATTTATATATAATTTATTTCTCTTCGGTATCATATTAATTCAGTTCTCGTATTCCCAGTCTTTGAAATTTTTTCATCTTCGATCTATCTCTTACTCATTCCACAGGCATGTGGATCTTTACAGCCTGCTGGAAAAGCACGCGTGGTAAAGCGTCACGAATCATCAGCAATTATCGCGTGTGGGAATGTGGTGGCGAAGCATTACTTCGGAGCGGTAACGGCTCTTCCCGCAGACGATTTGATGGAACTGGGTGGACCACTTCGTTCAGTTCTGCCACGCAGCGGCAACCCCGAAAAAAAAAACCGAGTGTTCGCTAAGAAGAGCCAGGAGGCTTTGGATCAGTATCTGAATAATCAACTTCCTCGAGCGAAGGATACGCCAGCGGCTGGACCGGCTAGCACGTGGAGCGCGGTGCAGTTAGGGAAAATGCCTGCTAGTAGTACTTTCCTTTCAGCATCCGCGGATCGTCGTCCTGTTCCTCCGACTGGTAAAGAGGCAGGAGCAAGCACATCTTCCAGGTGCAGCTCCTCCATCATCATGAATAAGAATACAGCAGACAAAACATCTTCTTCCTCACAAGCGAAGCTTGCACCTGCAGCGGGTAAAGCAGCTAGTACTAAGAAAGCAGTATCATCTTCAGCAGTCCTTTCAAGTCTTTACGATTCACTTGATTCTGCAAGTGATTCTGCATCGCAATCGCAGATGTTCCTGCCGAGGCGTGGCGCTGCAAGCGGCCCTCTGCGCGTGAGCGATATTCTTGATTCCGCAAGTGAATCTGGATCACAGTCGCAGGCGATTCGAGTTAGGCGAGCTCCTCCTGCGGCAGCAGTTGCTATCGAGTCCCAATCACTGCTGCAGGATGTTATGGTGTCGCCAAGTGCTGGCCAAGGCGATAGAGGAGTGTCGACAACGAGCGCGGCACCGAAGTCACGGAAGCGTGCGAGGGTAGGGCGCGAGGACATGGGAGGGGAATCCGATGCAGATTCGAGTTGGGGAGATGACTCAGACGATGACGATTCTGATGACAGTCACGGGTCTGATGAGGATGATGACCCAGCTCATCGGTGGATTGTGCAGAGGGTCTCCGGGTTGCGAATCCGGACACGCAGGCACCAAGAGAAGGAGCTCCAGGTGCTCCAAGGGTTGGTTGATCGGCGTCGGGAGAGGATATCAGGAGGGCAAGTCTGGGTGGCCTTGCGTGGTGCAGGGGCTCTGGGTCAAGAGATGGCGGGGAGGCCATATCGGGACGGGGTGGCTAGGAAGTACATCTCCAGGCTGCTCGCGTCGTATGAGGTCTTCAACTTGGCGAGCGGGGTGCGACGGTTTATCACGGCTCTGCCACGGCGCAGGCCTAAGCATATTGGCCACGTTCACAACCGGCTTCGGCGCTTCGAAAATGTACTGCGCACGTGGAGCAGCTGGTGGGGATTGAAGCGGAAGATTACCGAAAAAATGCAGCTGCCGCGGGGTGCGGATTTATCGGGACGGGTGGACATGGTCAATGTGGACGAAGTCCCTTGCCTGCGAAAATATGGAGAAGTTGGCGGGTATAGCCTTAATTTTTCGGCAATCCACGACGACAATTTTACCGCTGCGAGGGAGTCGGGTACCTTGCATGGGAGCATTTTGATGTGGGTGCACTCGAATCCTGCTCTGCGTATCGAGCCGGTTGTTGTGTTGTCGCGTGACTGGGTCGTGGGGCCGAGCAAGAAGAAGAGACGGCGGCACAAGAACTGCCTGGACGCTATCAAGCCGTTTGGACTCGGGCAAGCTAGCGGAGAGAACAAGCGCAACGGATACATCGACCGCGAAACCTTCTGGGAGGAGATGAAGAAGCTAGGAGAGAAAAAGGTGGCGTCGGTAGGGAAGGAGAGGCCTGTCGTTGTAATCTTTGACAGTGCCACGCACCACGCGTGCACCCCGCTCGAAGAGGAGCATTACCAAGACGCCTATGGAATGTTCTTCTTGCGCATACTCGGTGGCGTCACGGCGTTAGTCCAGCCGGTCGATGTTTGTAACGTTGCCTCGAGTGTGCGCCTATGTGGGCAGGCTTTGGCGGAGAAAGACAAGCACGAGAGCACTTTCGAGAGCCGGGAGTTTTGGGTGGAGTTACGGGAGAGAGAGGAAGCCGGGTGGCATCAGCTGAAGTGGTTCGAGAAGTGTGGGATTAGTCTAAGTACTGACATCGTGGAGGAGGTGGGCACGGAATTGTTTAGATTCCTAGCAAGAACGCGAGAGCTGCACCCCCAACGGGTGGCACAGTTGGACCGTTTATATTTCCGTCATGCACTTGTCGGAAATGCTCCCACTTCGTAACTGAGTGGGGCAGTAGTATGAGGAAACAACGAGGAGGAGAGTTCTTTTCTGTGTAGTCAGTGTGCAGCAAGTGACCTCTCCAACAATATCAACAGCAGGAGAAGGGAAATTTTAGAAGAAAGCAAAACTTAGAGAAGCTGGAAGATCACTAGTGGTAGGCTAGTTTTAGTAAACTGTCCTGAGGCTTTTTAGTTCAGCACTGCGCTAGCGTTTAGAAAATGAGCGGCCTGCTTTTGGAGCAATTCTGGCCTGGTGGGATCTGGCTCGTTTTCGTTTTGCGGTTCGTCTACGTGGACGACGTCCTCGCACTGGTTTGCTTCTTGGAGTACGATCCCAGATCTGTGCGGGTGGTCCGCATGGTCGTGCAACGTGTTGCCTGTTCTCTCTGATTCTGGTTAGCGATTGGCGCGCCCTCAGCTTAAAGCACAGCCTGGGGAATTCTCCTACGGGTTTCTTGGTTCAGCACGGCACACGGGGTTCGGGTTCGGCTTCCCAGCGGGTAGAGGTAGGCGGGGAAAGTGACCGCGGAAGGCGTGCACGAAAATCGCCCAGAGGTGTGAAAAAAGAAGCGAAAAAGCAAGCCCAAAGGCTAAAACTTTCAAGCAGTTCAGGAGCGCCATTTGCGCACTCACATCCATCGGCCCTTTAGCGCCTCAGCCGGTTTGGCGAATATTCGGCGAATATTCCCAAATATTCTCCAAATATTCTCAAACATTCGCAAAGTATTCGAATGCTCTTAAGTATTCACAAAAAGAAGACGAAAAAGAAAAAGACCGCCGCAGCGTCTCTGACAAAAATCGCCGCAAGGTTTTCACGGCTCTCCTTATCGGTTTCGCTCCCTCAGGTTCTTCCAAAAGATTGGCCACAAACGGGATGCCTCATCGGTCTCCACCTGGCGGCGCTTCGATAAAACCTCGCGCCACACTTTGCGGCACGCTGCGGCGTTTTTGTCGCAAATAGGAAAAAAGCCCAAGCATATCACAACGAAAAAGCCGCGAAAGCTTTCGCGAAAAATCTGCCAAGCTGTTGACCGTTTTGCGAGTCCCTTAGCCGTTTCGAATTCGCGAAATGTCCTCCCTTGATGGTTTTGACTTTCGTGCGGGTATCGGTTTCGAGGGGGCATGCCTAGTAGTCTCTGCGCCGTGGCCCGCCGTCTCTCTGGCGGCCTACGGCCGCCAGGGACGAGGGGGCAGCGGGTTGCCTTGCTGGGCTGTTCGCGCTGGATTATGCCGCGCACACCGCGCGCCCATCAGCGCAGCGCGGCGCGTCGTCCCTCTGGCGGCCTAGCGCGTCGCCCACGGCCGCCAGCGACGAGGGGGCAACGCGTGACCATCTCGCCCCCCGCCCCCCTTGTACCAGGTTAAGGCTAAATGTTTGCGCGACTGTGAATCCCTATAACGAGCCTGCGCCGAAGAGTGCGCCTCCGGACTGTGCCCAACCGTGTAACCTTGTCCAAGGGGGGCGGGGGGCGCGGGGTACAACGGGAGGGGGGGGGATGCGGCAGACAAACTGTCGCCCGTGTAACTGAAGAGCTAAGGCATGCCCTATCGCCCCGCTGGCGGCCGATGCGCCAGACGGGGCGTCTTGCCGGGCTTTTGCGGTCTTACCGAAAGACGTCCGCGATTGAAGTCATCCCCTCGGCTCTCTTCGTGTGCATGTGCTACCTATACCGGGCGCACTTCTGAGAGCTACAGGCGCACAGGGCTAGCCTTTGCCTGTAATGATGCCCCGGACTCTTAAAAAGGAGGGCGGGCCCATGTCTCATGTTGTCGCCTGTCGTCTCATTCGGTCTGTATCGGTAGCCGGAGGGATTGCAGAGGAGTCGGGTACGCCGAGCGAGCGGCGAAACCGATAAGAGAATGGCGAAAGCACCTGAACAGATCCCGGAAAGACAGAGGCGAAACCGATAAGGGAATGAGAAGAGGAGAGAGACGGACTGGCCTCGCGGTCTAGGGACTGGCGGGCCAAAATGTGAAGAAAAGCGAGAAAATATCGAAAACGGCCGAGAAGTACCACTGTCCCTTAGCGGTTTCGCTTAAGATTTTCGCGAGGCTTAACATTGCCGCCCGATCTTATTCCTCGCGGAATCTAGTGGGCGCAGGATTATCATTTGGCTGCAAATGGAAAATATTTGCCAATATTCGGCGAACGTTCCCAAATATTCTCCCAATATTCTCAAAGATTCGCAAAGTATTCGAATACTACGAAGCATTCACAAAAAGAAGACGAAAAAGAAAAAGACTGCCGCAACGTCTCCGACAAAAATCGCCGCAAGGTTTTCCCGGCTCTCCTTATCGGTTTCGCTTCCTCCTATTCTTCCAAAAGATTTGCCACAAACGGGAGGCCTCGCCGGTCCTCACGTCGCGGCGTTTCGATGAAACCTTGCGCCACACTTTGCGGCACGCTGCGGCATTTTTTGTCGCAAATAGGAAAAAATCCAAAGCATATTATTGGTTACTCGCCCGTCGCGCCGGTCCTCCACACCCTGATCTAGGCACGTGGCAGCCCGAAACTACGGCGCCTTCGCGTGCGTCCCACTCTGGAGACGCGCCCTAGGGTGATGGCCGGTCGGCTGCAGCAGGCCGCGTACGGAAGTGCAGCTTCCCGTTGACAGGCCCACGACGCGAGCCGCCTCTTGCGGCGGTTCTTTCTGCTTCTTTTGGGACCTCAGTCAACTCTTTTCCAGTTAGCGACCCTTTTCCAGTCAGCGGTAAAATCTCGACTCGGGCCGCGACGGGTGCATGCTCGTGTCTTGTTTCTTCCTAGTGTTGAATCGCGCATGCAGATGCGCACGGGTCGAAGGCCCAGCACATACGCAGTTCAGCGATGGGCCCCTCGACAAAATTCGGGAGTCGTGCGCGATTGCTCTTTCGGCCACGCCGGATGCTTTACTAACACTCCGTGCGCAGGAACACGCGCTGCCGACCGTGACGGAACGGCGATGTAGATCGAGACCAGTTGTAACGCTTTGCGAAGGAAGCGATGCAGAAAGCTTGAAACGCTAGTTTTCTCAAAGCTTTTCCAATTACGCTTCCAACATCGTTTTCGAGATTTCCAATTACAGGGTGCTACGGATAAGAAAGAGTTTTTTGCAAGGAAAGAGAAGACGACTTAGGCTCGGACGAATCAAAAACTTCGACGTTTCAGTTTGTAAAGTTGACGCAGGTTGGTAGCCCTCATCGTCGTGCTTCGAGGGAGAGCGTCGCTTTTCAAATGTCGGGCAGATCATTCTGCATCGCTGCCTGTTAATGATCAACATTTAGGATATGTCGTCGGATCATGTACTTGTCGTTGCACTGACACGAGAGGAATGCATTGACCAGCAGTAGATCTCGCTCGGTAGAAAGAGAAGCCGCGTTCCAGAGGCCTCGTTAACCGCTCTCGGACGTCCACCCGCTCTACGACTCTGTGGCTTTCGGCTGCATACCTTTAGATGAGTCGACGATCCCTGTCGTTTTTAGGCCCCCTGTTTATTAAGCTCGCACCATTTCGTATTTGACTTTGCAGTCCCTATCTTTATCTGTGATAACGCCACTTGGTAGACAACCGACCGTAGACCAAAAAGTTGTGTGTTGTACATTTAAGGGTGTTTGTTAGGAGGTAAAGTTTACCATGCCGAAAATTAGTAGATTTAGCACGGTGTTAGATTATTACCAAGTGAGAAGGATATCTTCCTCTTGCGGAACATGCCATTCGGTCTGCAACCGCTCCTGCCGTAGCTGAGTCCTCAAGCTTTTCGTGGAGCATTTTTGTGTGGCTTTTGCGGAAGTTGGTGGTGGGCGACACAAGAATGACAAGTCCACAGGAAAACGTCGTAGCCGGCGATCAGCCACCGCCACCGAGTAATCTTGAACCGGCTGGAGTGACGCCTCCAGCTCCGAAACCTTTACCACCGCCGTCAATATCTGCTCCCGTTCTCGCAGGCTTTGAAAATGGAGCATGGTTCTTCTGGTACTACGTTACCATAACGTCGTGAATATTTGAGAGTATCTCGGAGCGCCCTGTTTGGTAGTGTCATGGATATCCTTGTATCATCATTTCAATCTCACTGAGAAGTCTATTCTGAGTATCGTGCCTGATGTTTTTTCACTGGGCAACATCAAAAAGAGTTTTAAAGCCGTTGTTTGCTCTCGAAGAAATAGGATGAACAGAGTAAAATCACTAATACATGCGTTGTCAACAGGGTGGGCGTCGTCGCGAATTTCATGCTGACCGTAGTACTGGTCCTAGCAGTGAGTTTGGTGCGTGGAATCGTCGAGAAAAGAGCACGCGACAAGGAGCGCGTGCTGGGAGCACCGCTCTCCGTAAGGCATTACAGACAAAGGAATGCGGTGGTATTCCTGCGATTGTGGGTGAATTTCAATATCGTAGTGCTGCAGCACGCGCTAATCACATTCGGAATTGTCCTCCTCATTATGGATTCATGCGAGTTGTAGCATGGGCGAAAAGACAAATGATAGTGTTACACTAATACATAGTCCTACTCCTAGAGAAAACTGATAAATCTAATGACCATCATCTCTGCACGAATTGCTAGAGAGGCTTATAGGAACTATGGCATAGCCAGTATTAGATGCATTCTTGTCGGCATCCGCAAGAATGAGATTCCTAAGCAGGTCAGACTCCTAGGCGGGCACGTGATTGAGTACCTGTATTCATTAATCAAATAAAGGACTACTAATGTGATATTATATTCTTGAAAGTAATCCGCGCGTCATCATTTCGAGGTGCTTGAGCTAATTTTTACGTCCATACTAAGTTACTGTTACGATATATTGCTAGGTTAGTAGTTGGGATCGTTTTCAAACTCAGACTACCTTATGATATATGCCATAGCACTCAGTGACGTGGCATATATGTTCCAGGGCGCAGGGTAGCGGCCCCCCTAGCGTAGGGGGGGGCGTGGATCCCCGGCCCCTTTTGAAGGCGTCGGCCAGGGGTGGAAGGCTTCCAAAGGGGTCCAAGGCACCTCCCCCGCCCCCTTCCAGCTGCCTGCGTGTAGCCTACAGACCCCCTATGTGCTTCGCCGCCGCCGCAGTGCGCCGGGTGCGCAAGGCCTCCGAAGGCGGCAAAAGGCGCAAGGCTGGACTCCCTGAGCCGTGTGGCCTGTACCCTCCGGGCCCTTGGTCATCGGCCTGCTTGCTCTTGAGACCGTGGCCGCCTTCGGCGGCCTTCTACCCCGGAGACCTCCAGCCTGCAAGGATAAGCAGAGGCCAGAGGGTCCCTTAGGAACACGCAGAGAGGCGCAAGGGGACGCCCGCGCCCAGTTTTGACGCCTTCCACCCCGAGAACCCGCAAAAAGCAGCGCGGAAAAGAGCGCGCAAGCGCCACCCCAGGACCAGCCACGGGGGCGCGTGCGTCCCTGTATCATGTATCATAAGTTCGGAGGCTTTAGCGGTAGGTTTTAATCACACCCGATTCATGGCTGCCGTGGGTTTCGGATCAGCGAAGCCTGAGAAACATCCACTCGCGGCCCAGGTTCGAGATGCCGTGCGCTACGTTCTCGCAGGCACCTCCTTTCACGAGGTAGACCCAGAAATTCAAGTGACGGCGCAGAGAGAGTTGTTTTTGGCCTACTGTTACGGCCTTCTATAAATACCTTGTATAAATATGAGTACTTATGGGGCTGACTTTGACAACAACAAAAATACTAGTTAGAAAAGTAGTCCTTAAGAGCTCCTCCTTAAGGACAGAAATAGTGATGGAGTAGTGGATCCCAAGGACTAGCAATATGACGCGTGAATTATCCAAGAGCGCTGTTTGCATCGGCTGTTACTACTTCATTTCCGCATGATTGCACTTTTGAGAAGCGATACGAAGAATGTATGGGAATGGTTGAAGTAAGGATGATTTTAATCATATAGGGGGTGAAATATATTTATCAGTAGTTGTGCACTAAGGTGAGGCATTCCTCTATGCGTGGCTGCTGCTGTGCCACCGCGCAGACCTGGGCACGATGAGTAAATTCCCCTGCGGCGTGAACGCCAACCCGACGCACGTTTTTGTCACGCGGAATTCCGCCGACGATTCGTACGCAATCAACTCGGATCAGGACTACGACCCTGACGACCTCTACCAGGGCGAGTCAGCGGAAAGCTTTCAGTCCATTGCGTCTTTATGGCATTCACTAGACCATGTGGCGTACTACCTTGACGTATTGAAGACTGCGCCATGCGTCACAATTTATCTTCAAGCACTTTTAGAGGAAGGTAGTATAATTTTGATCGAACTTCTCTGAACAAAAAGCTCCTCTGCTAGTGCTATTATTCCTGCAAGAACTCTTTCTGCTCTAACATAGGCCTTTAGTTCGTCTGCGGCTCAGGAGCGGGATCCAGGCATCTTGCGGCATCTAGCGCGGTACTTCGTGAATCCCGGAGACGAAGGAGAGTTCTGCAGAATTCAGACGGTTTCTGCTTCGGCGGCAGAAACTAGGAATGAAAACAGGGCACCAAGCTATGAACATGATCCATTTAGCGTCTTCATTCTGAAAAATCTATTCGAAATTCTAACCTAGTCGCGCTGTTCACATTCAGGTGGTCTAATTCTGGTCTTCTCTGTAGTGCTCAATCTGATCATGGATCACCTGTTTTCGTTCTTGAAAGCGTCCCAAAAAAACAGGGGCGGTGCGCTCTTGTTCAAAGATTGGGCATGGGTGTCTGCTTGCGCAGATTCTCATTACTCAACAAGTAGATAACCGGTTGATTATGTCCTCCCCTCGAACATTTCCTTTCACGACCTCATATGCTACCGAATATGCTAGCTACGACCTAGTAAAAGAAATCAGATCACCTAGTATTTCCTGGCTGTGGATGGGAGTAGCCGCTGGAGCAGGCCTCTTCGTCAAGTCGGAAAGTGGATGAAAATCCAGTCTAATTCAGCACGAGGTCGAGTTCGGGGTCAATGTACCCGGTCGGCCAACGCGGGAGTGGGAAAGGTATGCAGGGTCTTCAGACATCGCAGTTTGTCTACCATTGTAGCCTCTTCGTGCGGTCGCCAGACGGCATGAGTTGGCGCCAACACACTCAAGCGGTTTCCGCCGACGAGTTATTCGACAAGCTTCTGATGTTAAGACCGGACGAAGTCTTGGTTGTATCGGCGACCTTGTCACTTTGCATCAGTAAAATATACATTATATATGGACGTGGAGCAGAACGTGTTCTAAAAACTTCCCTTTTATTTCTGGTTAGGCCCCACCCTACAAATTGTAATGGCACTACTTCAAAAAACTTGTTGTACGAGCAGAAATGACAAGAAGTTTTATTTAGACGCAGAGAAAAATATGTTATTCGAGTGTCCCGGATGGCCTTCCGTTGTTTCTTCAGAGATTTCAACGAAATGCGGATGTCCTTCTAATCGTAGCACCGGAATCGAGTGGTAAGCCTGCAAGTTACCACAAGTATGGGCTGACCACAGAGGGAGTGCAGCTATCGCGCGAACGGTACGGGAGCAACAACGTGAGCCCGCCACAGAAGTCAACAATGGCTTTGTTCTACGAAAAATGTACGCAGGGATTCTTTTTCTCTTTCTCGTTGCAGTCCGTTTATTTGCAGATGAACAACTTTTTGATTCACGTGACCGCGAGCTACGCGATCTGGTTCTTGTGGAACAAGGTGAGCGAGGCTTTGCACGCATCAAAAAGTACCGCGGAAATGGTGAGGACCTTCGAGCCACCTGCAGACACGCAAGTGAGCGTAGTGCGGAACAGCGAGGTGAAGCTGATCAAACCGTCCCAGATCGTTGTCGGCGACGTCGTTGAGCTGCGGGCGGGGGACACCCTCGCTTTTGATGGACTGCTGCTAGCGGGCAACGTGACCATGAATGAAGCCGGGCGGACAGGAGAGTGCATGCCGGTGAACAAGGTGCCCATCGACTTCGCAGCAGCGGACTCGCAGAAACGCGGCCGGCTAACGACCTCACTGCCGTCACCAAGGGAATCCGTCGCTGCAACTGCACCTGAGGCAGGGAAGCGCCTGATGCGGCAAAGGTCTACGAGCCGTTTCAACGGCGCACTTGTCAAAGATGAAACAGCAGATATGCTGAAGTTCGACAGTTCCAACATGGTCTACGCGGGTACCGTGGTGAACAGAGTGCTTGTTCCCGACAAGAAAATCCACAAAAACCCTCGAGCATCAGTTTCTGGCAAAGACGACGCCGCAGCTACAACTCCCTACACCGCGTTCGCCGTCGTAAAGGCCATTGGCACCGGGACCCACCGAGGCGAGCTTACGCGGGATATGTTCTTCCCCGACGTTACCAGTCACGTGGTGGAGCTCGAAGAGGAGCTGGCCCTGCTGTATATTCTCAATGTTTTCTGCGTTTGTGTTTTTACCGTGTTTTTCTTCTTTTGGAATTGGAACCGGCAGCCCTTTTACGTTATTTGTTGGCTTAGTGTCACAACCCTGAACCAGCTGCTGCACCCCTTTTTGCCGGTTGCGTGGGGACTGAGTTCGAGAAGCGCATGCAAGCGTCTGAAGGAGAAAAACGTTCAGGTTCTCGAGCCCGAGCGCCTCGCGCTGGCTGGAATGTGTGACTACTTCGTCTTCGACAAAACTGGAACCCTCACGGAGGAAAGCATGATCTTCGACGGCCTTACGAACGTCTGCGAAGACAAGGTACTGACACTTGTCCCTTTGTTGCAGCTAGTGACTCCCAAAACGATGCACTCGTGAATGCGCATAAATAAGATTATTCGTACCTCTCGCTGCGTCTTGCATTTTTTTTTGAATCGCCGTAGCTACCCAACTCGAAATGTTGACAAAAGTGTCTCGTCATCATCCATCCCAAGATGCGTTCATCGAAGGTCTTTTATGATGTATTTTCTCCGAGTGTTGGTCTTTAAGATTTTTTGGAGTATTATGAATATATAAGCTGATCCTTCGAAGTGGCTCGGTCATTCTGTGGAATACAAGCTCTTTCCTTCAATGAGAACGAAGCTTCGGATTATGCATGCTGATTTCTCTTTTTCTGATCTCAACAAGGTCTGCCGAGCTTTCTCCTTGGCCGCGGCCGAAAAGGCGCTTGGCAGCACGTCGAAGGGCAAAAGCGATGAGGGGCTCTACGGAAACGCGTTGCAGAAGTTTCAGCTGTGGCTAGGATTGGACGGTCTGCGCAGCCTGGAATGCCTAGCCTGCTGCAATACGCTTTTTCTGCAGGAGGGCGGAAGGCCCGAGGGGCATCCCGTGGAGATGCAGATGCTCGAGGCAAGTGGGTGGCGGCTGGACATGGTAACCTCGACGGAGTCCAGAGTGGTAGTGCAGACTCCAGCGTTGCGCATGGCCATACGGTTGAAACGCAAGTGGAAGTTCGACGCTAAGACCACCATACAAGTTGTGCTGGTGTACGTAGAGGAAGCGACTGCGGCGGAAGTCGACGGGGGCGGAGGGGGCAAGGGCTTGCTCAACTCCCACAGGCAAATGATCGCAGATGAACAAGGAAAATGGTTCGCTTTTGTGAAGGGCAGCATGGAGGCGATTGCCTCCATTTGCAGTCGCAATGGGAAGGGTCGCAGTGCAACCGCCGTTGCTCACAAGGAGGCGGTAGCGCACATGAAGCAGGGGAAGTACGTCATAGCGATGGCCTGCGCGGAGATACCGAAGGCTGAGGCGCTAAAGTTCAATCTGGCAACGCTGCACAGGCAGGAGCTGGAGGCGCGGACGGATTTTGTGCCCATATCTCTGCTGATGTTCGGCAACAAAGTGAAGGACGAAACGCCCAAGCTGCTGGCCGCACTGCAGCGGGGTGGTGTGAAGCCCCTGATGTGCTCCGGGGACGCGCTGTACACCTCCGCGAAAATTGCGCTTGACTGCGGCTTGTTGCCCAACGTGGAAACGCTCCAGCAGCTGTCGAAGGAAGATGGGGTGCCCTTCTCGGTCCCGGGCTCGCGCCTCTCGTTCAACGATATTGCCAGCACAACGAAGCAGCAACTTGACGAACAAGAGTACTACTCGGACAACGAAGAGAAACCGCTGCTAGAACGGGACGACAGCGGCGAGGCGGTGATGTGGGTCCTGGATATGAGCGAGGAAAAGGTTCTGGCGTTCGATGGATGCGTCCCAGAGCTGCGCTCGCTAAGCAGCGACCGCGTCGAGTCGTGGATCGTTTTCCGAAGCGCGATTTTTGCTTTTTCCGAGGAGCGGAGTTGGCCGTTGACACGAGGCCTCGCGATATCGCAGAAGTGTTTCGACTGGCTCGAGGAGAACGACCTACCCGCGCTCATGGCGCTCGCGCCCTTCATCACCGTCTTCGGGCGCTTCGGACCCAACGGCAAGAAACGCGTAGTCGCGATGCTCCAGCGCATGACGGGACAGGTCGTGGGCTACTGCGGCGACGGTGGCAACGACGCGGCCGCGGCCAAACAGGCACACGTGGGCATGGCCTTGATTGACACCAGCCAAAATAGCCTGGCAGCAATCGCAGCCCCAATCATCGTGACCGACCGGAGGATAGATCGCGTTGTCTCCGTATTGTGTGACGGTCGAGCTGTGACCGACTTGAACGTCGGGATGCTGCGTTATTTTCAGACCATGGGCTTGGTAACCCATGCTAATACTTACACTTTTTGTGGATAAATTACCTCTACAGATGAAAATGACTCCATCATGTTTTCCTTGATATGCTTGAACAAGTTTATGTATTTAACAAGACTGATCATGTAGAAGATAATTATTATCCTGGCTTGTATAGCACAGGCTGGCCATTGATTTAACATCAATTTTTCTGACTCTCAGCTGTTCATTTGCGTCGCGAAGCTGTGGGTTGTCGAGCAGGGTGGATTCACGCATGCAAACTTTTTCTTCATGGCAGATGTGTGTTTTGTGCCACTGATCTGCTGGGCGCTTCCGAAGCAAGCAGGGGCGGAAGAACTCCGAGGGCCGAGTCCTAACACTGTGTTGCTTGGGCGGAAGTACATGGGGCCGCTGTGTGCGACCGTCTTGATGTTGCTGGGCATGCACCAACTGTTGCGGGGCTACGGGATTCTGCGCGGCTTCTGGTTGCCTATCAACTTTGATCGCGATGAGATCTCCCGAACCAACATTCCAGTGCAGTTGTTCGGAAGGGGAATGACCCAGGAGGTCGGATTGTGGAATGCCTACTACATGTTTTTTGTCTTCGTAGTTTGCGCTAGCCTTGCGGGTATGGGCCGCCGGTTTCGTGCCGGTTTTCACACGAACTGGCGATTGTATTTTGTGTGGCTGGTTGTGTGTCTCGTCAGCATTTTGCCGCTTTTTCTCACTGTTAAGCAGGCTTGTTTTCTTTCATAGACATAACATACTAACCACCCTCTATTCATCCACCTCCTTCCACCATTTCGACCATCAATGACACAAGAGTACTCTGCGTGTCATAGCAAGTGATCACACTGATGTACGATGCGTATTTTAGTCCTCGTGATAGAAGAAAGGATTGAAGTGAAGTAAAGCTGCGGCATACGGGTGGTGCTCTCTCTCTCTCTCGCTCTCTAATTATGGGAATAAGCACACGGCGTGGGCGAATGTCTTCTCGCGGACCAACCTGCATCCGGAAGAAAACGTGCAGTGGCTTCCCGAACGGCTACCACCATTCGTCCGTCCGATTAGTCTGATGTTCGCTCTCGGTAGTCCAGACGGTCACCACGGCGCGGGTCGGGCATTTCTTAAGACTTGTCCTAATTCACCTAAGCACCTCTTGATTACTTAGATAGCCCCGTTTCTACGAGGTTGGAAGAAAGGGAAAATCAACATTGAATCTAGTAGTTGGTACCCGCTTCGCGCGAGGATGAGCAAAACACGCCAAAGGTGACCTTTCAGGATGAGGACTTTTGGTACGCTCTAAACTCATCTGGAGCGGGAAAATTCATTTAGATGCGGTTACAGGAAAAGAGGAACCCATAGACGCAGAATACGCCGGATGGCTCAATCACTTTGGTACAGCATTTATGTTGATGCTTCTGCCATTCACGTAAGCCGCTATACAGTTTTTCCTTTTTATGTTTCAGTCAAATATGATGGATATTCGAACTCCTTTACGGAGTCTCTACATCAGCTTGCTCAGTCCCTTAAAGAGAGATATAATAAAATTAAAGAGAGACATCCACATAGGCATTACATGCAGAATTGATGTTACTTTAGCGCAACTCGGTAGACTTACCTAGTGGAGGTCTTCAAAAATTTCTTCATCTTACTAGTAAGTTGTCTAATCTTCGAGTAAGCTGCATGAAAGTGAGAGCTTGGCAAGAAGTTTCGGTTTGGATGAGTGTCACTAATATGTTTAAAGAAAGGCTCGAGCAGGATCGTGCAGCCAATGTCGAGAGAACTGCAAGGTAGTTAAATATATTGTCAGTGCTTACCCTTGACGCTTGAGCGACACCGTCGATCATTATATGCCAAACGCCTTCAAGTTTCTCGTTGTCAGTCTCTCGTCTACGACTCTGTGTCTGATCAGTCGGGTATCTTACTTCTAGGTCAATCGGTATAGTCTTTACTACCATCGGTTATCAGTATTTACCAGTAAGAAACAAGCACACTCCTACGCCCAATTCCCACAACATATCATGGATCCTCTGGACGCTGCGTGACAGTAGTCTCTAGTATGCTTGCTTGCGTGCTCTACTGATAAAGCCGAGACTGGAAAGTGTACAAATATAAACATGGAGGAACAGGGCAATGGACAGCCCACTTAAGGCTATTTTCACAGTTTGTCAGTTGGGCCAAATACTTAACATAGGGGAATGACTACTGCAGGGCGGAAAATTATTATCATTATAGATAATTTGAGCAGCGTGCGCGACTCACGACAAAACGACACAGTTAAGGCTACTGCGTCTATTATTCTACTAATTGAGTCCATGATTCTTCAACTCGTCATTCTTTTCAATGGGTGCACAAACAATAGGGTGGACGTGCTTATTAAGTAGTCATATCTGTAAGTTCAACATTCCGCGCAGAAGTATACTAAGCTCTACACGGCGGCAGCAAGCAGATAATTGGGCAGGTCCGAGACAACGCGACGGAAGTATAGAGTTAGAAGAGTTTTCGATCCTGTCGAATGTTGTCGGATGTTGACCTTGGTGAGCTAGCACCCATAAGCAAGGCCAACAACGCCGCTCCGATCTCATTGCGAGCACCTACCTGCCTCTTTCCACATAGTAGGACCTTATGTGGCAGAAGACAGGAACTTCCACTCTGAGCGCTCTATTGTAACTAGACTATTGTCTCCGCCATATCATCTAGAGTACGTCTACTTTCCTACTTCTTCATTTTTCTGTTCGCTCTTACTTCTAATTCTCATATCACCTAATTAATCTTTCCAATCTTCATATACGTCATCGACTGCAGACTAACCAATTCCATCCAAACTCTTACGGACATTAACACATAAACAAAACGAAAAATGTCATCCAGCAGCAAACCGCCCCTATGTCCTGTGATCAGGGTTTTTTTCATCTCTAGTTGAGTATAATTTTTGACTATCTAAGGCTCGCAAGCTTATATTGATGCTTCTGAGCGTCGAAGTATCTAGCAGAAGGACGCAGGAAAGACTCAGGGAAGTCGTAGATCCAGTCCGAACCGACTGGCATCCTCATGCGTACACCTTTACAGTAGAGAAGGTATGGGCCAACTTCATTCTGCCTCTAATGTTGGCATGACCTACTACAGGTAGATCTTCATGTCGAAACTATGCTATGGAGACATCTACTTGCTCAATTACACTGTTGAGAGCAACATTTGTAATTGTCTTTGAAAAGACATATATTTTGAATCTCCACAGTTCCCGCCGGTAAGGCTAACCCGATACCCAAGCCTTGCAGCTGCGATGGCGAGCTACCAGAGAACATTGCGGACGCGATATCAACCGAGAAGCCTTTTCCAGACGCGATAACAGTACTATCCATCATTTTTACTATAAGTTGTTTGATATCCAGCGGTGTCTTCGTGAATGAGTAGCATGAAAGGTTGACTCACGACGACTTCGAATCGTTCCTTTTTTGATCCTTACACCAGCCTGACAAGGACTGGGACGACCTTTTCGGGCCAGCGAAAACAGCGAAGCAAATCTTTGCCGTGGATGGAGATGACGGGAAGCGTCGATATTGCTACCTCAGTCACAGGGATCCGTGTAGCTCTTATGGGTGGTTTTTCATCATCCTATTCCTATCGTAGGTAGGTAGATGATAATATGTGGTCAAATCATGGATGTTGCAGGTCGTGGCGGTCCTGCAAGTTGACAAAAGCTAGGTAAAAAAGCTAGTGAAATGGTAAGATGCCCCCGCTCAACAAGTCGGGATGATGAAAACACTACCACTTCTAAGGCCGCGTTCAGTTACCAGGAGGAAGCGAGCCGTCGCTAGTTGAGAACGGAGCAAACCTGTGGGTTCTGAAGCACAACAATTTCTTAGGCAAGGACACAGAAGGCGGCGACGTCTGGCAGTTTGGCCTTGTCTTCGTGTTTGGAGCATTCATAACTTTTTTCCTCCTTTATCTCTTCATCGGCTACGTAGACTATTAAGTAAGTAAGCAGTGTCTTCTTGTTGTCTGGGAGTCGACCTCATAGTTGGCTGCCATTTTGTCTCTACGGTGTTAGAGGAGGGCCTTATCAGGGGCACACACATAACAAGCATCCCTTGTGTGGTGTCGATCCCGGGGATAGGGTGGAGGACGATTTTTTCTCAGTTTACGTAGAAAGTTTGGTTTTCTTTTTCTGACAATAGTACCAAGTACGTCTAGCACTGAGAAATACAAATATGCGGTAAGCTATCGCATATGCCAGAAGGAACGAAGTCGTCTTCATAATCTTCCGTATTGTACAGACTTTTTGTTATCGCTTTTATCGCAAGGAGTCTCTGACTCTCATTTTTGGAATCGACACATT
The DNA here is from genome assembly GCA_905178165.1 of Amoebophrya sp. A25. Classification (NCBI taxonomy): domain Eukaryota; class Dinophyceae; order Syndiniales; family Amoebophryaceae; genus Amoebophrya; species Amoebophrya sp. A25. Next base: position 22,702 of record CAJINU010000064.1, read on the forward strand.
GACTACCCCAGAGCAACACACACACCATGATCATAGAGCATAGTTTACTCTGTATCTCCCAAACCATGACGGCTTGCTGGCTCTACGTTATGGAAAGTTATATTCTACCTCACATACACACATTCACACAGTCATACATGTGTATAAATACGCAGACACGCTGCCCTATGCAGTCAAGTCACTATCAAATCACACAAACTTACTTACATTTAATAGCGTCCACAATTGTTTCGAGTATAGCCGAACCGCATGAAATAGGAATAAAATGAATGATATTTTTCCAAGAAGATTCACTAATACCAGTTTCTAGCAAATCAATACCACAGTAACAAAAAGTAACAAGCTTCTAAATTTTCTGATACTTAGTGCACAGAGGGGAACAAACCTTCTGTCTTCTGCCTTACCGTTGAAAAGAGTCGCAGTTTATTGAAAACACAAATAAAGTGAAAAAGTATGCACCGTGTAGTAGAGGTAACTGTATATATGCATGATTGTGCATAAAGCAAATTGAGTTGTATGATCACACATCGTTCTTCTCTCGGGAAATTAAAATGGAGACCGCACCATCAAAAAACATAATTTATAACGCAATGGTAAACGTATCCCCAGTCAAGTGCAGTTGCACACGTAGTTGAACACCACCCCACCCCATTTCTATAGTGCCCACTTAGTGCCTGGATGTATAACCACCTATCCTAATCCCAGAGTATAGTAGCTTTCTCACTCAATATATCCGTCCTGTGCGGCAGGCGCCATGTATACCGAGGAACTCTAGGTTAGAGCCTTGAATCATATGCGTGTGATTTGCATTCAGCGCGCTTCACGGTCTTACCTCGGAGAAAAAAAGTGCAGAAACCCGAAACTCCCGTTTCCATGAATCCCGTGTGAAAAACCTTCTTTCCGACTGGGCAGGTTCGTGTGCACCATATCAAAAGATGAAAGAAGTGACTTGCTTCTAGAAAATACTATGCATTTCAACCAACTTCCCAATGAAACGCTAAAGCCTGCTGCGAAGCGTAGCTTCTTGCTGCGTGCCGACTTTCCGAAGTATAAGCTCGAGATCCTGAAAAGCACAGGCACCCCACACTGATGAAACAGTATGGGTGCTTGGTGCCACCGTACCTGTAGCAGTCAGCGGCGATGTAGAGTGTCTTGACGAATCGGTGAGGAGCGGATGTTGAGAAAGGTATCTACAACGCGAAGAAATGAAAAAAGGGATATACAACAAAGTCAGAAGACCAGAGAGTTTTGGAGCCGCAGAGAGACTAACTCAGCTGTGCTGCGATATTTTGTTGATGTAAGGCACTTCGCTTAGTTCAAGAAATAACCGCCAATGGCATGATGCTCAATCCTTCGGAAAAGTAGGAACACGCAAGTGCTTCCCGGGCAATGCTAATTAATCGCTGCCCTGAATCAGCGAACAGACGTGAGATCCTATCTTCGACGGGTTGGACGAAATATATTGAGCGTCGATGAGCACTGGAAGCCCTTCCCGGCCCAGCATCCCCGGACCGCCACCGGGAGGCTTGGACTTTGGTAGCACCAATTATAGAAAACAGAACAAGGAGAAGTTTGGAAGTAGTTGTTCAAAGTCGCATATTTTTTTAAATCAAGGTTTTGCCATGCTTCGCAACATTGCAAGCATTTCTGAAAAGTCAAGGACACTTTGGGGCCTTTCATTTCATCTGTTGTATTAGGTGCACACCAGAGTCGTACTCTGCTACGACGTTTCGAGAACGTTGTAGCGACTCGTGGTGACGCGGAGGCAGCTTCGGCGTCTGTTGTTGGTTCTGATCACCATCGAAAGCGAGCCCCAGCGAAGGCGCTTCCACGGGTCGCCGGTAGTGGGTTTTTCAGCGTAGCTCCGACGGCCGCCTTTAATTCAGGCGATGCGTTACGATGCGGACCAGCACCACAAGAGTATCAAAAGAAGCTGAACAGTACGGGGACTGTCTCTCAAACGCACAAATGGAACCACGAAGTTTTTTCACCCAACTACCAACAAAGCGGAACACCTGCGTCGCCGCGAGTGACTCGCCAACGTTTTCGATCGACCGATGCGGCATTTTCTCCTGTCGATGCCACATTCTCACCCGGAGCGGCTCCTATTCTTCGTACTTTCTCTTATAAGCTTCCTGTACTTGTTGGTGCGGTCACTTGTGGGTGCATTTTCAGATCGGAGACATTGCGTGTGACTCCTCTGTCTCCACCGAAAAAATGGTACGTCGCTGGAAGTGCCACCTGTACAGCTGTAGATTTTGACATGACATTCCTTTTTTCCAGATATCGACGCGCGGAGCAGCGCGATGACAGCACGTTTTTCCGAGTCTACTTCTCCCCAGATAGAAAAACGAGTCGCCGAAGCACCCATAAAAAGCAAACGCATCGAGGATATGCAGACGAATGTGCCATCGACGGAAAAGGACCAGGTGCAAAATGATGGTCCCCCGAATGCAGATTGTTCCAGCAGATGCGACTCCGGCGAGGTGGATAAGAGTACCGATGAGACTACGGCACGCAGTGGAAGGCGGCGCTCGACGAAACGGGAGTCGTTTTTTGAGCATGTTTTTCCCGAAGCTTTAGCACGGGATCTTGGAATTGTCGTCCCTTCTTTGCGCGTAATATCATTGGAAGATCAAACGAGCAGTAGTTCCGCTGCCTCGTCGAACCGATCCTCACAAGTCGCTGCGGAGGGCGCGAGTGACGTCCACGGCGGAATGACGGATCCGCCCACAGGCTCAGTGGGCTCATTCAATGTTGCAGACGCACGAGGAGCTGCTGAGGGGATGGGGGAGCCGACAGATGAGGGTGTAGAAGCGGTGGAGATCCAACGAATAGTACGGCAGCACACTGGAGAAGCAGCTGCGCAGGTCTTGCAAGAACCGGTAGCATTATCAAGTTGTACTGTTGGGATTGTGCCGCTTGCTGAAGAAAGGGCGCGCGAAAGTCGGATGAGATATTCATCTGCGAACGCCGTTAAGCTTTCAGCTGAGAAGCGAGATATCGCCTCGTCCTTCGAAAATGGTGGATCTGCCGTTCCCAAACAAGAGAGGGCGGCGGCCTCGTCGCGCGCGCCGGTCGGACTAAGTGTGGCGAGTATTACGTCAGAGGAGACCGGTGTACCACAACGTCCGAAATCTTCCTGCACAGTGACACAACGACCACCGCCAATATCACAATTGCAGACGAGTAACGGGGTAACGGCAGGAGTGACTGGCGAGACGCTGATCAGCCCACGCGGGACAAACCGACTTCTTCAGAGCAGCACGGGAACGAAGCCGTGGGTTAGCGGCACAGCAAGCCCTCGGGACGGCACAAGCAGCAGTAGCAGTGTTTTACCAGTATCTACTAGTATGACAGACACATCTAATACTCCACCACGTTTTAAAGTCAACAGTCTTTTTACGGTTATGATGGTTCCTAGAAGAAACATGGCCATTATTTTTTTCTCGGTTAATATTATATTTCTCTATAATCTCATATGTTTTTGGTGTTTCCTACTTAGGCTGGTTCCACCCATGTTATAATGGATTTCACTGAAGAAGGCTGTGGGCAAGCATATGTCATTTGAGATCTAAGTTGTAGTCCGGAACCACTCGGCGAGGGCGCTTAATGGATCCGCGTTCAATGCACGTGGACGAGGTGCTCCGAAGTCGTCCCCGGGAGTGGGTTTCGGGAGCTCGGGGTCCGCGGGAGGCGGGTCATGTGTTGCAGGACTTGATCGATCGCGAACAGCGTCGAGAGATGCTCCGCGGGAGTCATCTTCTTCAGAATTGCGCGACCGGCACCAGCAGTTTCTTGAGATCCTCGGGTGCAGCTGCCTCTTCGACTTACGGTAGCACGCTGCATTCGCAATCTGCGTTTTCAGCGGCGGAGCAACAGCATCGGGCTGCGGCGCGAGAGAACGAAGGCGCGCGAAGCGGCTTTGTCGACTTTCTCCACCAAGCGCGTGCAGTAGGTGAGGAGGGGTCTGTATTCTCGTATTTAAACAACAGTCCGCGTGCCTGCAGCGCACGCGCGGCGTACAAGGACAAAAGCAAGGCTGCAGCAGCGCAAGAAATATTTCTTCTGAAAGAACGTCATTCGTCGGGTTCCGCGAACACGGGGACGAGCCCTGTTCATCAGGCGGCAAAGATGAATTCCCCAAGAAGTTGTGGCTCGCTTAGCCAATTCCGAAATAGTATTATCCTTGGAGCTCCTTCGCCCGTTGTTGAACAAGGACTCACAGCCCCAGCGTCACCGGTTGCCTCGGCGTCGTCATCGAAAGTGAGAGCTTCGACACGAAGAGCGCCAGGCGAGATTGATAGCGCAGAAAGAACGCGAAGCATGTCTAAGTCAACGGATGCCGCGTCCCCGCGACAATTCGGCAGTTCGCGTTCATCCCGCGTGACCCCCTTAGCCTGTCCTCCAGACAATGTAATTTATGCACATGCAGTAGTAAAAGTGATATGGATATGAATTTTCCCATGTCTGACATCCTTCACGATGCATGATTGGCGACTGGAAAGAACGCTGATCTACTTCACTTAGTACTTGTCCAAAAAAGTAGAGGTGCGACCGAGCTGACTTTTTTGATTGCTTAGTGGTTTTGTAAGCATCGGCAAACACCACACGTTCATTACTTCGGTGTAGCACAGGCAGAGGCAGCAGAGCATCATGACACTGCTCCGTCTCCTGTCTCACATTCACCACTTGCGCGCAACTTATTAGAGACGAAGTCTGTCGTGATACGACCCGACCCGGGACGGCGCGCGTCGCTGGAGTTGGAAGTTCAAGGACGAGCGATTGCTGGCCCTGCGAAGCGTTTTTCATTAACGGGTGCTTCAACAGATCGCAGAGGATCTGCAACGATAGCTTTTCCAATTACGACATCAACTAGTGAAGAAGCTACCAACTACGAGGTCCTACCTCAAGCAAAAGATAGCAGAAGCCGCGGCGGTGTAGTTCCGACAACTTCAAAGGAGATTACAGAAGCCAGTACTTCGTCAGAAACAAGATCTGCAGAAGTGAAGCCTCCAATTGTGGCTGACGCGGTGCTGGCTGCGGTATTAGGTCGTAAGCAGACTGAGCAGACATTTTCTGAAGAGAGCAACACCGACAGTGAAGTAGAGCATAACCCCGTGATCACAGCGCTGCCTCGACGTGCGTCGCGTGATGTTGCAGCTTCTATTTTGGACAGTGCCGTTGCACCTGAGGGGGAGGCTACAAGTGCAGACAGTTCTGACTTACCGCGACTGCTAGACCACCACACGATCTTCGAAAGCGGGGCGGCACCGGATGCTCCTAAAGACGCCGCAGCATCGGATGACCCTAAAGGACGAGGACGAGCAGCTGCAAGACGCGAGAGTTTCAACAGGGGAAGTGTAACGCAGGGACGCCCTGGTACAGCGGGAGGTGGTCCCACCGGATCGCAGCTGTTGGCGGCACCGACGGTGCAGCGCCCGCGCCGCCGTAGCAACCCAAATTTGAGAACCTCCCTACCGGATAGTACAAGCGCTGCCCGAGATGATGAGGACGAGGCTGGAGGAGGCTTCGTGTACCACAGTCCTTGTGGCGAGAAGACGGAGGCAATGAAGCTGCTGGAGCAGCGCTCGCAAAACAATGGGTCCCGCCGTCCCTCGCTCGTTCCGTCGCAGAACGCTTCGCGAAGACCCTCTCTTGTGCCCTCCCAGAACGGTTCTCGGCGTCCATCGCTAGTGCCCACTCCTAACCTCTCTTCTCCGCGTGTCGCATCAGACGTCGATGATCACACCCACGCGCCAGTTCATCTGATCAAGGGCGGCGCGCTCACCTCCATGGACACGGCAGGAGGCGGAGCGTTAAATGTAAACCCTGAAGCGATGGAAGCGCGCTTCGAGCAATTTCGAGCAGATGCAGACAGACTGCGAAAAAAACTAGATGCTCTGCAACAGGGCTAGAAGCGGTTGAACATCCTGGCATCCTGGCGTCGAGGTAGATGCTCGGTCTTCGACATTCAGGACCGCGCAGAGCTTAAGCCCTTGCTTACAGCGATTCAAGAGCGCAAACAATACCTAGAGTGAAAAGCAAAACCAAAAGACGTGTCGAGCAACAAGAGTAAGACAACCGACGTTCTTGGGGATGATAAAGAAGTCGCACAGCAGAACAATCGCGATGATTCTAGAAGACCGAGCATCTACTTTCTAGAAGAAATGTACAAAAAATGGATGCTCGCCCTGAGAAGATCACCTCGGCGGTTCGCGTGAGTACCAGGAGATTTCTGGTCATGAAGGTTTGATGGAATGGCAGCATTTTTGATGGAATTGAAAGCAGTTGGCGTTATTATGTTTCGGTGGAAAAAAGAATTGGACTCATTTTATGACACGTCACAATTGTGAGTCTAACACGGAAGTTTACTGAGCACCAATGATATGTCATTGCAGCACGACAGCCTATTTGGACAAGGACAGGTAGTGCACAGCATGCATAGAAACACTTCGAGAAGCAAAGTGACGTCGCATGAACAGAAGTGGTATAGCACACAGTAATGTGCTCAAGTGCATCATGCATTATCATCGACGACTACGATGCAGAGATAGATACCGATTTCCGTTACGTACTCCTAAGAATGCCACAGCGTAGAAATAGCAGAATATCTACAACAGGCGTCAATTCAGAGCTCCTCCTCTCTGAAAGGGTCACACTATGGGCTACCACGTGCCACAGTGTACTAAACACGGTAGTGGATCCTTGGGCAATTCACTTGCCTGGATTTTAGCTGGTTCTGGCGTGTCCTCCAGCAGGACTTTGTCTGTGTTGTGCTGCGAGATCAATATTGCGGAAAATTTAACTTTCACAAATGGTAGTGGGGAAATTTCTAGACAGGACTTCGGCTGGGCCGGTGTTTCCGATCGCCTTCCTTCATTGTTTTCATTTTCTCGATCATGGTAACTACGCATTGCCTAAATTGATCTTTCTATGTGATTTGATTTGACTCTAGTGAATTACCTGAACCTGAAAGAATAGAACATTTATTCAATCATCTTGGGCTAGTGAATTTGTTTTTGAGCCAGGAGGGTTACTACTTATGTTCTACTTCTAGACCACAATGACGCGAGTACGCAAGAAGAAACCTCCCTCCCCAGGAGGAAAACACACCTTCTCCAACTCTGCTAGTGGTTCCGCGTCCAACAAAGGCTTGGTCGAACTCCTTCGTACTACTGATGTTGCTGTTCATAGGGCAACGCTCACGCTTTCGTCGTGCCGAGAAGAATCAGCTAAAAGCGCAGACCTGGTTCCGTTTTCCTCCTTGTTATGGAGAGTGTTTTTATATTCCTTATTTACATCTCTTTTTCTGCGTTTGATGACTCAACACTGCGGTCGTGCTAAAAAGGGGATCCATGAAGTGAGCACTTTCACGTCCAGAACGTTCTCCAATGGAAAAGTATGACGAAAGAGTACCGCTCTAACTTTGACCGTATCGCAGGCAGCAGCCTGCGTTAACCGCAGCAAGGATGCACAGCTACAAGCCTTGCGGGAGCGACTCTTCCCAGCAGGCAAGGTGGCGGAGGAGAGAGCACTTTCGATGTCGACCTGGGATCGGCCTTGGTTTTTGATGCTACGACAACAATGGCGATGGCTGGTGCGCTCTTTACACGACATTGAGCGATCTAATGGGAATGATGGCCCACCAACAGTAAAACCTGCGATCTCATTCACTCCAGACCTGTCGTGGCTGCCGTCTTTTCTTCATTTGTATGAGACGAGGAAAATCATTACTCATACTCTACTGCAAACGATTACTTGTTACATCGCAATGTAGTTGCCCTGGTTCCAGTCGCAGTGGTAGTTTCATTGTCCGATGGGTTACTCCAGGATTAAGGGGGAAGGCTCCTACCAAAATATTTCTGAGTATGAGTAAACTTTTTCTTGTCATAGTAGGCGTCCACATTTCATAGTACGGCTCACTTGGGATGCGATTCGCGGACGTGGCGGCTACGGCAGTAGCGTGTTCACAATATGCAACGTTTACGTAGCCCACGTGCTTGCACACTCAGTATTTCCATATTGCTTCTTCACACACGTCGCTGAGGAGGAGGACACGTTTTTCTGGGAAAACGATGACGATGCGCGGGTTTGGGAGACGGATGAAGAACAGTCGTCCTGTACGAATACGACGGATCCTTATCTTGACAGTTCAAATTCTATCTTTCCCTCGCCAAGCCTAACAACGACAAGCAGGATGGCGATGAATGCGACGAGAGCTTCGTCGGAAAATGGAATCTGTCCCGGCCTACGGTCTCCTGGGGAAGCTTTTTATCCTGTTTGTTTGCCTGGAACGGAGGAGGTCGACGAGTTTCTTGGCACAGGCTTCTCATACGAGGAACTTGTGCCCCAAGTGGTTTGTGTCTTTTACCTTTTCTGGTGGATGATGCTCGTATACGTATTCTCGTACGAATTTCTTCTAGCGGTGGACGCATTGGCCGACTCAGAGAAGACAGTTGAGGAAGCGCGTCAACGAGCAAGCATGAGTCGGCGACTCTTGGAAAAAATCGTAAGCCGCTTTGGCCTAGTTACGACTGCGTTCCCTATGCTAGAGAAGCCACACCAGATGAAGCACGACAGCTTCCCTCCAACTAGGACAAAAAATAGAAGGGCAGTGGACTCCTTCAAGCTTCTGCCGACCTACCACGTGGGTCGCATCTACCAGTTCCTCACGCTTGCCGACTGGTGTTGCGGTATGCAGTTAGACAAGGATTTTCACGCGATTTTGTCCGCACAGGCAATGCGAGAAGAGTACTTCTTCCGAATGAACTGGACGGCACTACACGCGCTAGTGCTGGCTGAGCGGACCTGGATCAACAAGATTCGAGCAGTGGGAAAACTCTTCAAGCTGCTCTTCCGCCGCGAATTTTTCGAGAAAAATTCTGCTCCGGTAGCAACTTGTGTAAGTACGTATCTTGTTCTGTATAGAAATACTCAACGTAAATTGATGTCGAGGAAAACGATGTGAGTATTGTAAATTTTGTGTCGCTGGCTGCTCGAGTGTGCCAATATTGTTCATGATTACGTTTGGGACTGAAATAGTTCATCTTCAAACTACAATGCCTGAACTAGACTGCGTTGGACGTGCAAAATGGGCGATTGCGATTTCGTTGGGAATTGCTTCAACGCCCGGAGTGGCGGGAACCATTGCTGCGCATAATCTCCTTGCGGAAAGGACCACTTGCGCGCTCACGGCGTACTTCTCCTGCCAACTCAGGAGAAGCGGCGGATTTCAATAAGTGGGGCGGCAACGCATTACTGGCTCAAGTGATGGCACAAGGCCTCCGGTTCGGGCGACAAGACATTGTAGAGGCAGCGGCAAGAAACGGTGCAGATCCAGCAAAAAAGTTTTGGATAGTCGCGCCCTTCGGGCCGGTATTTTTTTTGGCTTCAATTAGCATGTAGACTAGAAGTATAATACTATTTCTACACACGGAAGATGAAAATTTTAAGCCTTGGATACTTCAGTTTATTGAAAAAAAAAACCAATGAAGATGACAGGTACTGTTGGAATCTCGCTATTTTCTTTCCTATGCCTCAGATATCACGCGAGGCTTTATTGAATATCGCTGCAATCGCGGGACATCCGGAAATGGTACGATGGCTTTTGGACCGAGAAGTCGACGTGAACGCGATCGGAGGAAACGGGAGGCAAACTTAAGGTTGATACTCCTATGTCATCTCTGTGTAGGAATCTGTGACGCATGTGGTCATGCAAAAGATGGAAAGCCCTCTTAGCGAGATAGGCCACAGGAACAATGCTTTTTGGGGAGCTGCTCCTGCTCTAAGAAAATGCTCTGCACGCCGCGGCGTTCTCCGGACAGCACGAGGTGATAAGTGTGTTGTTGGAGCGTGGAGCGAACATCTTCGCCGCAGACGCTTCGGGACACACCGCACTGGGCATCGTGGATTCAGCGATGATGGTGCGCGCACACTGGCTTTCGAGAAATCCAGATCGGTGGGAGCGTGCGCGCGAGATACTGCGCGCGGCCCGTCAGGCGCGCCGCGCCGGAGAAAATCAAGCGCGACTAAATGAGGAAGCAGGCGAGCGTGGCAGGAGAAGGAATGCCGCAGCACCAGGGGTGGTGAACGGAGAAGAAGCCGCCAGGAACAATGACAGGCAATTAAATGGCGGACCCGCGGGTGACCTTGCCTTGAATCACGAAGCAGAAGGCGCTGCAGAGAGAGCGGCTGCCGAAGGCAGCGATTTGAACGACCAAACGATTGAGGGGGGCGCTAGCCGTAGGGAGATACAACAAGCACAGAAGGGAAAAGACAAAACAGTTCCAGAGCAAGATGGGAGCACAAACTCACTGCAGCCAAGTACGAGCACCACTAGCAGTAGCAGCAGCGGCGTTCCCAGCGTTGGAAAAGACAGCACTGACTCGGGGCATTTAAGTGTCGCCGGCAGCGGCAGCAGCAGCACTAGTAGTAGCACGAGTAATGTAAGTACGACGGATCGAGACCCTCAGGTGAAGAATCTGTCCGCACCCAAAACTACAGCTCTCGTCGAAGAAGGTAGTAGCCCGTCAACTCTCCCAGGAGCCAGTAGCAGTGCCACAGTTGGTGGAAAGAGTGCCGCAGGCTTCCAAGTTAGTACTGACCGCCTGCCCGCGCATATCATAAACTTCAATGCTTTTGCAGGTGGACTGAGAGGTGGGGACTCGGCGCTTGTTGTTGCTGGCCACACTTCCGACTCGGACGTTTCCGGGGACGATGGCGATCATCGTGGGCGCCGCGGAGGGCCATTTGGTGTTGTCAGAAGAAGAGGGTTCGATAACAATGACGGCGCTGACGGCAATGGCAGAGGAGACGACGACTTTTCGGACGAAGAAGAGGGTTCCGACGGCGAATGGGATGACGAGTGGGGCGACTGGGAAGATGAGGACGAGGGAGACGAGGACCCCGAGAACGACGATGAGGAACCTGTTCGTCCAGGGGACAACGCGGAAGATAACCCTAATCCAGACGACGACCCGGAGAACGGACAGGGGCCTGGTCTAGAAAATGGTGGGCGTGTTGCTAATGTTCTCAATTGGATTGACGACGTGCAGCGCAGATATGAAGCATGGATGACAGGGGGACCAATCTGACGAAAAAGGACCCTTTGATCTAATCTCTTAAGATTTCCATGATGATTAATATCAGTCATTCTGTTGTTCATGTCACTCGATATAACTAGAAATGTGCCGTACTGACTACTGCTATTTTCGTCACTCCTCACGCTGTATGATATTTGAGGTGCCGCACATCATGTTCTTATTCAATCTTATCGCAGAATCTAAACCAAAACCATTCAGTTGTGGAATTTGGGAAATTGAACATTTGAAGTCACCTTGCTCTTGTTGAGTATCTAGGAAGGCTAGGATATTGTCTGAAGTTGAAAAACTAGCGCATTATTGCATCCGCGCGCGTCCTCTCTTGTATAATGAAACTCTTATGATCAAGTAGAAACTAATGAAAGGAACAAGCTGTGATCCTTCTCATGACGTGGTTACCCTCTGCATCTGTTGTATTTTGGGTCTGTTCATGGTTGATACGACTTCCTTTCTTTTCGTGATTTGATATCAAAACCAGAGGAAGGTAACAGCAAAACCAATAAGCCGAAAGCTCCCTCGTTACTTACCGGCTTAGCGCCTCCGTCACCACGAGAGGCAGATGTTACTATTCGATAAGTTCTTACGTGATCCTGTTCGAAACTCAGAGAGAGAGAGAGAAAACTAGAAGGTCGCCTTTCTTTGAGCGAATGAGTGATCGCGGCAACTGACACGCTGAGTGACGGACGAGTGTTGAATGTTTCTCGTCTTCTTTCAAAAGCTTTTCGTGCAGTACTACAAAGTATGAAACAGAATCGAATATTGCCGTGTGTCGTGGTTGTCTCCAATATCGTCGCATGTTTTCACAGGACAAAAAATTGGATGAAAAAAGTTTGATGTAATGGAGACAGGAGGTGTGGTAAAGTATGAGAGTAGATTTAGATTCGTGCTGGTCTGTAAATTTCGTTGTAGGCTTACCTGAACAACAAAAAGTTTCTAATGGCAGCACAGAGAACAGCAGAATTTAGATAAACTTAATGCAAATTTATACCTGGATGTGCTTCTGAAAAAGTGGTAGGTTGCGGAGGCTACATTAGATTCAAAAGTATGGTCGTCGCGGACCGGTCAGGTCGCTGTGAGCGGCCGCGGTGACGCTAGGCCTCCGATTGTCGTCGTCAAGGGGCTCGAAGGCTCGTCTGACGAGGAGCCACGTAGACGCAACTCGTGTACGAGCAACGCCTCAGTGGAGGGGTGACTGTAACTAGCACTGGAACGAAAACTATTCTCTGAGAGCGTCGAATTTGAAAATCGCCCACGGGAGAAGAACCAGAAAACGGACTTTTTTCTTCGACCAGCATCCGGCTGCGGGCCACGGAATATCGAAGTAAGTAGGCGACCGTTGCGTGCCTGCTAAGATATTAGGGAGTGTGCGAGGCGTTCGAACGTGCGAGACTGCGAAAGGAGACTTTCCATTGGCGCATAGCGTCGATTTGGCAGCGATATTGTCGACGCACAGCGAACAAAATCGACAAGCGTTTGTACTAGAACTGGCACGAATAGCTAGTAAATTCAAGACGGAGTACTCCACAACGACCTGAAGGCAACTGCTTATTACACAATTCCAGCAGCAAGAAGCTTCTGACGGAACAAGGCACTTTTGAGTTCTAGAAGTTCAATTTTGTCGAGCGGTACCTTCTAACTTCAGTAGCCAAGCACTTCTGCACTGGAAGGAAACGAAGAGACAAGTCAGAATTCCTAGTACTAGAAGAAAAAGTACGACTGCAACAAGATGGTGACCGTTGCGGAACCACTTTCGGATTTCAAGGACCTGGGACCGGTGGTCTATCAGGAGTCCAAAATCCTTGACAACGAAATCCACCTCCTCTGTGTACACGACAGTCGAGAAAAAAAGTTCGTCAATTTCGAAGCCTACAGTTTCGAAACCGGAAAAGTCTCCAGAATACAATGGGACTACGTCAACTTCGACTCACATTTCCGGTACTTCTAATTATGCGTTGGTGTATGGAGGAAAGTAATCCATTCAGTATTGAAATAATACGTATTCCTTCAACATCAGAGATATCACAAGTTTTGTATATTTTTTTACCACAACTCTACTCCTTGATTGACCTGTAACCCTCAAGCTTCAACGCGGAGTTGATGAACCCCAACAATCGGGAGGGACGTTATCACTGGGTGTGCGAGCGACTAAATTTCGTCAGCGATGGGAAGGGTGGGCGCAAACTTGAGCTTTGTGAGCCGACGGATGACATGCCGCAAGTGGCTGACCGAGCTAGAAATTTCAAGATCCCAACAGGCCGAATGAACTATGCAGATCGACAAAGATTAAGGCTGGAGATGGAAAGGCTACCGGTACTTCTTTCTAGTCGCTTGGAGATGAAGAAAACTCGACAGTTATAGTCCATTTCTGGTATATTTTGAGGCTTTTTAGGTTTTCGTACAGAAGTAAAAGTAGTTGCAGTACTTTACACGAGCTCTATTACATCAATCTTCATGTTGTTTTTTATGATCTAAGCTGAAACCACCTGCACTTGCTCTCACCTTCAGAAAAAACGCGTTGAGAATATAGACCGAATGGCGGCAGAGTTTAAAGCAGCATTCGTGCAGGAGGTGACGGAAATGCAAGAGATGGATAGAAAAAAAGCCGAGATAAGGGCACAGAGGATCGAAGAGGAGCGGAAAGTTCGATATAACGAAATTTGTGAGGTAATACACCCCTTATATTTTCAACTTATTGTTTTTTGGGATTTGGATCATGTTGTATGTCCCGCTTTTTTCTTGTGCTCGCCACTTCAGTCTCTTACATCGATCTAGACAACTTCTTTTTGGGGTTTATTTCTATGTTTTATGATCTGTTCTTTCGGGCAAAATTTTCAGGTTCGGCAGGCAGAGAATATGCTAAAGCAGGACTACGGGGATAAGGAGAGGAAGAGAGAGCAAATTATCAAGAACAAGGACGATGCGAGAAACGCAGCGTCTGTATTATAGTCTTAACGAGTTTTAGCTTAGTTCGCCGACCAGGACTACTAATTCTTCTGATACCCTTTCAAACTCCACTGATTTCTATTATTCATCTCCTTAGTAAAGCTTTTCCAATCAATCCCTTGCACCAGCTCGCAGAGATCCGACAGCTGTTGAAGGAGCACGACGTACAGCGGAAGGCTACGCAAGTAAAAGTGGCAGAACAGCGAAAAGCAAAAAAAGAGGAGAGAGAAGAGACGAAGCGAGCAGCAGAGGAACGTTTTGCTACAGATCAAGCAGCCGAGGATCGTCGACTAGAGAACTGGGAAAAACGTGAGGACAGGCTTGAACAAAAAGCGGTAATATGAACTAGAAGAAGTTGCTACTGCTCTGGATTTTGATTGCTTATATTTTCTTCATTATGTAAATCGGTTTAAAGTATGAGGATTATAGCTAAGCCGTCAAATAATTCATTTTTCGGGTGTCTTTTCATTGCTAACATACATTGATCTGTCGAAATCGAAAATAGAAATATCATTTTCACCATAGTCATCTTCACCTAGATTCGCTTACAAGCTGAACGGGCGAGTTTTCTAGAGGGCATCGAAAGAACCGAGATATCACGCAGCGAGAGGAAAAAAGAGCTAGCCCACGATTTGCAAGTGATAAGACAAAACCTCTGGGCCAAGGCGTCTGCAAAAGATGAGAAGCGAAAAGCGTACTAATCGATTAATGCGATAGCAAACGAGAGTACTATTGTTGATTCTCTATTTATAAGTGATCCTGACTCGGCTACTTTTTCTTTGATATTTGAATTATTTTTTCTCAAAGTTTTGACCCTAAAAAGCGATTGTTACCTCCACTCATCACAGGGACAATAAAGCGGCGTTAGATGCGCTTGCTCAACAGAAGGAGCACGCCAAGCAAGCAGCGTTGCTAGGCATGACAAAGAAAAAGAGGGTACCACTGTCCTTTATGACCTAGAAGTTTTTTAATTTTTCGTACCAAGATAGTGGAATGCGAGTTCACAGTGAATTGACTGTTTCGATTGCTAGCTGATAAGTAAGAGTAACTAATTGCACAGCGACAGATGAAGGTCGTAATGCTTATGGAAAAATCTCAACACACACGCTCATAGGCAGAATTGTTTGCTGTTGATAAAAGTAGCTAACCTGTATTCTTCTTTAGGAACGCAAGAGCGACGCGCGAATGGATGCGGTAGAGGCGGAAATGAGGCAGCAGCTAGAAGCAGAAGGCAAGCAAAACGAAAATGCGAAAAAGCGAGATTCAAAATTCATTCGCATAGAGGCCAAGAAAAATGATCGCGAAGTCCAGAAAGTAATCGGATGGAAGGAATCAAAAATCGAGGAAGCCTACGCGAAGCAGAGAGAGTACTTTTTTCAACACTACGTATCTATACATAGGTACTTGCAACTCTACCTATTGGAAATGATGTTATTTGCGCATGCTTACATGAAATAGAAATTCTTCAAGGACAAATAGAATTTTACTGCTAGTAGAAGTCTCAACAATATAATCATTGTACGACTAGTACCTCTGTACTACCATCAGGCGGCAAGAGAAGGCCGCTCAATTAGCGGAGGCGATAAAGGAGAAATTAGCAGAAGAGGCGCGATCCAGAGACGTGCAGGAGCGCAAAGATAAGATGCGAAATATGGCCCAAGATCGCAAGCTGGGTGAGCGCATGAGGCGTCTAGTCCCCGGCTTCAAGAGTGAAGGTAGCGTCTTCAGACCGCAATGACATCGCGTCGAGTCTTCATCTCGGCAATGAAGATCAATTGGCTCGATACTACTTCTGGATCTCGAGAAGGAGTTGTTTTCTGAAGATCAGCCTAAATACTATAGTGTTACGTTTTCTTGAGAATATTTCTGCATTTGCTTCGTTTAGAATCTGCTCAGTTAAATAGAAATGGAAACTACTACTGCTCATCAGAAAAGGGTGGATCCGAGGTTTCGCGCAGATGCACCGGAAACCATACTGATATTTTATAGAGGAAACTGCTGATTAAAAAATCACGAGTCTTGCAGCATTATTGTAAGACAAAGCCTTGATATTTAGATATAGAATTCGACAGCAAATGATAGATTTTGAAATCGAATGAACTGTTACTTACCATTCTCCAAAATGCTGATGTACTTCAAAGAATTCACACCTTATAATTGTGGTGTCTGCAGGTGCAGAGATATAACGACCGCAAAGAAATAGTAAAAAGTAATTCTAATTGCCTCGTTTTTATTATAAAAATGATGTTGACCACGAAGAATTCCTCGTACTAGAGTTAGTTGCAGATTAAGACTGCAAGAAAACTAGCGAAAATTAGATCTAACGACATGAGTGAAATAGCTGAGTGACCACATCACATCCTATATTATCGCAATATCGACGCTTACATATCGCAAAAAATCTAGTGACGTTCATCTCATCTGACACTAAGATACGGCCAATCGTCACAGAGGACGGTAAAAACAGTGCAAAAAAAATGATGTCATGAAATCATCACACAGAGATGGTCTTGCATTGTAGAAATGAATTCGACATTGTTTGTCCCCCATGATAATTGTAGAAGACAGGAATCAGAGCTGCCTGACCAACGTGGATGGCTCGGTGCCCAGGACGAGACACGCTATGCTTCGCTGAGACGACTGCCTGCTCATATTTCACTTTGCAGCCTCAGCGCTTTTTTTATGTGTCGTTCAGTGAGTACTGAACTCTATGTTGGTATCTATCGATAAATGTTACCAGTGCTGCTCGTTATCGATTTTATGCGAAGCCTGGAAAAAACACTTTGGCATTTCGTTTTGAGAGTACGAGTCCTCTTATCCGAGAAGCGCACTCTCGAAGATACGAGAGTCTTGCTGGTGGGCTTCTATGCGGATATTGAATTGTCGCTAATTCGTTATGAGTAAATGTGATATATGAGAACTGAAGATCAAGAAGGACTAGTTTTTTTTTCCCAGAATGGCCACAGGTTCACTTGCCACCGGACGCTCACGGAGGAAGACTCGCGACTCCTCGTGGTAGCAAGTTGCCAGCAACCCTCCGACAGCATCTATCAGCAGATGCAGCGACTCTTTAGGCAGGATCCAGACGCCTCTGGTAAGGGAGCATTGGTTTGGCGGTTGACTGCTCGGGGGAAGAAGAAGGCCGGCTGATTATACGCGCATTCATTCCGACTGACGAACCCCGTTGGCAGGTTGGTGGAGACGAATCAGGCTGGTTTAGTCTTAGAGCAACGATGTCGGACGACGGTTCGCCTCCGGGGAGCCCTGCCGAGTCTCGGCATGCGTCCGAAATGTCGAGTCCGGTATGCAGCCCAACAACAGTTGGCGCAATATCTGGGCAGCCTGAATCCGGCGGGCGGCTTATGCGTTCTGTGACGCAAATGTTGCTTGATCAGGAGGCAGCGAAGAAGTCTAGAAAACGATGGCTACCACCAATATTTCAGCCAGGTCGTCGAACGACGAGTACCCGCCGAACCTACCTAGAGTCCTTGGTTATGGCGTGTGAAAATCAAGCAAGAAATCAAAGTTATGGTCTCTAGATCACAATAGAGATCCACTCATTCAGATGAACCACGAGGGATCAGGTTTTTTGGCGAAGAAATTACCGATGGTAGCTTCTTGCTGCTCACGTCTGAAGATGCAAGTCTTCTAAGTCCTGTCTGCAAATGACCCCTGCCGAAATGGATATGCTAACCGAGGAGCTAGAAGTGGCTGAGGAGGTCTCAGAGTGGATGTTATTCGATCTGATCTTTGGTTTTTTCGTCATGGTGAATGCGTTCTTTATCGCCTTAGAGGACAGCTTCAACTATGCATCCGAATCGAACCAAATTTCGGGATGGTACAACAACTTCTGCAATGTAGTTGTATAAGGCATGACAGGTTGAGACGCTGTGCGGAAAGGGCCATTGCTGAACGAAGGCGTAGTTTAACAGAGGAAGAGAACTCCCTTTTCTTCTAATTACTGGTGGTGTCATGACTATATTATGATACTAACTTCCTCATCAACTTCACTCGTGACGAAAACTACAAGAACTGAAGCTTTTGAAACCACAACAGGTTCCTTGCCGAAGTCTTCTTTTTCCTTTTGTTTTCTCTGGAGTTCGGGCTTCGTATTATGGGTGCGAAAAGCTGGCAGCGTATGTACCATGATGTATGGATGTCCATCGATTTTTTTCTATTGAGCATTACAGCACTTGACCTCTTTCTCCTGAAGTGGGTTCTCTCCGGTGATTCAGCTGGAAATTTAACCGTCTTCCGCGCTTTCCGTATTTTCCGACTCGCAAGGTTGGTGAGAGTTACAAAGTTGTTGAAAAACGTTCACCAACTCGTCATGGGTCTGCGCATTTCGGCACGCACGCTCTTCTGGGCGATGTCGCTCGTGGCACTCACGGTTTTCATCTTCGGCGTCTTCATTTATGAGGTTCACTGAGTCAGATGTTTTCTGTCTAAAGTATGTTATCACGCATGGTATAAGCAATAGTAATACAACAACGCCTTCATGGTCATTGACGTCAGATATAAACTTTCTAAGGCTGGGTTGAGCTCGTTGGCTCGGACAAGGAAAAATATTCGATCGCGGTGCGGGATCGATGGCGTGATTTGTCCACTGCGGCGACGAGTTTTCTTCTCCTTGCTACCTACTCAAACTGGCAGGAAGTAATCGAACCTTTAAAAAGTGAGTACCCGCTCTTCCTCTTGCCTCTATTCCTCTTTTTGCTCATTGTCGTCGTGGGGATCATGAACATGATCATCGGGGTCATGGTCTACACAGCCTTGTCAATGGAAGAGCACGCAAAAAATAGCGGCGAAGCAACGCGAAATTTTGAGCACCGAATCGGCCTCGCAAAGCTGCGCAAGATTCTCTTATGTGGACACTGCTATGACCTCGTTGCTGTTTTCGAGAAGCGTAAGTTGCATAGTGCTTTGTACCTCTTCTAGAATACAATATGAGCAAGGATGAAAATGCCGCCCTGATGCACTAGCAGGGCTTCCGGAAGATTTGATGTAGAAGTAGCATTTCCGTATGATCGAAGTGTCAGGAACACCTTGCTCGAATCTTTGGCTCGATCAACAATCGGCCAATGCTGCGCAATCCTCATCGGATGAGCATCGCTGAATTTTCGGAACTGTATGATGAAGTGGAATTCCAGGCGGAAGTGAAGTTCCTAACTAGCTTTATCACGATTCCGCAGCTCCGTGAAGTTGTCCAGCTTATCTCGGAAGTGAATCCAGAGACCGGAGAGCGGGAGTTCTCCATCGACCAGTTCGTGAGGACCTTGGGCTGGTTGTCCGAGAAGGTGGTGACACCCCGCGACCTGGTGTACATGAAGTCTGCGGCATCGCACGCACTAACGAAAATTACCAGCATTGAAGAGGAAAACAACAAGACTGTGGTGCTCGTGATGCAGCGACTAGACGCTATATTCAAAGACTCGCAGGAGGTAATTCATATTTTTCGTAGAAAAATACAATAAAGATCATCAGATGACGAATTTCTATGCATTGCTGTACGAACGGTCACTACAACGAACTAGGTCTTCCCGCTTTTGCTGCGAGGAGAAAGCGTGTCTAGCTACGGTGATCGAGCGCGTACACGCCAAGAGGTGACACAGACGATGAGCGATCTTCTGATGTATATGGGCCCCCAGCAGCCAGGTGCGACAGCAAAGGACCACCGTGCAGTAGGAAAGCACGAGCTCGAGGTAGCAAGGGCACGGCGGAAAGCGCACTCTCAGGCAGCGCGGGCCAAGAACATGCCGCCGCCGCGCGCGCCGGCCATTGCTATCGCTGCAGCGCAGATGGCGAACCCTCAGGCACTGGACGACGTCACCTCGGTCACGTCAGACTACCTCATGTTAAGTCTTTGTATTACAACAATTTGTACTTCAGATGTAGCTAGACGTCCACCTCAAAGTGAACACACTACACTTCGTGACGGAGAGGAAGTTCGGGAGTCGTGTGTCAGGATGAAAGATGCGCAAGATGACGTCTCTCTAAATATCGACTATGCGAGCGACGGGGCTTCGGTAGTTGAAGACGAGGATGGGATGCCCGGACTACGTCGTCGGGCTTCGGGCACGAAACTTAAGACTACTGTAGTTTCATCTTTAAAAAGACGATTTGTTTTTACGGCGAAGTATTTCTATTTTATGTCGGAAGTGTGTACTTACAACTTAGAGTTAGAGATGTACTTCTAAAAAAACGTTGCAAGTTCTTAACAACTCTAATAAGAAAGGATCTTCAGGGCAGATGCTGGGAAAGGACGAGGTTGAGCTACAAAAGAGGGCAGACGAGGGGATGCATCCGGTCTGGGTCCCTATGGTCGAAACATTCTCGCCAATCTTCACACAAGCGGAGTACGAGCAGCTGAGGCTAGCAGACAAAATCAAAGCTATTTATCCAGGTGAGCCAAGTTTTTTTCCGGCGTCTCTTTGTAGTACCTGTCGTAGAAGACTCTTTGATGTTAGCTGTTGTTGCAGTTGAGAACCGCGGTGGCATATAGTGCGACTTGTTCGACCACTACCTAGCTAAACTATTGCCTTTGCATGTGTTGCAATATGTCAATTTTTGTCATCATTTTTCGCAACAGAATTGCATCCGAACCACGTGGAAGAACATCCAGACGCTTATGTAATCGGCCAGCAGCACGGGTTGGCTGGCTGGTCGTGCCATGCATGGAACGAGTTCGATTCGGCATTGATCAACCAATGCAACGACTGGACTGACAATACGCGTGCGCTCCTGTCGCGAAGGCATGAGAACTACCACCGACGCAACGTCGAGGAAGTTGCGCGCCTAGAGGGCCTTTTCAAACAGGTAAAAGTAGGGTTTCGAACACGAAACGATCTGCCTTTTACTGGATTCTATTTCGGGCAGGCGCGTCGGCGATCAGGAGATCTGAGCAGCGTTGAGCCGAGTGCACCGACCAACGAGGGCGGGGAGGCGATCACTGAAGATCCGGCGAAAGCACGTCGCCAGGGCCGTGGTAGCTCCTCGCGCTTGCGGCTTGGCAGTCGAGATGATGAGAACGACGAGGGTGGGATAAATGTAAAGCGTCTTGCGGCATCAGTCATACAGAATGTACGACAGAGCGGCCTGCTGGCTTGCTTGCCAGCTAGTTGTCGAAGGCGGATTCTCGCAACCCAAGCAGGTCATTGGTGCTGCGGTGGTAGGGGCCCTGGGGCGCGATTCGTGGGAGGCGCGAACGCTGCTGCCCAGGCCGTATATAAGCGAGTCGGATCCGCCGCGAGCGTGCTGATCGGAAGCAATGAAGGACACACTGCAACTGACGGCGAAACGGACGGCACGCAAAGCCCAGGAAGTCGTGCTGCCGGAGGGCAGCGTCTTGAGCGGATTGACACCATGTCTTCGGTCGTCGCCGCGAACATGTTCGCCATGACTCCACGCAGTCTGGAGAGCGGGACGCCTCGAGGAGGCGACGGGAGGGAGGACGGCGCGTCTGTCGGTGGAGGTGCTATTGGTATAAATGCACGTGGCGGAAGAGGACAAGGATCTGAATGTGGCGATAGTAGAAGGATCAGCAAAATGTCCTCTGCTTCTGCGCTGTCCGCAGCTTCCTTAGATAGCGCGGGTGAGACAGGTGGCGACGGAGCTGGAGCAGATGCAGGGGCCGGGGGAGAAAACGAGGATACGCAGAGTATGGTGTTTTTCCGGGAATTGATCAATGCTGCTTTATTTCCGAGCGAGTGCGTTTGGTGCAGCATTGCCCTCCTCCACGCTATTTTGATGGGCCTGGAGCTGGAAACGCGAACGAACTACAACGGGGAGGGGTCAGACGCATCGGCGGGTCGCAGTGGCAATGATACGTGGCGGCCAGTAGAGCTTGCTTTCTTAGCCTTTTTCTTGGTGGAAAACTACATTCGCTACCTTCTTTTCATTCAGCTCGAGTACCACGGCGATTTAGTACTCACTTTGGGCATACTTCCGCTCCGGAAGTACATTCTGACCTCGACACTGATGCTGCCATGCGAAATTTGGTATCCGACTGTTTCGGTTGCGCGTTGAAATAGCGTAAAAGTGTACCAAGTACTTTAATTTTCTTGATTGAATTCTCGATCTTGATCAGACTTTCCTCCCTTTCAATATCATAGGTATTTCATTCGCTGCGATCCCTATGCGGGCTTTGATCTTTTTCTGATTTGCGTCGCCGGATTTGGTAACATTAGCATACTACCGTTTCGGCTTCCACTAGTGCAGTTTTTGCGGTTTGCGCGACACGATTTCGCGCGTGCGGACGAACTTTGGCTTCTGTTGCAAGGAATGCAATCGGCGGTGCGAACGCTCTTTTGGGTAGGTATTGGTGGAACCATCATGATCTACGTGATCACCATTTTCGGCATGCTCTTGCTCCGAGACCAGAACTTTCCAGGCGGAGAAGAATACTTCGGCACGCTCTCGAGAGGCTTCGTAACTGTGATGCAAGTTGCGACTTTTTTAAGGCCATTTTTTAGCAGATTTTATGTATTGGGAGAAAGCCTCTGACAAGATGAGTTCGATTTGTTCCCCGTAAAGTTTTCTCTTCTGTCGACCTCTAACGTCTGACGGCTGGTCGTCCGTAGCCAAGCCCATGGTAGATTCTGGGAATGTATCTTTCATGTTCTTCGCCTGCATCATTATGCTGATGAATTTTGGTCTTTTGAATATCGTGATTGGTATTTTTTGTGAGACAGCCTACGAAATACTGGACGAGAGGCGGAAACGCACAGATATGCGCACATACTCCGAAATGAGAGCAGACATGTCGAATCTGCGTTCAAGATTGGCGGAATACTTGAGCTTCGACACGGAAGGGGAAGTTTACATTTAAGAAGGAATGTGAATCTTCGACTTAAGTGCAACAACTTCATCTTTGAAATTTTATCTTTCACAGGGAAAGTTGGGATTATTAGACAGTGCAAAGCGCGAAAGCATGAAGAGTGGAGAAGATATATATAACTTTGAAATGGGTTTGATCGCTAATACAAGGACAGAAGACTCCTGGACAAGATGCTCACGATGAATCCGAAAAGGAGGACAACACAAGGGAACGATGGCGCATTAGGAGCACCTGGGGGTTCGTCTTTATGGAAAGGACTGTAGGGTTTTCGTTCCTGTACGTGCGGCCGTCCGAAGTTGACCTTGCTGACAAGGCACGAAATTTTCCTTCCTTTTGACGAGACAAAGTGACGATAGACTGATACGCCTGTCTTGAACATATTGCAGCTTGTCAATCGTACTAGAAAAACAATAAGTACAACAAACATGATCCTACATCTCCGAACAATCCTTGTTTCATGTAATGCCGCATTCCACATAGCGGGACTGTCGCACAAGGAACTGCAGGTGATTTTGGATACGTTGGATGTTGATCCCACTGAGCACGGAGAGCAGCAGATGGCAGAGTTCTTCACAGCCTTAGAAGCATGGCAGCGCCAGCAAGTGCGTGCCATCGATCTTTTCGCACTTAGGGTCTACAGCGAGGAACTTTTGAGACGTGTAACGCGGCTTCGTGAGTTACTCCATTCAGTGCATCGTGAGTACGGAAGGCACCTGCCAAGAATGGCCCACGATCTGCATAAAGCGAAGCATCAACTCTTATGGACGATTGGTGTGAGTATTTGTACTGCGTGTCTAGTTTGTTGTCAAAGAGGAGAGTGTCATTTTGTTCCAGAACGACGAGGGGCTTGGGACGAGATACAACTAGATTATTCTCGCAAAGGTACAACGTTCTTACTTCATAGCTGGAGCCTGCAAGGCTATGGCCAGCTTGGAGTCATTTTACCACCTTCATATGCGTATCCGAAAGTAGTAAAGCAAGACCGGTTCAAGAGTGCTATTCGGCGGACACTGATGGCGCAACGCATGTCCAAGGTGTTGGGTGCGGACCAGCACAAGAAGCTCTTAGACGAAGCAGAAGCGGACTTGTCTAAGTGGAGGGTACAGGTGCGGGAAAGCGACGGATTGCAAAGCCAACTCGGGCATGTATATTATGCTGCCTAAGTAGCTCGTCCAGTAAGAAAAAAACTAAATGGACTGGCATACCCCTTGTGCACCCCTCGTAGTCGACAACCAAAATTCACAACTCAAGATATAATAAGGGACTGTGCACGCAAATGTCGTCTCTAACATGATCTTGAAACCTCCGATCATCGGCGCGGTGTTCCAAAGGACGACGATGTTGAAGCGTCTTCTAGGCGACCAAGTGCCTCGGTTCTGCGAGGAAAGTCGCCGAAGTTGAACTTTCACAAGCTTGCGTCAGCTGCGAGCGGATCCCGGTCTCTGGATTCTGATGCCTCACAAGGTATTAGTGGTCTATTTAGTGGAAGTTTCACGGCAATGAAAGCGGCAAAACAACTAAAGCGCAGCGCAAGCGCGGCTTCAAGCAGGCGCGGAAGCGACGCGTCGGACCCTGGTTGCACACCGGCTAAAAAAGTTATGACTGGTTTCACTGTCTTGTTCTCTCTTTGAGTTGTGTGTTCGAAAGGTCGAGCCGAAATTACTGGGTAGTTTCAACGTCAACTATCCATTGGTAGACAACATTTCAGCCAGGTCGTTTCTGTCTTCATTGTTGCTGTGTCCCAGAAGCGCCGTGTCCTAAATGCGGAGGCACGGGCGGCAGAAGTTCCAGGTTTGGCGCCTACCGAATCGTGGCGCATGAAGGAGTGGGGTAAGCGAACACGTGCGGTTCAGGCTACTGAGTTTTTAAGGGCCGAGTTCCTACGTCGGCGTACCGAAAACCTGAAGCTGAAGCGCGAGGTACTGAAGATTCTACTGCGCTTTTCCATTTTGATTTCCTTCTAGATACGTAATTTCCTTGCGCTCACCAGTTAAGACCTTTCTGCATCATGATCAATGCTTTGAAAATACATGAAAGAGAGAGAGCACAGATTACCGGAATGGCGTACCCATCATTCTCCTAACATCTCATTAGCGACAAAGCGCCATAAATCTGACGTCTTTGGAAGAGCGGGCTGCAAAAAAGCGCGTACGCGAGGAAGGTACGCAAAATAACAAAGAACGGCGCATAGACGAAGCACGCAAGTCAATCATAACCGGTTCAAGTGGTGTTTTCTCTTCGCTTTTCGGAGGTGGCACCTGAAGATGTAGCCACCACGTACGCTGGCGTCGAGAGTCATGTCATACTAACAGTTATCAATCACGAAATGTCACACTCTTAGTCTGCTACATGTCAAGAACACCCGAAAAACTACTTTGCTAGCAAATAGAATACATGTTACTAGATTACAATTGCAATCTACTACCTGATTATGCCTACTGAATACTTGTTACGCTTAATTGGATCACCTATTTGAAAGTACTGTAAAATCATGAAGCTGGTGATATCAATGATTCCTTTTCCGTTGGTTACTTGCGCAATGCTTGCGTCGGCGCTCGAGGTTGGACTGCTACAGGATGAACAGACGATGCAAGTACTGCGTGTGGTCAACAAATAAAAGTCGTGGACCACCACGTCTTTGATTCAAGAAACGAGAAGATCTAAGCTTCTTCAGCAGGAGCATCGGCTTCGCTCGACCCAGTCTCTCTGTAGCCCTCCCGGTGTCCTTTTGTGCGAATATAGACAGTAAAAAAAAGTACTGAAAATACTGTCGAGATAGACGACTAATTCTTCTGTCCTTGCGTAAACTGGTTTGCAATTACGAAATGCCTACAATAATGTCAAAAAAGAGTCCTGCTTCAGAATTCTAACAAAGGATCAGGAAATGTGAGACACTGCCATGATTGAGTCTGACTTGTGTAGGAAGATGCGAAGATGTCGCTTTCTAGATTTTGTCCGGAAGCTGACTTTTACCGTGGGAAGTACCATTGTCGATTCTTCGATTGTTGTAAACGAGTCCGCGTCGCGAAAGTCAAACGCGCTGACTCCCGATGTTGTTGTGGAACCTACTTCCCCGGCTGAAGAGGGCCCAGGGCCCGCGCAGCCGTCGCAGCAGCCACAAGAAGATCAGGCTCAGGAAGTCGTGCGATCGCAGTCGAGCAAGAGCTTGTGGATTTTTGCGGATGCTGGTGGCCTTGCGCCGCATGCGATGGACGTCGACGACGATGTAGCTGTTTCGCTTCTTGTGTCTCAAGAGAAATACCGAATTGCAGGCATTACGGCGACGTACGGAAACGCACCTACGAGAGTGTGCTACGAGAATTTGAAAATTCTTCTTCATCGCCTAGAGGCTGCCCGAAAGCCGATGGGGATCCATTCCCGTAGACGTATCAACGACGAGGGAAGAACGCAGAAGCATGTACCCACCTTGCCAGAAATTCTCTATCGCGCAGATGAGTGCGCTCTGCCATTGCTGCCTGGCCTCTGTCGCGACTTCGGAGAAGAGGAGGCCGATGTTGAGAACACGAGCGATCGAGCATTCCTGCAACACCTACAAGCAAGCGACGCAAAAAGTGTAATAGTTGTTATCCTCGGCCCGACATCAGCGTTAACTGCCGCATTGCGTCGGGGCTCGCGGATGTCTTCGACATCTTCAACCAGCAAGTTCCAGATGCTGCACCTTTCGAAGATCGACTCTGTGCATTTCGTTGGCGGTAGCTTAGTTCCTGTGCATGAGCGGGATTTAGTGGAAGAGCACGTTTCTCTATTCTACCATTTAGGGGAAAGCCGTGCCTTTCTGGAGGACTTTTTGCATGGCATGCCGACGGTGAGGAAAGTGATGTATACGAGTCAGACACTAAACGAGGTGCAAGTTTACGATAAAGAACTCCTCTCAAGAATCGACTGCGGAGGCCAGCAGGCACGGAGACGCCCTAGTGTACTTCAATGCCAAAAGTCACCATCCACCGCATGCTCCAGTTCGAAGAAGTGTCTAGAAGAGGACATGTTCGACAACGAGGATGGCACGACAGGAGGTCGGGAAAATAGCACAGCACCTGTCCGAAGAAGATGTCGTGAGGATGCTGATGACTACCGAGTTGTGCAGGAAGATGCAGAAGTCCAAGAGGACCACGCAGAACATACAAGAGGAGTAGAGCTAACAACATCTCCAGACGAAGACAACTTGAACGCACCATATGATGAAGCCAAAAGGTCTCCTGCGACTCCATTTCAGTCCTATCTGTGCCCTTACGTTCCGACTCTGCTGCACGAGGCGGCAAAAGAGCGGTGGAAACCGATCTTTGGTCAAACTGGACAACTTTTTGACCTCGGAGTCGTTTTCGGCGTGCTCCATCCCGAAATCTTTGCAAAGTATCAACCTGCAGTCGTAGATGGCTTGTGGCCCTTTCGCATGCGAATTCTAGATAGCGTCGCGAGAAAGAACGCTGACATAATTTTTAGAGAAGACAGAGAGATTTATGGTGGCACGGGCAAGCAAGACGGCGTGACAAGTTTTGGAGTAGATGACAGAGAAAAGAGTGGTGCTGATCATCTGGAAGTAGTAGAGCAAGATGATCATGGCAAGAGCGACTCCAACGCTCTCTGGGTACCATCGCAGGCTAACAAATTTCTGTTCCGCGCACTCTTTCACGGCAGCATTCTCTTTCAAGACGACAGTGCATGTGAAGAAAGGAATGAAACGACCTGCGATCATGGTGGAGAGACGCGAAGAAGCATGGATAGTACACAACGAATGATGTTGAAACAGAAGATTAAAAAGATCCTCATTCCAACGGTTTATATTGCGAGAAATAGTAGCACGCGAGACGCAGCGCACGCCAGCGCCGGTGTTTTTTCGGAAAAGACAGCGACAAATGAGTATACTCGATCAACAGTAATGCCGTCTCCACTCCCACCTTTTGCTGTCCTTCAAAACGGATGCAGTTTCAACCTAATATTGCACTATCTTTGGCGACCGGTTTCAGCAGTCGTCCGGAATATCAGAGCGGACTGGATTGTCCTAATTAACTTGCGATCTATTTTGTTCTTAGAAGTGATGTTTTTGTCGCTGATGGTTCCACTTTTGTTGCGATTTGTCATTAGACAAATGGCCAACTACCCGTTCTTGTCGACGGTAAAGACGTAGAAAATAATCAATATCTCGTTGATTCAAGAAGTAGGGTTGGTCCCCTCGGGGACATAATCACGTCGCAAGAATACCACAGTATCGCTAGCCGCTTGTCAAGCAACTAACGAGTCACGCCAAGAATCAGAGGGCATGGGAGGTTTCTCGATTTCGTGCCGTCTATCGTTTTTGATGCACACATATTTCCTTCTGCTCCTCAGTACGTTTTCATTGAAATAACATTGATTCATTGTAAAAAACAATGTTTTCTCGTGCTTCTAATTTTATGATATTACTCAGCGCTGCGGATTAGTATTATGCATCTGTATCCTTTGTGTCATGTTCATCGATTACTCCTTAGAAAGTAACTTGAAGGGGTTCGTTGAAGCCGATTCTTATCACGCTTGATTTCCTTTTGACCATTCTCTATGATAGGAATAGAGGGGTTTTCGTGACTGTGTCTCCTGAAAGGAGTCTTTTCTTGACACAACAACTGTTTCATTCGCTATCGCGGATGCGTCAAAGATGTTGCGTTTGTAAAATCATAATGGGAAGCTGCTTCAGTGCGACCGGAGCAATATTTTAAGTCACGAACATGATGCTGAGCGTGGTTCCGTCGTGTATGAAATTCAGAGGCAATCAAGGGGGTACGCAAGCTGAACAAAGCTACAACTTTTTGATGCTAAGAACCTACACCTCTGGCCCATCTGGTTTCCTCTCGCTTGTGAAAGAAAACACTCCGAATGCTCGTATTTGTTCTTTTGTTTCCTTCCCTTTTAAAGACTTAATGTTGTTGGTCGAATCAGTTTCGGCGTTTTCATAGTCGTGAGCGCTCACCTCTCCGAGGCGGGCATGCCGAGCGTGGCCGCGTCTCGCATAGCGGTCTGTTGTCTATGATATTTTGCGTGTAGTCGTTTACTCACCAGGGGCAATCAAGAGTTGTTTGGCGACAGATGGCCAGCCGTTCTGGAGGCATGGCCCGTGCAAGATCGCAAGCCAGGGACCTTCTAACTCTAATATATGGGTTGGCCGTTGCCATGAGCAGCTCGAGGAGAGCATTACAAGGTGCCGGATGTATGATATAAAGTCTCTGCGACCTACGACTCGGCGAAACAGCTGTGAGGCGGCGGAGAACGAGGAGCCGGCGAAGAAGTCGCAGACAGAGGCCGCCACTTGTTTAATCCACCTTGAAACGCAATTTTGGAATGAGTATACTCTATGTATGAGCGTGTCGTCAGAGATGAGTACTCGGACTGAAGAATTCCGAGAATTTATCTGTGCTTCAAAGCGAGAACGTGGTTTAAGATTTGTCTCTGAGAGTGAGAAATGTGTTTGAATATCTGTCCCTCGGAGTGTGGAGTGTGTTTTAGTATCTGTCTCTGAGAACTGCGAAAAGCGTAATTTAAGCTCTGTCCTGAGCGAGCTAATCTCGTGGTATCTGTACGATGGATACAGCCTGTAATATCAGAAATCACCTGCGGTGCGCGAATTATGGAAGTCTTTCTGATTTCTGAAGTAGGTAATTCTGGTTCTGGCAGTATTGAGCAAGTCCTCTTAAAGTGTCTGCGCATAACGAAAAAACAGCGAAACTTTCATCCCGTGCAAGATTTTCGAACTTTATTTTCCCGCTTTTGTGTGCTTGTACAATATTCCTGAATTTTTATTTTTCAACTACAGCATGAGCAAGTGTCGTGTGTGAGTTCTGCTTGTGCTTGATAGGTTTTCATAGCTTTCCCCGCGTTTTCTTGAAATTCGCCAGCGCGTCTGATATTATCACGAATTCGTCGCTATCTTGTCCTGCGTACAAATGAGGTCTCTTTGAGGTATTTGAAGAAAGTTGTTGGCTCTAATATCGAATTCGGTTTTTTTTTG
Source organism: Amoebophrya sp. A25 (assembly GCA_905178165.1). NCBI lineage: Eukaryota > Dinophyceae > Syndiniales > Amoebophryaceae > Amoebophrya > Amoebophrya sp. A25. Next base: position 52,580 of record CAJINU010000064.1, read on the forward strand.
TGGTCGGATAACAAACTGAGTGATATCGTGTGATGATTTCTTATACTTTCTCCATCTATATACAGACATCATGACGAGTAATGGTACCGTAGGTCCTCCTGCGGCCGCGCCAGCAGTGCGAGTGTCCACGAGGTATGCGGCCAAGTCGGCGAAGGAGAAGGTCCATCATAAGCGCGTGACACTAGGAACCAGTGAGAAATCAGGAAAAAGTCGCCAACTCCCGGAGCAGGACCGTGTAACAAACACGGCGATTTATGTAGCTCTCCGCGTGCGACCGTTCAACACGCGAGAATTGGAGCACGTTGTTGAAGAGAATTTCTACACAGGCCCCGAGCGGCGCATTGTAACTTGTGAGTTTCAGACTCCAGCAGAAGGGTCGGGAAAGCAGGACATAAGCAAGACGCAGCTCGTGCTGTTGCAACCGGCCACGGGGCGCAGCTCGGAGTTCGCCGGTTTTGATACGCTTCTTGATAGCAGTGTGGATCCGGATGATCCTTTTCACTGTAACCAGCGCACTTGCTACGAGCGGTTGGGCCTGCCGCTCCTCAAGCAAGTGTTTCGTGGCTACTCAACCTCTCTTTTCGCTTACGGCCAAACGGGGAGTGGCAAGACGACCAGCGTGATGGGGGGAAGCGTGCGGGAAACCGAGCAGTGGGGCATTTATGAAACTAAAGCATTAGTAGAGACAATAAAAACGTCAGCTCTTCGCTTCTCCTGCGTTAATAACTAATTAATTTGATGCTAAATGGAAAGTCCAGTCGCTGATCATTTACTTTTATCCCGCCATACCCATTTAATATGGCACACTCATTTGAGAGTGAACAGACCGTTTTGGTAGCTACTGACATACGGTTACGGGGCTACCAACTTTCATTTGATGGTGCTGGGTACGGGTCTAGTATTAGTATGAGAGAGTAGTACTAGTATCCGCCACTATCGCTAGATAGGCACCGAGTCACCTTTTCTAAAGCCTTATTCCGCGGTTACTGGAGGACCTCTTTATTCGCCTGCGAGAGCTAGAAGAGCGCGATCCGAGGGCTGCCCCCAGGGATTCTCATGGGAGTTTTCCTCCGGGGACGAGTGCAGTGGTGAAGTGCAGCGTGATTGAAGTGTACAATGAGCGGCTGCGGGACCTTTTGCATCCTGCGGCCGCCGGGGGCGGAGCGCCTAAGATTGACGTGCGATGCCACCCTCAGCTGGGCAACTACGTCCCAGGGCTCACGCATGAGCTTGTGGAGAGCGCGGAGGCGGCGACGCGGTCTGTGGAATTCGCGCGCGCGCATCAAACAGTGGCGAGCACGCAGATGAACGCGAAGAGCAGTCGCGCACACACGCTTTTCTTGTTCAGTCTCGACTGGCACACTTCGCAGGCCACGCGCAATTCGGCCGCAATGCGCAAGAGCCGCAACAGCATGACAGCTGCGGTCTCCACAACGATCTGGATCGTAGATTTAGCCGGACGCGAGAACGAGAAAACGACTTTGGCAAGGGGCGAGCGATTAGTAGAGCTGGGATACATCAACAAAAGTCTCTTCCACCTCTCAACCTGCATTCAGGCGCTGGGTCGGGCAGCAAAGCACAGTCCGGATTATCCGAAATTAGGTCAAAAGTCCTCTAGCGCGAAAACGGGTAGCAAGGGTGGCAGTGCGCCACCCCATCCTCCGACGTCAGGTGGCTACGAAGGGCGCGCGAATTTCCGTAACTCTAAAGTGACCATGCTACTGCAAAACGCGCTGAGCGGGAATTCCCGGACCTTTATGTTAGGTACGCTGACGCCCGCGGAAAGCGGGTACGACGAAAACCTGGTGACGCTGCGGTTTGCAGCCACGGTGAAGAACATTCGCACCCACGCGAGTCGCACGGAGACGGTAAATAAGGATGCAACCGTGCGCGCGTTGGAGCAGGAAGTGGCGGAACTGCGCGCAGATCTTGCACAACAGCGCAAGTTTGCCGGTACAGACCAGGAGGTTGCCGTCTTGCACGAGTCCTTGGACGCCGCAGAGGCGGCACTCGCACAGCGTAATGAGAGTTTCGAGGCACTGGAAAAACGCGCGAAGGAATTGCAACATGAACGGAGTCGGGCCTTGTGGCGACTGGGAATGAACGCACACGCGCTCGACATCACTGGAATTGGACATTCTCATAGGCACAGTGTCGATCACGATTCAAAGAGTGTAACGCAGTCCCAGTTGCGTCCGATCATAGGAGGAGCAGCGGAGCAAGCCAGTGTTTTCTCTGCGACAATGCCTGTGGCCCCGTGGGTGCCGCAACCCCCGCTGTTGCGGTCGGAGCATGCCGATCCCAGCCGCTGTGGGGTCTTGCAGTACTCACTCGCGCGTATGCGTTCTTTCTACTTCGGGGACAGTTTAGAGGCGTGTCAGACGGAGGCGAAGCGCAGGGACGAGTTCGAGGTGGTCGCTGGTAACAAGGACGCGCAGCAGGGCCCACCAGGCAGCGCCGAGGGGCTAAGCAATTGCGCGGAGTTGCGCGGTCTCGGCATGGCGCCGACAACGGTGAGGGTTGCGCGGTGTGTGGATCAAGGAGAAAGCCGGAGTGCGGTAGAGTTGACAAGTTCCTGTTGCACCATGGACCTTGCTTGCGGTGACAGAAAAACAGAGGTTTCCACCTCCCTCGTCACCGTTACGCGGCTGGACGAGCGCGCTGAAGTCAGGGTGAACAATTTGTACTTGGCAGTGAATGAGGAAAGTGAGCCCTTGAAGCACGGGGACAAGATCACGCTGGGTCGGAGCTACGTATTCCGCGTGTACTTGGACAACACAACCCCGTTTGCGGAAGCCGAGATGACGCACACGCCGCGCGGACGGCGCAGCATGTTCGCCACAGCGGAGGAAACGGCTTCGGTTCTGGAAAAGTTAATGGGCGCCAAAGCGTTTGGGGATACGTATCTACTGCATCAGGCAAAGCACTTTGTTAGCACGTTGCGCAAGATGAGTATTGACCACGAAGAGAAGGTCCGCAAATACCTGTACGAGGCAGTCAAGGTGCACTCTCTTGTCGCTGAGGCGCAGGAAATCACCGATTTGATGCGTCCCAATGAGCGGCTGCAGTTCGCGCTCGTGCACAGCGCACCCGTAGTCTACTTCGGCTTTCCGGAGGAGTCCTTTCTCCCCGGTTTGTGTGTCCGCGTTGCGCGCAAGGTCACGAAGCCCGAGCATAAGTGGCGGCGAAGCTCGAGCTTACACTTGGCAGCCCGAGGGGAGCACCTGTCCGAAAACCTCACGGCGCCGCTCAATTTCGAGCACCACCACCACAGGCGTGATTCAAAAGCCGAGTTGATGCCAGAGACCCTCTATGTTTGGACGGTATCTAAATTTGTGGCTCGTCTAGACATGATGCGCGACCTCTACCACACATGGCAGCAGCACCGTGAGGTCTCGGTCGATCTCACGACGGACCCTTGGGTTGAAGCTGGGCCGGTTGAAATCGAATTCTGGTTGGAGAAACATGCCGCACCGCTGAGGGCACGCGTCGAAGGTACATATTTGAGTGTTACAACAACATTTACCCAGGAGCGGTATGTCAGGAACCAAAGCTAGACTGTCCTTAGTACATCGTTCTTTGATAAATTTTCCGTACTAATTGCTCATCATCACGCTCCTATGCTGGTTTTATCAAGTGTCGGTGTTTATGAATATGGCCATGGCACCTGCTCAGAAGTTCCAAAATAGATCACGTAACATTTGCAACAGAGCTCGAGCAGAAAAGCGCAGGTCAGGATGGAGCACCCAGATCGGAGAGTCAGCAGGCAAGTGTTACTGCGCTGCAGATACGGTCTTCTACGCCGAAGGAGTTGAGCGTTGTAGAAATTGAAACGGAACCGATTCGGGAGGCTCCGCGCTTACCCAGTGGTGCTGAGCCGCAGATCAATCCGCGAATGCTCACGAGCAGTGTTGAGCCGCAAAAACTACATGAAGATGCAGTTGATGACAGCGCAGAGGCTATAGCGGATTTGAAGCGGCAGCTGGCCGAGAAAGAGGCGGCGCTCAAGAGCGAGGTAGAAGCAACGGAAGCTCTGAAGAGAGCACTAGATGAAACCAAGAAGCTTCTGGGGGGCGCCGTGGACAGTACGGGTGATGCCTTGAGGGCTGAAGCTGAAGCGCTGCAGGCGGCGTTGAAGCGCGAGGCCGACTTGAGGAGCACAGTAGAGCGGGAGAGGGAAGCGAAAGAAGAGGCCAAGCAGGCTTTAGAGGATGACATCAAACAGAGGGAGCAACTTCGCTTGCTCCTGGAGGGCCAGGAGCAACGGCAAAAAACGGAGAAAGCGGCTCTGGAGAGAGAAAACACTAGGATGAAAAAGGAAAACGACAAATTGACCAAAGAAAAGGCGCGTCTTGTGGCTGAAAACGAGCGGCTGGTACGTGAGAAGCGCGATGCTTCTCAACTCCGGCGTAGTGAACACGGAGCCAGTGCGCAGCTTCTTCGATGTATGGAGCTCTCGAAAGCGAATCAGAAAATGCTGGATGAGTTTCTACACAATGAAGTACCCGAGGCGGAGGTCAGCCAAAAGATGGAAGTAGACCTTAATGCCAACAGCGACGAGCAACGGAGAACCAGGGGGACCACGTCAAGGAAGAGTGCATCTCGTATAACAACGAGTCCAAAAGAACAGAGTACTCAAAAAACGAGCCCGAAAGAGCATAGTACTCGCGCAACGAGCCCAAAGCAAAAAAATCGAACCACGGGCGCAGACCAAAGTATTCGAATTACGAGTCCGAAGCAGAGTACTCGAACCAGCGATGCGAACCAGGGCACTCGAATCACGGGCGCGGAGCAAAGAATTCGAACATCGAAGGCGAAGCAAAGTACGCGAACAACCAACGCAGATCAGAGTACCCGAATGGCGAGCCCGCAGAGTCAAAATCGAGTATAGCACGTGTTACCTCACCAAACGCTTTCCTTGTCTTTTACCCTATTCGACGATAAACCAAGAGTTCATGCGAGCCCGAGCTAAAAATTTGCCATGTTGCTTTGCGTCTAGAGTAGACTGAGAGTTGCAGAGTCAAAGCTGTAAACTATGATGGAGAGAACGAGAGCAAAAATGTGAGCCCGCAATTTTCAGATCCTCCCCAGATGTCTCTATGTTGAAGAAACTGTGCTTGCATTTTCCTGTGGCAAAAACTATGTCCTGCTTGCAGCAAAGCGCAGTTGATATTGAGGCTGGCACAGGCATCACTTCGATACGGATATGAACTACGTTTTTTTCCCCTCCGATCGTAGACATGGACATTGCTTTTGCTGCTGGTCGGCCTTCACCGAGGATCGGGATTTCCAAGAGACTGGACTTGTTCAGCTTGTTCCATGGGCACTCAAATGTATGATAGTTCAAGCAGTGCTGAGACTTCGTTTCTAGTGAATCAGGCAAAGTGGCTTTTTACTTGCTTGACGTCAGAGGAGAGCGCGGTACCAAGTAACGAATTCTGTGATAATTGGCCCTAGTCAGTGCCCTCAACACGCGTTTTTCTGACAATTGTCTGTGACGAGATCTGCTTGAGTCTTGGCCAGTTGAATCTGTTGTGCGAGTAAGTTGAGAGAATGAGCCCCTGAAGACACCATCAAGCTGGGTGGCTATCGGTGAAGTCTGACACGCGCGCCGTCTGTCATAGAGAGAGAGAGAGAGAGGAAGAGACTCAGTCGAGAGTGAGAGTCTCAATACTTATCCGAATTATTCCCGCCATCTGTGTTCCCTGAGGTTGAGAGGATCTATCGGTTCAGAGTGGTTTGAGATACATATTGCTAAGTAGGTTTTCTCCACTTTGTAGTGTGTGAGGACTGTCGTGCGTGACGAAGATCCGAACGACTGCGTGGAGAGAATTGTCGAATTGCGACTAATCTGTGTGACGCTCTTTCCGTGCCTTATAATTATATCTTCATGCTTAACTGGTTAAAGCCAAGCGAAGCACTTAAGGGTTTGTGTATGGTAAGCTAAAGTTTGATTGTCATCCGAAATGACGCGCAGAATCTGTTATCCCACCTTCATGTAGTACTTTACCCGCCCTTAGAAGTCTACTCGCTTCTTCATTTCGCTCCAATTTTTCGTCCAAAAAAAGACCGGTCTGTTCTTTCCTTCCTTTGTGCTAGGAAAGTTCCTTAGTTAACAGAGGAGACGCAGAAAGAAATTCTTATCTGATTATGATTTTCCTTCACTCTGTTTCGCTAGAGAGTGGTCTTCAGCGTAAGAGGACGACGATATCCATGATAAAGATAATTTAGAGATTGAGAAACTTCGGCGTTCTTATCTGAGCATCATCTATATTTGCTTCTGTTTCGAACCAACTCGCTCTTTTGGAGCGAATTGAGTATCTGACTTTATCCTTGTTTGATGTGGGAGTTCATTATTTGGATTTTCCTTTTCGATCAGTATTATCTTCCTGAAGTCATTTCATCGATTTGTTAATATCGTTAATTGTCTCGGTCTCCAAGAGCAGATCATTTAGCTATCTCGCAGGTTCTTTTTTGCTCTCCGCGATCATGGCAGCCAAAGCTCCAGAAGAAGCGGCGAAGGGCAATGCGTCTATCTACGTCGCGTTGCGTATTCGGCCTTTCGTACCTCGCGAGCAGCTTGCGCATGAAACAAGAGTGCTGAACTGCTCTAATGGGCAGCTACAGTTGCAGAATCCTCATGGTGGGCAAGTCAGCGGGTTTACGGGCTTCGACGAGGTCATGGACTCTAGCGTGGATTCCAGCGATCCTTACTACGCGGATCAAAAACTGGTAAATTTGTAGATATTTCTCTATCGATGTAGTTAATTTACTAGAAGAACTGCGTCGATCCAAAGCTGCATTTACTCAACAATTTCGAATAAAGTCTAATCATGAGACGATGTTACGTCAGAATCTACCACGTCGACGTCGTTCATGTACGACAGAAAGACTATTGATGCGTCATTTGCTCGCTTATCACTCGCTCACTAGACCGGATAATGTCACTCTTTTTTCGAAGTTCGGTAGCAGGTTTTGTTTGAATGAAATAAAGGCTACTTCTTAAAAGCATCAGGAAATGAACTAGCGCATTCGAGTTCCAATGTATCATTACTGAGGACGGAATCACTGTTTGACCTTTTCGATTTTTCCTCCAGGGCAGGATGAACAGCGTCGTGGGATCTGTACTACCAAACTCACTCCGTCTCATGCATTGTGCCATAGATTGAAAGTAAGACAGCAGAAGGGGAGCCACGACGCATGAAGCATAGCCGACTGTCGTGATTTATTGCCTTGTTATGCAATATGTTGCGCCCTTAGAAGTTATTCCTATCACATTTCGTCTGGCATTTAGTATTCCCACTTGCATCATACTCAGGTGTACGAAAAAGTCGGGACCCGTATTCTAAACCAAGTGCTGGACGGATACAGCACGGCGCTTTTTGCCTATGGGCAAACCGGGAGCGGCAAAACCACGAGTATCATGGGCGACGTAGATTAAGGCTCGAAGTAGAAGAACTCTATAATTTTATTTTCAAGGCATATAATCTTGCTTGGTGTGTCTCTAGCTATCGATGTGATAAATTGTCTGAGAGAGTGTGATAAAAAGAGACTGGACCGACCTCCAAGATTCTGTGTTACGAAAGGTGGATTTCTAGAGTACACAATTTCTAATGTGAGGACGATGAGCAGTTGGGCATTCTTCCTCGTTTACTGCGCGCGCTTTTCGAAGAAACTAAGAGCGACTCGAGCCGAGTGGTGAAATGCAGTGTGCTTGAGGTGTATAACGAAAGACTACGCGACTTGTTGATCCCAAGGGGGGACGGGAGCAAGGAGCCAGCAAAGCTTGACATCAGATGCCATCCAGAACTGGGGAACTACGTACCTGGCTTAACTTATGGCGCAAAAACATGTCAATAATTGTATGTTCGACCTAGAAACTAGTAATACTTCAATAAAACAGGAGCTTCTTTTCAATGGCAAAAGAATGTTATTGGTAAATACCGCCCCAAGAATATGATGTCTAGCATAAATCACGTTGAGAGCGCACAGCGCATTTCTGACATGATAGAAATGAGTGGTACAACAATAAGACCGATTAGCCTTTTCCACTTGGGTTTGGTCAAAAAAAGTGCAAATCTGTTTTCATCCTTAACTGGATTTGATTTTTCACAGCGAGATTGGGTACATCAATCAATCAATAGCAAGTCTGGGAAAAAGACAAGCTCTAACTCGGGCAGGAACTCATCGGGGGAGTGAAGGATGCAACTCGCTGCATCGACTTCGCGCGTTTGAATCAGACTGTCGCTGCTACGCAAATGAACGCCAAGAGTAGTCGTGCGCACACGTTGTTCAACTTTATTATGGAGCGGAATGCCGGAGCGAAAGCCGCACCCGTGACGAAGATCACCACGACTTGGTTCGTGGATTTGGCAGGGCGTGAGAACGAAAAGACCACACTGGCGCGTGGAGAGCGGCTCGTGGAACTCGGCTTCATCAACAAAAGTCTCTTCCACCTGTCGAACTGCATCCAGGCTCTTGGTCAGGCAAGCAAAGGAAGCGCGAACTACCCAAAAATTAAGGGGTATCAGGCCTTCGAAGGCAAGGTACTAGAAATGACTTTTAGCTGTTATTTGCCAACGAAATGAACAATTGTTGTCGTTCAGGTTCTGCTAGATCCTAAGCAGTGATCTGTTTGTGTCACAAGATGAGGGTTGTTCACTGCCCTCGCTAGGACATGCGGAAATGACCCTCCTCGAGGCTAGAGTATCACCACAGCGTCATGTAGAAGTCGAATCCTCTGTATGCTCCCTATTTAATGAAGACGGTATCATCTTTTCAATGGTTCTCATGTCGCCGTGATGCTTATTTATCATCTTCATCGTATTATACGTATTTATGATAAATAGCGTATGTTTAGCACAGCGACATCATTCCACTTACTTAGGTGAATTTCCGGAACTCGAAGATCACCCTTCTGCTGCAGGAAGCACTAAGTGGCAACTCGAGAACTTTTATGCTTGGGACGCTTTCCCCTGCCACCTCGGCTTTCGATGAGAACGCGGTCACTCTTCGATTCGCGGCAACCGTAAAAAACATCAAAACACAGGCCACCAAAAAACAAGACAAGGGGGAAGTAGCCGTCGCTGCATTGCAAGAGGAGGTAGAACGGTTGCGGGCGCGCTTAGTCGAAGCTCAAAAAAACAACTCTGGTACCCCTTTTTTCTGTATCCGCAAATAGAATCATTAAATATATGATACTGAATGAATCAGTATCACTGGCAAGGATTGGGAATCGATGGGTTGCTAACGATACCTCATTGAGATGACCGCTATCATAGAGGATAATATTTTTTGGACAAACGACGAGTCTTTTAGGTCTGATCTTTTTTCGGTTTTTGTTTTTTCTAGTTAGGTCTGCTCCACCGAATTTCTTGGCAAAAAGATTTGTTTGAAGGCTGTTTTGCTTACATTTAATTCTGTATGGGCGTTCGTTCCGTGTTGCATGGTAGAAGATTTGAGTGCTAGCGCGAAAACGGGTATTTAATAACTGTTTGCTGACAGTAGAAGTATGGGAAAACGTTCCCTCTCTCTCTCTCTCTCTGAAACGCCATGATGATGAAGCTTCTAGTGTTTACAGTGAGAACTAACTTGATGATGATGAATTATCGGAAAGTGATACATAAATTACAGAAATTCGTGTGACGGAGGACCTGAGCTGTCTGCACGAAAGTTTGGAAGCAGCCGAGGAAGCTTTGCAGCAGAAGACGAAGAGTGTGGAGGAGTTGAAGCTTCAGACGGACCGGTTGAAAAAAAGGCAGGTTGCGATGATGCTCCGCCTCGGCGTCGCGAAGGACCGCGCGAATCGGTTGGCGCAAAGGAACAATCGGCTGCCGTTTGTGAGCAGCGAGCACGCGGACGCAAGCCGGTGCGGCGCTTTAGAATACTCACTGGCTCACCTGGACTGCTGGTACTTTGGAGATTCGCGTGCCGCCTGCGAGGCGGAGGCGCGCAAGCAGGACGAGCTGGCGACCTTCGATGCCGCGCACGAGCACTTGTCTTTTGTCTCCGAAAAATGCACGAACTGTGTTGAGCTTCGGGGCTTCGGAATGGCTCCGCTTACGGCGCGGCTGAGCAAGAAGCACGTGCCTCACCCAAGCAAGTCTCCGGCAGCTGCTAGGCCGTCGTCAAGTAGCGCCATCCCGGAAGAGCGCAGCCTAGCGACGGTAGGTAATGCGGACTTGCACGTAAAGCCGGAGGAGCCGGTCGGTAGCAAAGAGCTCCGGATCATGCGGTTGCACGAGAAGGCCTGCGTCATGGTGAACAACGTGTCGCTCCGTGTGAACGAGGAGAGCGCGCCGCTGCGGCACGGCGACAAGATCGTGCTGGGAAAGAGCTTCGTCTTCCGCGTCTACATTGACAATGCCGAGATAGTAGGGGACGAGGAAATGACGCACACACCGCGCAACCGGAGAACCATGTATCAAACGCCGGATGAGATGAAAACTGTACTTGCGCAGTTGCTTGGGCCCGAGGACTTTGCGGACACGTTCATGCAGCACCAGGCAAAGCAGTTTCTGAGCGCCTTGCGCAATGTGAGCATTGACCACGAGTCCAAGGTGCGAAAGTACCTCTACGAAGCCGTGAAGCTGCGCGCTTTGGTCGAGGAAGCGCAGGAAATCACAGACAAGATGCGCGCCCAGGACGGTTTGCGCATTGAGCTGGCGCACTGCGGACCCATAGTGTCGTTCGGCTACGCAGAGGCCTTTTTGCCAGTGCCATTAGTGCGTGTGGCGCGCAACGTGTCCGACGCGGCGTGGAAGCGGTGGCGCAAGCAATCCTCGGCGCACGTGAAGGCGAACAGCGAGCACATCTCGGAGAACCTGCACGCCCCACTGGACTTCGACCATCACCACCACGAGGAGCAGCTTGATGCCATCGATGAAACGCTGTTCGTGTGGACGACGTCCAAGTTCCTAGCCAGGTTGGACATGATGCGCGACATCTATCACGCGTGGCAGGAGGGACACGAAGTGGTAGTGGACCTTAAAAACGACCCCTGGGTGGAAGCAGGACCCGTAGAAATCGAGTTTTGGCTCGATAAGCACACAGCGCAGCTTCATCACCAGATAGAAGGTACTTAACCGGCTGGCAGTGCTTTTTGTTGCAGTCTGTCTTGTTTGATCTTATATTTACAAGGGATGGCTGCCTTTGGTTGCGTCCGGGAAATCAATATTGGAACTACTGTAGCCAAATTATCCTTTTGGTTCGCTACTAGTCGTTTTTCGCCTCCGAATAGTCGTCGTTTTATGTAGCATAGTTCCACTGCTGTAAATCGCATATACTTGTTGTTGTTAGGAGGTCTTAGGCTACTCCCTTCAACCAACATGTACTTGTTAGGAAGTAAAGCAGTTTTGCTGACCTCAGGAGTAGAGAGATCTTTCTTTTTCGAAATGAATTGATGCAGATTTGCGGGCACAGGCAACTGAAGTGAAGCAGGGCGAAGAGAAATCAAAATCGAGAGTAGAAGCAATGGAGTCGGAGCGCGATAAGGCCTTGGCGGAGGTGAAAGAAAAGGACGCTCAGATTGCGCGGATGCAGTCTGTTTTCGACAAGGAAACGAAAGAGAAGGCTGAGACCTCTTCCTCGACTGAAAGCAGCTTGCGTGTCGAGCTCGCACGTCTGAGTGTGCTGGTCGAGCAAAAGGACCGCGAGCTCGAGACGCAGCGGCAGCAGCAGTCGGAGGCGGCGTTGCAGAGCGCCAAACAGGCGAGCGTGGAGCGTGCCAACTTTGAGGCTGCCCTGCGCAAAGCCCGCGAGGAGCATACGCAGGAAGTCTCGGACACGCACGAACAGCTGTCGGACAAGTTCGAGACGGAGCGCGCGCGTACCGAGACCGCGCATGAGGTGGAAAAAACGAGTTTGCTCCAACAGGTGGAGGAGCTGAAGCAGCAGGTGGCCGTTGCGCAGCAGCGAAACGACACGGAGCTGCAGCTGGAGCACGAGCGGCTCGCGCAGCTGCAGAACGAGATGAAGGCGGAGCGCGCGGCGCTGGCCGAGCAGACGCGGCGCGAGATGGCTCAGCTGAGAAAGGTGATGGACGAGAAGGAAGCCCGTTTGGACGCGGAGAAAGCCGCGCTGGAGGGCGAGCGCGACAAGTTGTTGGCGGAGAAGGACCAGGCGCTTTCCAGCATGGAGTCGCGGCACGCGGACCGGCTCGCCACGCGCGAAGCAGAGCTTCAGGAGAGAACAAAGCGCATGGAGACGTTGGCGGCCAGCGAGCGCGAGTTGTTGAGCGAGAAATTGAAGCGGGTGGAGCGGGAACGTGATTCCGCACTCGGGGACGCGAATCGCGCAGCAGCTGAACGGGACGCGGCCGTGGCCGAAAAGACGCACTGCGAGGAGCTGCTCCAGCAAGGCCAGGACGGTTCGGCGGCACAGCTGAAACGGTGCATGGAACTCTCGTTGGCGAACCAGAAGCTGCTCGACCAGTTCTTCACGAAGAACTCCGGCGACAAAAGTGGGAAACAGAAAGAGCAACTCATGTCACAACTGTCTAAGGCCATGAGTAATACGAACAATGGCGGACGACCACAATCGAAGGGCAGTAAGTCCTCTGTGCCTAGCACCGGCAAGCCATAGTCTCGACAAAGTTCTACACGCGTCCTGCAGTATGGTCGGGACGGAATCTGCTCTGTTTTCCTGCGGCTGCACGAAGTAGACAACAAAGTAGAAGTAGGACTGGACAGTGCGCAAAAGCGCAAGGAGTTGGAAGATGGACGAGCATCAGTCGTTTTTGTACTGGCGCTCTTCAGGTCTCCGCTTGTAGCTGGAAAAAACACTCCGTCAGGGTAGTACATCTTCAGTTTGATGTCGTATAAACGGGATGAAAGTGAAATGTACATAATCTTCTTTGGTTAGGATTTCGGGCAAGCTCACGAACTTGTAGATTAGTCATTTGGCGCGGGATGACTAGCACTATTGCAGCTTTGTTCTATTGTTTTATTTCAATGTAACCTCCTTTTTTCCAAACACACCAAGAAAACACCTTAGGCCAAAGTAGCAGAGCAACCGCAGCAGACTCGGTTGTTGCAGCTCCTGTTGAACAGTGTCGTGACATCATGAAATATAGGGTTAATAGTACATTGTCTATCTAATCAATGTAATCACGCATGGCTTTTCTGGTCTGATGAGATGATATTTTCTAATGAGAAGTTCAATGATTTCTTCCATAGCGCACCTTCCCGATTTCATCAAAGTCAAAAACCATGTTGCTTCGATGTCCAAAAAGAGTGGTAGTTTCGATATTTTCTCGTTCTCGTGGCTGTGCTCACCTGGAGAAGCATGGGGTCTAGTGCTAGATCGCATTGTATCGGTAATCTCGTTTGGTGAAAATCGGAAGTATTTCGTGTGCAAGGATCAGGCTTGTTTCGCTGTCAGAAAGTAGCAAGTTGTAGAGAGTTTGGTTATGACAAAAATCGAGAAACTCGGCACAGAAAATGTTGAGAGACACAGTGGGAATTAGAAAAGCTTCATCTGTTTTTCAGACACTCGTTGAGAGTTGCAGTTTTGTCGCCTGCACAAAAGCAAAGGGCAATGCATGCATTAGCGGTGGTCATAGTCCCAACTTCTTTCCACAATCCAAAGATCTTCTAGGAACAACTGTAGGCCAATTCTAGAAACAACTGTAGGCCGTTTTGTCAGTCAATATGTCTTAGTCTTGGTAGATATAAATTCAGAACTATTTATTTTTTGCTTCTCAGACAGTAGTCTGAGACTGGTACGAGAACTAAGTTTTCAGGATAAGAAAAAGAAAATATCAAGATTTTGGATCGATACGAAAATATCAACATCTATTGTTGTACTTGTAATAAAGAGAGCAAATTTATTTGTAATTCAAGTCTGGCTTTTTGTTTTTGCCTTCTTATGCATGATGAGTACTCGTACTACTGCTTATTGATGGTATAATGATTTTTGAGAATATACTTCTTCTGTGGATTCATTGATATTTCTTTCTTCTGATTTGTAATGCCTTTCGGAAGCAATAATCTTAAGCCAAGTCATCTGATCAACATGTCGCAACAAGAAAGCGTGACAACGTCGTTCGCTCAGACAAAAGCACCGGGTGGCGCGGAGGATGACGTGAGACTTCGGGTAATTACTTTTGTATCCGTTCATCTCAATCTGTGGACAAGCTAGCTTATTGTCGCACAACTAAACCCATGCATATTTTCCACTCCACATGATGCCTCGACATCATTCTCTTTGTCGTTCTCTTTGTCGTGCATGAAGTTGTAGAGTTTGTTCGCATATGACCAAAACTGACATACAGGATTCGGTGTATGATCCAACGATTGATCGCTGGTTTAAAGCGCGTGCGGAAGAATACAACGCAGACTATGAGGCCCGGAAGAAGAATCTTGACGATGTTAATGTCGCGCGACAGCTGCAGGGGCTCAGTAACAATTATACATCATTCTCAGTCTATGAGTGTTGGGAACCACCTCCTAAAAATTGTAATATCATTACATCCACGAATATACGACTATAACAATTATCACGAAAATTTTTGACATTACGTTTGTAGGCATCATGCAAAAGACATGAAGTTGATGCTTTTCTTCTTTATTTGCTCATCTTGACGTTGCCCACTTATTGACATATCTTAAGCATGAAGTACTCGAGGTTTCCTGTTGACCTTCTTTCATGCATGCAACTCTTTACTCGAACTATGTGTGTGTCGTTTGATTCTGTCCCATACCTATCTAAGCCACAATAAGGTGCAGCGGAAACTACGGCAATAGAGGGTCCTCGCGAGACGGCGAGGCGTTTACTTGAGTTTGCGGATGTAGGAGAAGGCAACCCCTTCGCGGGTCCAGAAGCCCCTTCGCCACCGATACATCGCGGAGTCTTGGTTCAAGATGCTGAGGACAAAATGGGAATAGTGTATTTTTCCTCTATTTTGAACAATTTAGTTTCTGAATATTTCTTCATTTATGCTTCTCGTTTAGAAATCGGTACTTTCTATCTTGTCGTCTTGATTAGGGGAGTCTCCATGGAGTATCCATCTGATGCATGTGCTTTTTATCTGGGACCAATGCGCCACTCCAGTGTAGTACTTCTAGAGCAAATGAATCAGTGGTCGTTTACCTTATCACTGGTAACATCAAAGAGTTGTTTGCTATGTTGACGTCCACATTCTAATCTTGATGAGGGTATGTCTTAAAACAAGTTGAAATTTTGAGTTGCTCTCGTCCCATGTCAGGACCGGCGGCGGAGGAGGTGAGTCTGTCGAATACGTCAAGTGTTTTAAAGGGACACAGCGTGTTGCTTGCGGTGAAGGTGCTGCCAACGGCGACAGGAAGGTGTGTGCAGCTGGTCTGGATGGTATCAGAAGTTTGAATTTCTGATCCCTCAACAGGGACTTTTCATTTGGTCTAGGCAAACCAATCATGTGATCATGATTATCGAAAATGGTGCTCAAAGTACGTCCTTGGTTGAGTAAGTGCGAACTATTTTGAATATGATGGTATAATCTATTTGGATCGTCGCCTTTACTCAGGAAGCAAAGCAAATAAAGTACAGGCTTCGATAATCTTCACTTCTAGTTGGTAGGTACAATGAAAAGTGCGGTGAAGAAGATACTCTTTTAGTCCTGCGGGACGAAATATCTGTATGGAGCAGGGGAGCAGACTGTCTACCAACTGAATACAAAAGATGAAAATATGAGTATCTTTTTGCAACTACTGACAGACGACTACAAATGACTTTGTTTTTGCCACTCACAGAGCCGACAGCGGTAGTCGCTGCAGTTGCTCCGCAGGGAGTTTTCGAGGATATCAGTAAGTCCGATACTGAAGTGGCCTCTCGGAATCCGGGTAGCAGCTCAGAGCAGCCTGAGACGATCATACCGTCAGGAGCCGCCTCGATGACGAGGGTGGAGGAAAATAGATCCGAGCGAGATGAGCATCGGGACAAGCCTGGCGAACCAGACGACAGTCAAAGAGGCTGCGAGAACGGTGAAACCAGCTGTTCTAGACGATCGATCTCACCGCTCCCGGAGACTAGGCGTGACGCTGGAGCAGCATCACCGCAAGCAGAGACTCGAGAAGCCGCTGATGCTAGTAGCAGTAACCAAGCACCAGTAGAGGAGGATGCGGCCGCGGTGTCTGCACTGTCAGGGTGTGACGCGTCCTCATCACTTCATAGTGGCAGTTTTCCAGACGTCGTGAGCGAGAATACTGCGACCGCAGACGCAGGTGCGAGCGCAGTCGTGAAAGACAACGACAATAGAGTGGATGCAGCAGATGAATCGAACAACACTGGGACGGCAGTGGCGCACGACTCGGATACGGTAGTGGCACACGGCACCAGTGCTGCAGTGTTGAAGGAAGCTGGGGCGGCAGTAGCGAAGGACATCGATGCTGCACTGTCGAAGGACACTGTCGCAGTAGTAACCGACGGTACTGATGCTGCTGTATCGAACGACACACTAGAAACCGCACTACCTGACAAAACCGATTTTCCACTATCAAAGGACGCCGGTTCTTCGGCAAGATCGTCAAGCCCACTGGCAGACGAAGCGACCGATTCTTGTCAATCTTCGCTTTCAGCGGCGACTGCGAGGGTAGGCGGAACCGGGGAAACTACAAGCGCGTCAAGTAACTCAGTAGACGGTGTTGGGAAGGAGAGTCCAACCTCCAGTGGCGAGAGCTGCTCAACAGCTGCCGAGGACAGCGCTCCAGAAGACACCTCTCAACGAAATCACAATGAGGATGACCTGCGGGTGAAGAAGACCGCAGAAGGGAAACAAGCGGACGATGGTAGTACGAAATGCGAAGAGCAGAAGCAGAACAACGCCGCGGGAGACTGCCAGGTGCAAGCGGGTTCTACTCCTTCCTCTAGCAGTTCGTCTCCAGCTGACGAAGAAGAAGTGCCTTCAATACCGGACACACAGCGTCCTGTCTCTGCGGATGCACAGAAACTTTCGAGCAGTGAAAGCGTTTCGAGAAGCAGCAGTAGCAGTAGCTCGTCATCAAGCGTCACAACAGGTCCTCGAGCCAGTACGCAAAGCGATGCAAGAACCGGGACGCCAGCGAAGGAACAGCCGTCTAGTGTACCAGTGGCGACTCCAGGCGCGGAAGGGTCTGGAGCGGGTGGTCGAACGATAGAAAAACACGCTTTGACACCGCCAAAAGTTGCTGCGTCTGAAAATACATTATCGAGTCAAGGATCCACTGAGTCTTCACGAGCGGTTGTCTTAGCAGGGCAAGGTACTACTTGTAACTGACGTAGCTGATTTGTCATTGTCTAGTACTAAAAGTACGACTCATCTTGGATTTGAGAACGAAGATGTACTAGGAAATGATCACCGTTTGTCTCATTCGACACTTTCTTGCTTCATGTGAATTCGGCGTCCAATAAATTTTGGACAAGGTTCAGCAACTACCGTGGGACCGCGCCGTGTCGGTTTAATGCAGAGACCGCAGCCAGCAACACAGGCCAAGGAGGGCGGTCTAGGACTTGGAGAATCGCCTGCCAGACAGGGGAAAATCGTGCTGGCTTCGCAGTCGCAAAGTGCATCGAGCGCCAAGGCCGTAGGTTTTGCGGCTCCGCCGAAACCACCGGCAAAGCCACCACAACCTGTGCCACCTTGTGGGGGTCCGAAGCTAGTGCCTGGTGGCGGGCTCCTTCCGGTATTCACATTGAAAATTAGTTGTGTACTATTCATATTCTGATACTGACATTGATTCTGTTGGTACTAGGTGTTCAAAATGTATCTGTTTCGGGACCTGCACATTCGTGTTGTAGGTGGGCAATTCACTACCTTCGTTACGTTTTTAGATTTTGCTGATGAATAAATAGCGTAGATGCAACATTTGACGACCTTCCTTTATCTCTCTTACGATCATCACATTTGCAGCGCGGTTGCGGTCGTGGAGGATGTCCGTCGTGCGACATCCGAATTCCGGAAGGTACGCAGAATCAGGATATTGTATCGGCGTGTCAGCATACTGGCGACGGATTGCTTGTACTGCCGGATGACGGATTGTCAACCGACAAACTGCCAGAGCAGCTCGACCGGAAGCCGCTGGACCCCAGCTCAGCACTGCGGACGACAATAGCGCACCCGCGTTCGCTTCTGGACGAAAAGCGGGATATGCCGAGCTTCGACCCGAAATACGCTGAGCAGTACATGCTATACGCACAACAGTACGGCGCCTACTCACAGCAGTTCGCACTCTACGCACAGTACATTCTTCTTTGTGAAATATATTGTCATTGAATTCGAATGATGGTGTATAATGTACTACTGGCATTCTATTTTTTCGGGAGAAGGTGGGGGTTATTTTTACATTTTGACGTTTTCTGCTGCAGATGATATATCGAATTTGTAACAGCACATCCTCCATGATCTGCAATAAATATATTTATTCCACCAGGTATTGCGCACAGCAAGGCGCAGTTGACGCGGCGAAGCGAGAGTTTGAGCTTCGAAAGAAGCGAGAGGAGGAGGAATTGAAGCGAGTGCAGAAACGTGCAGCCAAAAAGGGTAAGCCTATTCCAAAAGACCCTAAGGAAAATGCGCAAAAGCCGATAATGATCACGCCCTATCGACACAACTGGCAGCTTGCGAGCAATTCACAAGACCCCGACGAGTCCTGGTTCGATCACCTGTGGAACGAGGCATCGCGATTACTCTCCATCGACGCGCGTAGCTGTTCGATGAGTATGTGGTGACGTGTCTTCTTGGACGCGAGAAGCTTTCCGATGAGCATGCACGAGCTTGAACATCCGCCGAATAGCGGGCCGTGTAAAATAATGATTGAAAACTCTGATTCGTCTATGTGGTACAGAAGGCGACACCAGGTTGCATCTCGCTCTTTGATTATATGCTACCGGATTGGACACGAGTAAAGTCGAACGCGAACTATGAATTCTCGGAATTGGAGAGTGTGAAAGCAAGATGTTTTGAACTTGGGGATGAACTTTTTTTTGATGTTTGTTTGTGTCTGTGTAAATCTTCCGAACTTCTTTTGTGAATACATAGAGCGGGGGATAGAACTACCTTCGAGCTTCGATCATTGTCATTGTTTGGTGAAGAAACTAGTACATGCTTTGCGCATAGTGAGCTTTTCGATATTTGAGCACTGGCAGAAGGATTCTAATTTGATGTGAAGGATCCGCAACCCCAGTAGCCAGTCGAAAGAATGCCTGAGGTTGATGATTTGTTTTTGTCTATGCATGATACTTGATTTGCGCAAAAAACGTATCTAATGACTTCTGAACAGTTTTGAAATATATTTCCATGAATTGTAGAAGGAAGATGTTGCTAGTTTGTGGTCATGTGGACGTAATTGTGATTTCTTCCGCAAGACATCGTCATCCAATATGTTTGAGCAGGCGACTCTGTATTCGATCATGTGGTACCGAATTCATGTTTGGAAGTTCAAAGATGGCTGCCCAGCGTCTCTTTTGTGATTGAAATATGACCGCGTCTGGTGAATATGGTATTTCAACCAGCTTACAGTTTGATACTAATTCTTCCAAGAAATGTTCCGCACACAGAGCTTAGATATTGTGATTTTATAATGGCGAAGTTACTGTTAATTTAGCCTAGGCGTAGGTACAGAACATTGGATGCCATTCAATTTGATGTGTAGTTCTTTGGTTCTGTGGAGGTGGTGCGAAATTTATCTTGCTTCGAAGTGGGCGCATCAGCGGCGTGCATCGCTAGCTGCGTGTGCGTCATGTCGGGTTTTTCCTGCTTCACTGGAAAAGTGTTTTCTTATGTTCTGATGTCGTGTGGTAGTCGCGTGAAAATGATAACACGGGAGTCCTACTGACCGTCAAAATCGAGCTGCGAATCATTTTATGCTTGATTAGATAATAAGGTTTCTTAGCGGCTAGAAATCGTCAGGGAAATGTTGGCAAGCTGCCGAATAGCTTCGAGACATCACATCAGTTTTATTCGTCTTGACCTGTGCAAAGCGCTTGTGACTAAGATTGACATAATCTGGGCCCATTGCCTTCTTTTCGTTGAAATTTCTTGGCTAGTAGGGTTTCCGCAAGTAAGTGATTGACGAGCGCGACGTCGGTGAAGGCGCTACTATTGCTAAATAGTCGGTGTATCCTTTTGGTGTGAAGTAGGCGGACCAGTAAGCATGCCGCCGATCGCTGAGTTATCTGATCATGTTGAAGCAGCAACGTCGGTGTCGGGTGCGCCATCGTCCGAGGCGGAGAGTTTGCTTTCTGTCCATGAAGACACATCACGACAACAGCCAGGCAAACTGACGAGGTTGGGGCGCAATCTCAGTAACATGAAGTCTCGTGTTTTTACAAAATTCAGGAAGGGCGGGGCGGCGGCTTTGCGTGGTGTTTCACAATTGGTGGATGGCGGGAAGGCGGCTGTGGCTAACCTAGCTGGTAGTTTTAGTTATAGCAGTACATCGAATCGGATTCTCGACTTCTTAATCAATAATAAGAATGCCGGCCTTTTCTCCGGTGATACAGAAAGCGGGAAGGAACAGATACTGGATCCGGAGCTTGTATACAGTTATCTGGAAAAAGTTCACGCTTTCGTCACCAACAAGGAGCAGCCTGGTTTATCGGCGCGTGGGGGTATGATAGATATCATCTCCGATTTCCTGCCCAAGAAATACGCAGCAGAGAGAGCGACAGCAGCCTCGGTGAGTGAATTCAGTAGAGGAGTTGCGATTCGCTTGGGCGGGCTCTTCCGTGCGTATTGCAGCGAAGCAACAAAGCGAGCGAACGACAGCGTGACGAACTGCGAGGGTAAATTTCCAACACTAAGATCCTAAGTAAGGAATATCTTGAAACCTTCAACGCCTCAGCAGGAGGCCGCGCAAGATCCTTAGAAATGTTCAGAACGCCAGTTGCAAGGTCCTGAGCTTAATAGCCACCAGGGCGGGGCTCTATAGATCAGCATAATTGGGGGGTCTTCTGGGACGGCTGTCCCGCTCTAGGTTCTTCGCGTGAATAAATAAGTAGGCAGAAGCTTTGGTATGGCGGGCCTAAAGTGTTGATCCTTATTTTGTTAAAAAATTCGAGGGGGCGACTTAGTATATTTTACTAGTTATTTAAGCTAGCTAGTAAAAGGCCCAGCAGCAGACCGGAGCGCCCTGGAGGAGGCAGGCCTGCGCCTGAGTCAGCCGCCACTTCTTCTGATGGCCAGGCTCGAGTCGACCGCGGGTGTGGCAAGGCGATATCTCGCTTGATATGGGCCGACTTTTCGGGAAGGAGGCCACTGGCTTGGTCTCGGAACGTCTGAGCCCTGGGCTCTGGTGGTGGTCCATGCCTATGGAACTTCTAGCAGCAGTAGTCTTGATTTGAACTCGAAAACTCGATGGCAAACCTTCAGAGTTGGTCCCTGGCTGTCGTCTCTTATCTCCTTGGAAGTCAAGCGCTCCCCTTTGAAGAGTGCGCTGCTGTTCTGGTCGTTGATGTAAATGCTTCCGATCCTTGTGCCCCGCGTAATCTTCTGCGTTGAACATGAAAGACCCCCGAAGAGTGTCACTCATATGCTGCGACCTTGCTCGCGAAGTCCCTGCTTATTTCTACCGATGTGTCTGCATATCTTTACCGCAGCCGTCACTGATGGCTCTTGTTCAGGGATAGGTCGACTATAGGCAAGCTGGAAGCACTTCGTAGGCCACTAGGTCAAAAAGGAAAACCCAGCACAGCTGCACTGTATCACGCTGAAAGAGCAGCACCAACCTACCCCAGAAGCGCCTCGGATAGATTCCTCAAAATGGCACCAAAAAGCCGCCCGCAGTACATGAACGACGCCGCGCACCGCGTGAGCGGCATGACGTTGGAGGGGGTCGAGTACGAGGCCTCCATCTTGAATGTCTGCCGCGGGAAGTTGCTCGCTGAGAAAGGTGGCCATACTTATTGGGAGGCGCTGAACCAGATGAACTACCAGGGAACTTCGAGCAGGTCCTTATATCTTACCGATGTAGTAGCTCTGGGCTTTACCTCGTTGCGGTTGGTATAGTAGTCGATGAAAGAAGCCAAAGGAAACAACGAACAGACCAGCCCGCCACTATTTCCCAGGAGTATAAAAGTGCTGCCCTTGCCGTCACAAACGTTCCCACTTTCTCACCCCCTCCCACGATTTTCCATCTCCAGCTACGCCCCGCAGCTGTCGGCGATCTCAACATGGAGCAGACTTGCGAGCTGGTGGCCGCGGTCGCCTGCGCTCGTCAGTCGCATGCTGCCAAAGTGATCACCTGCAAAGCTCAGCCCATTGCGTGGCTGGGGTCGTTGGGTATGGAAAAGGCTCACAAGGTATGAGAGTGCTAAGGGAGGCGCGTTGGTTGGTGTAGTTGTCGCCCACTCCAAGACCAGTAGGAAGCACGATTTTCATCATCTAGAGGCGCCGCGCATACTGGAAAAGCGCTAGGAAAGTTTTTGCATCGTCGCGCCTGGGATAGGGCTACTTCTGTCCTCTTTTCAACCTGCCACCTCCTACCTAAGATGCCTCTCAGCCCTCCATAGATCACAGCTACCTTCCGCGAAGAACCAACGCGCCACGGCTCAGATGTTCACCAACGAGTTTCCGCAATCTGTGACGAAGCAGTCAGAAGCTTCAGGCCATCCCGACGGAGGGG
This sequence comes from Amoebophrya sp. A25, assembly GCA_905178165.1. Classification (NCBI taxonomy): domain Eukaryota; class Dinophyceae; order Syndiniales; family Amoebophryaceae; genus Amoebophrya; species Amoebophrya sp. A25. The sequence goes on from CAJINU010000064.1 coordinate 75,154, forward strand.
GACACGAAGCCACAAGCTGCGCGGAAGGCGTCTATGGATGCGCTGCAGCATCGGCAGAACCTTGGTGGAGGTAGCAGCCCGGTGCTGGCTCTGGCTGGTGGAGCTGCTGGGATGCCGAATCCGTTGGCTTGTTCAATGGCGCCGCTGGTGGTCTCTTCGGAGCCGCTCCAGCTGTTCCTTCAGCCCCCCGCTGGAAAGGAGGCTGACTGCTGGCGCGGCGAGCGATGTATTCGCAATAGACTGGCGCCGCCTTAAATTAAGACGCTATGACAGTCACTCAAGAAAGTGCGCGGCTAGAGGAATTGCACAACGGAGCAAATCAAAGAAGTGCTATCCCTCCTCTTCGTCTTGAGTCCGTCCATAACTCTTGATGCCGGCCAAGCCCTTGAGAAACTGGCAAGAAACTACGGCGAAAAAGTTTTGAGTTTGATTTTTTTTTTTTGCTCCCCGATGCAAGACCCTTGCAATTTTTTTGCTGGTGCGTATCTGGTGCGTCGGCCGTTGCGTTTTTTGTTTCTGGTGCGGTGGCAGCAGGGTGGGTGGATTCGATGGGGATTCCGCTTGGTTTATGGTAGGGTCCAAGGCGCTGGGCGTTTGGGTTTGGCAAATGGTAGGATGATGATCGGTCGACAAGTTTTTAGGCTATAAAGTTACGTAATCTTGTGGGCTATTAAATTTAGGATTCTGCTGTGGCGAAAAAAGTCTATGACTTATGCTGATTTTCCTGGTCTACAGATGGAAGGGCCATCTCGGCGCTTATTGTAGGCTTGTGCTCTCACAGTCGGCTACTAAAAGATCAGGGATGGGAGACGAAAAATTTACTCGATCGGCCTGCTCGTTATTAGAGACTTCGTCAAGCATTCGAGGCTCTTCGTGGTCGTCAACTCGTACTTCGTTTCGCTCGCGATTTGGTGGGAGTGTCGCGTCTTCCTCGTCGGCTCAACGTTTCGCAATTCGATGCTTCTTATGGGTCGCAGCTCGTTTTAAGATGTTCGGATGCTAATTGTTTAATCTTCTTATACTAATTCACACAGCTGGCCAAGGTTTGTTATATTTCATATTTTTGAGATAAGTCAGTAGAAAAAATAGGGACTCACTGGGGGCAGGGATGTAAAGGAAATCAAAGGGAGGAGTTATTTCAATTCTGTGCTGAAAGATGCCCAGGCGAAGCAAAAGAAGAAAGACACTAACAAACCGCGACCAGCTGCTCTAATAATCCAGAGGGCAGACCTGCAGGCGCAAGCGGAATCTGATGCAAAGGTGCAGGGGCAAGCCTTTGCAAAGAACTACCTCCCTTCGATGTGGATGCGACTCTCGCAACGGATGGAGACAGCAAGAGGAAGATGGCTAAAGTGAGCACTTTACTACTGGAGGAGTCGCGGGCTGCTGTGAAAAAAGTGCTAACATCTGCCTCACTTCAGGACGTTGCTCGTTTGAATGAGACCGATGGCGCAAGCTGAGGAATTCTTAAAGTTGGAGAAGTTGGGCGGGAGGTGTGGAGGGGGTCGAAGTGGGTAGTACAAGAAAAAAACATCAGCTGGCGAGGAGCTAACAGCAGCGCGCGGGCATCAGCTCAGCCTCCGGCTCCCACGACGGTCTTCGCCCCGCAGGGTAGGTGGAAGAAGCAAGCAGAAGAGGAGAGTGGGGGAGTTCTTGGAGGTGGGCCTCTGGTTCCAACGCCACGTGACTTAGTGGAGGCCGCGGACATTGCTGGTTTGGTGACGAGCGAGATGAACTTCGAGGAGATAGCGAAAGATATCCCACAGGGAAAAGTAGTGGCGTTTGTTTACTTTGCCGACAGTGGTGGACCCACTTTAAGCCAACAAATTTGGCTGGGATCTTGGTTTACTGCTGCGCCAGGGGAGCCGTGCCTTGCTGATCGAGTGTTTTTTTGGCCTGGCCGGTGCCGCATACATATGGCGTCAATAGCGGCGAGGGAGTGCGCAGATTTGATGTTGTGGCATGCGGGGACAAACCCTAGGGTTTGGGAAAAGCGGGCGCGTTTAGCTGTGTTTATTTTTGATTTATTTCTAGTTGATGAAGTGCTGGGCAGAATGATAATGGATAGATCAACAACGTGAAACGGCTCAAGGATCTCAGTCAAGAGGTCCACCAAGATCGTGAGCCAAATGGTTACAGGATCAGAATCACACCAATAGGAAGATCAACAAGATCACACCAAGGGGGTCACCATCAGGATGATCACCATAGGAATGGAATACTATCGGGATCGAGAACATCAGCACCGACATCCCTAGCGTAGCAAGTAGCTGGATACTCATTGACATGAACAAGCACACTTTGGAACTGCATGAGAATCATCAAACTGAATGGACTTGCTCCAACCTTCGCAGGTATAGTGAAGGGGGTACTGTTTCCAACTTGACTCCCCTGCGGGTCTGGTTTCTAGGTTTTCAGTGTTCTAACGTGAAGCTTATGCGTTTTCTTGTAGTTTGAAAGCTTTCAAATGCCAGTGGAGATTGTAAAGCATAAGAACATCTCATGGCCAAGCGATGCCTTCTGTTTTGGTCTGTTTGTTTATCTCCTCCAGGTCAAAACAGTCCAGCACCAGCGAGCCGAAATTAGTCGTGGCTGCACTGAGTTTTTGAGCGGGCAACTTTCTGAAGCAGAAAAAGACGATCTTCACCTCGAGGAACAGCTGAAGACTCTTATGCGGGACTTTCGTATTCCCAGCGAAAGCATAAGGGCGCTGAAGCGTGTGGAGCTGAATTTAATTACACAGAGCCGCTTACGCTGCGATGCGAGAAAGAGTGGACAACACGAGCACGCGCCGCAATTTTGGGATTAGCAAAAGGCATGAGGGCTCCGTCGTGGTCTCGTTGGATGACCTTCCCGAGTATGCTGGTGAGGATGATGATCGCTATGGCGTTTGGCTTGGGTTATTTGATTAAGCGGCTACTTGGGGACCAGTTGAGGCTAAAGGGGGACACCGTAAAGAACGTCATCTCAGTGAAGCAGCGGAGGAAAGGCGTTATGACATATTTATTTATTTGCGTGCTGAATAATTACCAGCGTTCTGTAGTGGTGATTGAAGTCGAGCCATGACTTTTTTAATATTTGAAGTCTGGCATTTGTAGCTGGTCTGTAATGCAGGCACTTGTGTGCGTTTCTATAGGGTCTATCCTTCATCAATTGAGTGCGCACGCATTTGCAAGCATCTCGAATCGCCATCAGGTGGCAACTTTATGCTGTGTTGCAGCGAATATTTTGTGGCGCAAGTTACGAGGCCTGTGCGCCACTATTTGGTGGTGGAGTTAAAAGATGCCGCGCGGCTGCGTAGTCGGATATTGGTTGACTTTGCGAGCGATATAGCGGAGGTGCTTGCCCATTTGGAGGATTGGGCCACGCTATGCCTACGGCTGTCCATCGTGTTCTGTTGTCCGCTTTCAGAGGAGCAGCTAGGAGCGGTGCTGAGTTTTGATGTATTTACTTCATGGCCATACTTTTTGAGAAAGATTTACTTTGTAGTGCATTTTTGTTGATCTGCGTCGTTCTCGTTGATCTTGGTATCTTCGTTTTCTTCTTTCCCAGGTGCTCACGATGGCAGCCGCTAGCATCCTCGCCGTTCGATCGTTGGCGGCTCATTTTTCCTGGAGGTATGGACCATTTTGCGATCTCCATGAGGATTGGATGGAGAAGTATTCTCGTGGTGAGGTGGATTGGCTATCTTTGCGGGACATGGATCTGAGTTCCGTCCGCGCATCTGATGCTGGGGCTTTGGCACTTCGCTCATTGCGGCATTGGTTGATTGTGAATGGGAGGGGCGACCTTGATCGCATGCAGCTGCTGAAGCGGATAATGGACCTGATGAACGCCAACAAACGCCGCAGCAAGGGGGTGGAGACAAAAGCGCAGCGCCTTAAACGGTCAGCAAAAAAAGCAGGGAGTTGGCGTTCGATCAGCAGCGTCCTCGGGGATAGTTGTCGTTCTGATTTTATTAGTAGGGCGTCGCAAATCAGAGGAGAGCAGTACTGCCGGGACAAGTCGTCTCCTTCTCACAAGAAAGCGCGCTACAGTTATTTATAGGCGCTCCCGCGACTTGTGGAGATCGAGGAAAATGAAGGAGAATCGAGATGGGATAGAAGGTGGTAGGCGGAGTAAGCTAATGACAAAAGGTGAGCTCAGGACGAATGATCAGGACCGTCGAGACGCGACGAGGATGCGTCTTCTCCGGATTTTGGACCAGGAGGAGGAACACATAGGTCCTGCGGATGACGTGCTGTCGGACGATTCTGATGATGATCATTTTTTAGAAGATGTCCCTGCTCCTCGGGACTCATTTGTTGTTCGCCAGGAGGAGAAATTTTACGAACTGGCGCAGGTAGGTGCGACTGAGCGGCGGCAGAGCGATCCGCGCTCAGGACGACTCTTCCACGCGGAGTCGCTTACTCGTTGTAGGAGGTGGCTGCAGACTCCGAAGTATCCGGCTGGGACTCTCCATGTGAAGCCGAGGAAGATCCACCAACTAGAGCGCGACGCGGTAGCGTGTTGCAAAGCGTTGAAGAGGAAGCGTGATGCTGCAGACGAGGGCGAGCTACTTCCCGTTTTAGAAGACATTGAACTCAAAGTACCTGCTGCGGACGAGTTCGAGAATGGCGACACTGTAGGGCAAGAGCTCGCTTCTGTAGCAGCAGTCTCCATCTTGCAACTAGTACTCAAAAACGCTGAAGGACCAGAACGGCTCCTGGTAGATGAAGCTAGTAGTGAGAATTGATCAGCAGAGGATGGATTTTAGTGCGCTAAATTTGACAAAGCAACATGTGGCAGGAGGGGCGGCAGTGTACTACATCACGGATGGCTTTGCTCATAGTCCGACCATGTTGGAGGACGACAAATACAAGGGCCGCACTTGGCGGGTTTTTCGTGCTTTGCCGCAGGGGCGTGTGGTTGAGGGAAAGGCGGTTTTGCAAATAGCTGAGGGTCGTCGTGTTCACGTCATGCAAGGAGCAAAAGAGCAAAAGCAAGCGTCGCCACTTCTTGCCGAACCGAAGAACTTGAACTACTTAGACAAGATTCTTGCGCAGCAGCAGAGGAAGACGCTGAAGCGGCACGAAATAGGTCGAATCATGAACGAAAAGGAGGGACGGGGAAAAGCTCCGAAGAAGAAGATGGAGCGGGAGAAAGTAGCAGCAGCAGAAAAAGGCGATAGTAGTCCTGTGCCTGCTAAGCCGGCAACTCTCTTTAAACTTGAAGAAGATCTTCGAAAAGTGGTTCCATCGAAGAAGGGGACAATAGCGGCCAAGCAGGTGCCGCCATGCGTCGAGCAAGATCGTGCGAGGCTAAAAATGCACGTTAGTGCTTGCATGGAAGCGCTGCAGATCGATGGCTTTTCGATTGCCGACGGGTCTAGTGTAACAGCGTGGAAGTTGTGGGGCAGATTAACGGACAATCTGCCGGCGAGGGTGGTGGGAAAGCGGCAGGAGCGATTCTTGCGAGTGATCAACGAGGCGCAGATAGATTTGGTCAGCAATGCGAAGAAGTCAGCTGGTAGAAAATTTATGCATCCTGAGGACGAGGAGTGCATCGTCGGCCACCTGGCCGCTCTCTGGTGTGTGCGGGCCAGGTTTATTCTGGATAGAGTGGGGAAGTGGTGCAAGAACAATGACTACCGTTGTCGGGACAAGGATCGCCTTCAGGTGGAATTCGAAGACTACATCTCGGAGATAGTACTTCGGGGAGCAGACCACTGGAAACGACTAAAAGGCGAAAACCTGAGGACATTTCGCAAGTGTCGGCAGCTCTGTGGCGCAGCCATGGAATGCTGCGAAGTGGGGCATCGAGATGCGCCGTTTGATGATATGCCGGGGTATGGGGAATTCTTTGAGGACTTTGAGTTCTAGAGTATTTATCTCGGCTCGTCGTCTCGATGGGATTTAGCAGCATTAGCATTCAAATGTATAGGATATGCTTCTCGTAGTATATTGCACAGACTTCACCGCACTGCCTTGCGTTTATAAAGTACTATTTATAGCGTGAAGCAATTGACTTTTCAGCACTGGCTTTGCAGTAGCTTATATTGTACAGGTGATGGATACTATTTACATTTTCTGAGGTGGGAAATGTAGACCCCTGCAGATGTCATAGCGTTGAACTTTCATCCCGTGGCGATTGTGTTTAGAGTAAACGCCTTCTGTTCTGTTGCTATTTATGTGAATGATATGGGTTCAAGCATTGGCATGCCATCAAAGCGCATCCAAAGTGGACGCATTTAAGTTAGTAGCGTCTTCTAGTGGTGCACATCGTAGGCGTATTCACCTAGTAGGGCTTCCGCCGACTTTTAGTCAACTCATCTGCAGCAACGACCTCACAACTTTCAACATTTTCAAGCGTTTTCTTCCGTGCAAGTTTCTGGAAACTGTCTGGTTCTCAAATTATTATCAAAATATTAGAAGCGCGAAACTCATGCTCTTGCTTCATCTTCTGAATCTGCATAAATGTCGCTGATGTCTAGACTTGCAACCGTTCAACCGAGCAGAAAACTACTTAAAAGTTTGAGAGTCATACTAATTTCGCGAAACTTTCATAAATAGGAAATGAGTTGCTATCTAGTTGCCAGCTTGTTGCTGACCTGTATGCCTCTAATCACTTTCAGACTCTTTTCACGAAGATCGCGCCTGGAGATTTGACCCCAGTGCTGCTAGCACAATTTTCAGAAATCAAACATCTTGCATGCAAGTGGCCCACTTGTCAAAGATGCGACTCATTTCCCCTGTGCTCGACCAATCTCAAGACCAATGCCATGAAGGACATTACTGGGCACCTATTCAAATTCAACAACTTAGACTAGACTGCAGCCGATAAGCTATGTGAGGAAAGTAGAACGCAGTGGGTTACTATTACAAGGCCACAGCGCCCAGGGGCGGAGGGGGATATCACATGGGGACAAACAGGAGCAGGAGTTAGCGCGCGCCATGGAAGAAGCAAAATCGAGCGGGGCTCTGTGTTCGTGGTGCTGGGGTCTGTTGTAGTATCAGACGTTGTGGCTTCCGGTCTGTGGCACTCTTGTGATGATCATTCAGAGACCATGAGTTATGACGTGTGGCCCTCATGCACTGGAATCAGCTAAAGGAGGACGCCAATCATCTAAAAAGGAGCACGTCGTGGATGGTGCTCGTGTCTGGATCGTTAGGGTTATGGAAAGATCACGGCCACGCGATCCAATTTGTGTTATGACTGAAAACAGATAGCCTCACGGCGTTTCTTCTGATCAATCCTCGCGAAGAGATCCACCGACCCAGTACAGGCTGTAAGGTCAGTAGCTCCCTAGTATTATTGTCTAGAGTTCTTTCCTTCTCTCCTTCATGGAGTCCGATAGTTTTGTAATATTATTCATTTGGTTTCTGAGCTTGCGTATCTCAGTCATTATCTCAATCCTAAAAGTACTACACTCATCTAAAAAAAAATCCACCACCTGCTTAGTCCATCACGATAGGAAAACCAGACACGACTTCACTCGAGAGAAGAGGTTGCAAGTCAGAAAAGTTGAGGGCTGTTGCAGTTCTGACAGAACACGCCGACAGAATGCCAAGCGCTAGCAACGCCTCCGGAGGTCCGAACAAGAAGAAGCTGAAGGCCCGCGACAGCCTCCACGAAGCCAAGGAAATTGCGAAGCGTTGCGGATTGCGTGTACTACTTTTTTATCTTGCTTACTTCATCTTGTAGCCATGGTTATATCATGTGTTGGGTGCAAATGTCGGGAGTCTAGGTCCGTTGGAATTGTGTAGGATCATCTGAGTTAGAAGCGTGGCAGAATGATTATACAAACTCTTCTCATCAATTTCCCTCATCTGCTCGCATCTTCAACCACCACAGGAGGAGCCGCGTGTCGAGCTGTCCCTGTCTGTGAAGAAAGCCTTTCGCGATAATGATCGCAACACCCGCAAGACCATCTCCAAGATCTTGCAGCCTGGTCCCGTGCAGTACCTGACGCCTGATGAGATTTGCATCCAACAGGCCCTCGCCACCTGCAGCACTTTGCCCCGTAACATTGCGGACCTTCCTTCCCACCGGTGCCATTTTTGCGCAGAGCTTGAACGAAAGCGGTGGCTTGGATGGTTTCACCGGACCAGAAGTCGACCTCGTCTGCGTATAAATATACTCACTTTTAGCAATTCGACGCCTCCTACCTGAAGGAGAGAAGCGAGTAGGATGATGAAGCAAAATTTTCTAGATTCCACTCAAAGCCATTCGTTCTTTCTTGTCCACCACTAGCACACGATAGGAGACATTTACTCAGACCGTTACTCATTTTGATTTCATTTCATGGAATGTTCTTCAGACTTTTCCTGTCTATTCCTATCGAATTCTCTACCTCCTTCTACAGACCAACGGCGACCTGAAGGCAGAAGGCCAGACGACGCGTGCCGGGGGTGCCAACATGTTGAAGGGTCTCAGCAAAGCCAACATCAAGACTACGGATGCTAACAGGAAGGCCCGCATCGAGGAGATGGCCCTGAAAGCGTTGGCGCACGGAGTGGCGAACGTGAAAGCACGCGACGACCGTGGTGGTCCGCTAACTCTGCGCACCCTCAAAGACTGGCGTCCGGTTTTTTGGGATGTCAGAGCTTGAAGATTGAAGAATCAATGTTAGGAGTGAATAGTCTGAAGTCGTAGACTTGTGCGCAGATCTGTGCGTATTATCGAGTCATCTGGTTGTCTTGCAATGATTTTAGATTTTTCTGTCCTTGAGAGTACTCGTCTTTGTTGGCATTTTTCTAAAACTTTTACAACGTTTACTCAGTTGAAGCCTCCAGGTACGAAACGAATGCCACTGAGCTGCGCGGGTTAACTGTCTTGGGAGAATTTTACAACGGCGTCACGCCTTCGATTGAGAGCGGCAACATCGCGGAGTTGTGCAATCTGAAGCAGCACATCACCAGCAACCCAGCAACGAGCCGCAGCGCAGCGTCCTCCGCAAATACTTCAGCAGCCCGACGATCGAGGCGGTATTGATCTCCTCTTAGGGTTGTCGTCGGTAGAAGTAGGTAGATGTGTTGGAGTCGAGTCGTGGAGCAGCCTGCTAGTATGTTTGTCGGTAGTCTTCGCGTTGTTATCTTGAGGTCACTAGACGTTCGTAGACGTTTCTGATCATGGTGCTGAGATCTCCGCTGGCCTATCTCATTCCTCCCAAATCTCCTATAGCTGATCGACGCTGCGGCTATGGACCAAAACCAGAACAAGTTGATGCATATGGTGGCTGATTAGAACGACCAGACGGCTACGATTTGACCCCATTCGAAAACCGGAGGGCGGGGGGGGACCCAATATGGACACAATAGGACCCCTTCGGCTGGTTGTTTTGGTAGTGTTTCAGCTGGCGCGCTGCGCGGGTTTTGGCATTTTGGTAGTGTTTCTTCTTCGGATTGGATTCGGCGGGCGTCCATTCCTCCGCGGCCCCCCACCGGGGTTCCGCGTGTCGATAGTGCGTAGGCGTTCGTGATGGTCATGCTAGTGGGGGCAGCGCGTCATTTGTTATGGCAGTTTGGGGACTAAAAAGGCTCCTGTGCGTGCGTCCTCCTCGCGGGCAGTCCCTGGATGGCAGAGGTTCCTCTTTCCTCTGTCAACTAACGGCCGTGCCTGTGTCATTCTCGCCGGTATGGGCGCGCAGATACGCACAGACGGCCGATGCGCACAGGTCGCCCCCGTCCCTCCGCAAGCAAATACTGCAGAGGGCGGGGTTGGTATCAAAATGCAAAAAATTCAGCAAAGATCCAAGACGAGTCCCTCTGGTTGTTTTAAATTAAATGATGATGCATATTTGCACGGCGTCGCCAAGAGATTCTCGCTCTCTCTCTCTCTCTCTCTCTTGGCTCGGTGGTTTTCAGTAAAGCTTATCGGTGGTGTTCAGCAATTCAAATCTCAGCTTTCGACTAATAGCGGCACGCAGTTAGCTGTGACTCTTTCTTAGTGGGCGCGCGGCATACGTATGCTCTTGCTCGTGCTTAGTTTCATTGGTTCAGCCTCAATTTTATGTTGGGTTGATTGCTTGTTTGTTAGACTCTAGCTTGCTTGGTTGCTCAGCTTATATAGCCACATGCTATCTAATCTATCCAACTATCTAACCTAGCTGGGATAAGAAAAGACATAGTTGGAGTAAGACTCTACAAGAAAAGCCACAGCTGGAATAAGACAGCTGATATAGCAGCTTTTGGAGCTCGTTTTCGTTGAGATAATAAAGCTGAAATATGGGCGGCGTTCTCGGATCTCCCATGGGGTTGGTTATTCGTGTCGACCGTGCTGACACCGTGCTCAGCCGCGACGAAGACGTGGTTAAACCGGGACAGCATGAGAAGGAGGTGGTGAGTCCCGTAGTAGAGAACTCGACCCCGCCGAGGACCTCGGCCAAGCCGAAAGAAAAAGATGGGCAGGCGAAGCGCGACATCACGAAACGTGACATCGCAGACCCGGATGAGGAGTTGACCGAGGCCGAGGCCGTATTCGCAGCTCTGTTGAATTTCAAGCAAATGGAGCCCAGGCACCTGCGAAAAATCCTCGAGGAGCCGCGCGCCGCGTTAAATTATGGTTGGTCCTCTTTCTGGTAGATATAGTAATCGTTAGTTGGTGAAATAATTTCAAATTACGTAGAGCTGGGATGAAGTCAGATGGGTGGGTGAAACAGTTGATTAAAAGTGATTTCTAAGGGGTGGCTTTGGGTCCTAAGTAGCAGTAGCTGAAAGATGTGCTACTTGATAGTTTGAAGCTTCCTCTCATTTTTCGGACCGCGTGGAGCTGAGCCTTCGAGCGGTGTTGCAAAGTAAGGGCCTCTCGCCCAAGGCTATGCGGGCTGCCCTGCTGGTAGTACTCCGCTCAAAGCTGGAGCTGGCGAGTGCCGCTGCCATCGGAGACGGCTCCGGCACGTGGTTGGACAAGCTTCTCATTGACATTGGATATCTTCGTGAGTATTTCTACCTGGTCAACGAACAAGCGAATGTGGCGTGGTAGAATGCTTGCTCCCCAGCAAGCGCAAACTGTTTGGGTTTCTTCTCTAGAACCTAGTCGAATCTTGTAGGCGCATCGTTCGACAAGGAAGTGAGAACTTTTCTCAAGATGTCTCTGCCAGGCTATTCGTTGCTTGGATTTTGATATTGATATAAGTAAGTCTCTTTTCAATTAATTCTACCACCAGTTTGTTAGCACTGAAGATCTATCAGTCTCAAAATATGGGCTAGCGCGTGTCAATTGGAACTGACTCTCCTCAGCTAGCTACCCATGCCATCCGGCTCCCCCCCATCACACTAAAACGCTACTGAGACGGACTTGGCAGGCTGCTCGACCTCGAAATCGAAGATGGCTTTAGTTATAGTTAGGACCGATTGTTCGTTGTTCTGCGATCTCGTCCTGCTCGGCGCGGAGAGTGATCCCATCTCTGACGCTGAAGATCCCAAGACAAACAAAACGATTGTGATATCATAAGGCAAGCTGCTCAGTAAGCACGTTCTCTTGTTTAGTTAAGTGAGTAGTTGGCCGTGTTGTCTCCCGCTTGTCCTCTTTCTATTTGGTGGAAGCTTACTATACATAGCGCCTCACATGATCGATGTGCGCTTGTCGGAAGTAAGTTCACTTGACAATGATAGACTGACTGAGAGAGAGTGTAAGTATCATTTTCCTAGGTGGCTGGCCAACGAACGATACAAATGATATTTAGTTTTTTAATCTAGTGTCTGAAGGAAGCAAAGACGAAAAAGACATAGTGCAGAAATTTAATTGAACTAAGTGAGCCAGAGCGTACTCGCTCATTCGTCGATGACTAGAAGTAGAAAGAATGCCGCGGTTGACTGCTTCAGTTGCTCGATCTGCGGCTGCGCTCGGGCGGAGGAAAAATAAGAAAAAGACTATGACGGGCAGTCGGATGCAACTAGTTACTAACCAGCGGATAGACAGCAAGTAGGTCTTTTTTAACTGTTAGAAAAGACCTATGATAGTGTTGGGCAATAGCGTCATAATTAGAAGGATACCGCTAAGATTTATAAGACCTCTCTTCCATAAAATAAAAATACATGGTCACCTAATCCCCTATCGTTGTATTCAAATCTGAACCCTCCCTCGTGCGGGGTAGTATCCCTCTTTCTAATCTAGCTCATGTTCGAAAGGCGCGCTTCAGCAAGAAGCGTTTGGCCAAGGCAGTTCGTCAATTCCTCGCAGGAGGTCCGAATGGCGGCTCCGCTAAGCGAAAAAACCTGCAAGGACTGTCGGCCGTCAAGGAAAGCCAGAGACCCAAGAAGCCGCCGCGTGAGAAGAACCCAAGTCTGATCTTAAGACACTGCGCTTCGTCGCGTTCGTTGGATGGGAGGTTGGGAAAGATCAGTTTACTTTGTCACCGTGGTCCATGGATGACTGATTGTTCTGGGTGTATTTTGATGTAGTGCATGCAAAGTAAACAACCCTCCTAGCTGCGGCCGGCCCTTATCATCTTCTCTAATGAAATATCCACCCGAAAAACTGAAGAAGGAAGAAGCTGATGGGAGAGGACAGAAGGCTTTTACGAGGCTTCAGTGGCTAGAGAAGTGCCGCTATTGGCAGAACCTCGCCACCTTTTTGCGGTATGGCTTTTTGTGTGAGTTGCTCCTCGCTCGGGAGACGAGATGTGCTTCTGCACCTCCCTCGCAACATCATGTTGCAAGACGCGGAGCAACTCTACGTGTTATCATCTAATAGCACCAGGAAGCCGAAATAAATAAGCAGGTTACAGGCTTGACGCTACATCTCGCAATGGTGCTAGCAGACGACACGGTTGCGATTCGTCACTTTAGTCGAGACGCCTGCGAACTTGCTGTCACATCGAGAACGCAGCTCGGGCGCCTCAGAGACGCGGCCGTGGAGGTGATGTTCGAGGACAATTTGGCGCTCCTGCGAGCGGCCATTGAAGCAGACCTAAATGCGGGGTGCGAATGCATTGTGTTCCGAACTGGACACGACGAGAGTTCCACGTTGTTGCGAACAAAGCAGGGGGACAATGCGCGTGCCAAAAAAATTCAGACTTTTGTCTGCGGACTCTACACCCAGGATGGAAGGGCAATAGAAATGCTCACGGAGCTGCTCATCTTGGCGAGCAAGGATGGCGCCACGATTGCGAAGAGCATCATCGTCGCTCTCGATAGGCTTGTGGACTTGTTGAAGTCGGTGAACGTGCAGGCGTTTAGAACACGAGGCAAGCGTGTGAAGAAGTTCGTGCACACTGTATGCTCCGATGGCGCTTCTGCTAACTTCGCAGCGGCCCGGAGACTCAATAAGAGACACCGGGAGGTCTTCGCGGCCATCGGGATAGAATACCACTTGGTGGTGGTTGAGTGTGCACCACATATTATGGCGCTATCGATGTCATTCGTCGTTCAGTATCATTATTACAGGCAGTCGCATGGGAGTCACTTCCAGCTAGTAGTTAGTATGGTTCCCCTATCCTTGGATGCAAAGTGCTTACTATTAGACTACTACAGGCATTATGTGAGTATGTGGATCTATTCTCGTGAAGTATGGCTTAATCATGCCTATCACTTTGCTAGTCATTTTTATAATTCATAACTTTAAATTTCAGAATTCATATAGTATATAATTATAATAATAATTTATAATCAATCGTCGATCTATTCATATTCTTGCTCCGAGCTTTTTGGTAACGCGCTCATCTCTAATCGAGAATTCGCTCTGTGCTCCGCTTACGGGATGATCGGCCTCGAGGGGAAGCAGAAGTTGGCCAAGAACCGCAACGAGATCCACGAAGTGCCAGACGGTGAAGTCGACGGAAGTGCGAAAGAAGACTTAGCGAAGGCCTGCTCTGTCTTGTTTTTATGTTGTTCGAGTATGCTCCTTGAGTGCTCTTTGGTAGTCTGACGTCTATCGTAGCTGGCCTCTCATCCTCTTTTGTAGTCTCTCTATCGTGGGGTGCCTCGCCCTCGTTGGGCTGATCTGCACAGTGCAAGCTCTCTATGTTGCTCTCCCACTCGCTCGGTAGTGATCCCTCTGCCTAAGGCTGTCTCTTGTCTATAGCAAGTGTAAATATAGTGTAGTCTCTCTCCCTCGCTCCATACTCCTACCAGTACCTAGTGATGTTTTGTGAGATTCCCCCCTCTAATTCTGAAGTATGTGGCGCCGAGTGTAGTAGAGGAGTGGAAAATCTCCTGCAGACAAATCGTCTTAGATTTAACGGAGGAGCAACTTTCAGAAATGCGGCAAAAGGTGGAGTGTCTCTCGCAGTTGTATGAGTCCTCGTTCGACGTGGGACTAATGCTTGCGATTCGGTCGGGAAATCGCCACACAATAGCGGCGGCCATCATCAAACGAGTCTGCAAGGTGGAAGAGCACCCAGTAGTTACACTTATGCCCGCCTATGTTTCCTGCCTTCCCTAGTGCTTGCAAAGGATTGGGAAGAAGTGTTGTCAAGTATCGTTTGCCTTTAGTTTGTTTTACATCCATGATGCAAAACTATCGGCAACTCTGCACGCATCCACGCATGCGCCAACCCTTGAGAACACTTCTTTCTACTGCCTTGAGCTGGTACAGAATTGAGAATAGCTCGCCTCTAATTCCCGATTTTTCCTCTTTGGCCCGTGCGTGGTGGCCCTGCAGCTGCTGCTACTGCTGGTGCCGAGATCACTACACAGCAAGATAATCCCGGTGACTGTGCAGTCCAAGCGGATATCTTTTCTTCGGCGGTATGTTCAGGCGCCTGGAACCTACCTAAGCGTTGGCATGGCGGTGCTCGGCTGGGACATATGTGGCCCGGTGGGGAAAATTGCTGCATCTGGGAAAGATGACCCACTCTTTTAAGGTTTTCTCCCCTCCCAAACAGTCAAACAATTTGAGTTGAGTAAGTCAGTAATGAGATAGCTATAGTCAGCGTTTGGGGTGAATAAGTAATAGTGTTTGACTTGGGCAACTAATAGCGTTGGAGTTGAATAAATCAACTGGAGGTGGAGCTGAGTAACTCAGCTGGAGCTGAGCAAGTATTTGAGTCAAATAATTGATCCCCGCTGCAGTTTGCTATGAACTCCATTTCATTAGGGGACAGTCTACCTCTCGAATCCTCTAACTTTTGAATGTGGAGCCGCTTACTGTCAAGCTGGGTGCTGGACGGTGTCAACGTGTTGCAGAGGAAAAGGCGCGCAAATGCCTGTCCAGACTGAGACACGACCCAGACCTGTTAGCTTCTGCGGATGGCTCTGGTGGCAACGTTGTTGTTGTTCGTGTTCTCAGCACGTTTCTTTATGGGCGGGGTATAAGTATTCTTACTTCGTTCTGCGTGCACTCTTTCACCTCTTTATGCAGCATAAATATATTGAAATATATTATACATGAAGAGCGCTTATGCTTAGTATAAGCGCTCTTACTTCTTTATGTGAATGTGCATGCACCCTTTTACTCTTACTTTCTCTACTACAACTCTCTCATACATAGACTCTTTGTTTCATTCCATCAGGCAGTCTTGTTTTCACTTTTTAAGTCATTGACTCTAATAGCGGCAGATCCTCGCGCGATTCGACCGGTTCAACGATTACCCCACGCGGCTATGGCGCCTCTCCTCCATGAGGAATCCTTCCGGGTTTCTTGCAGAGCAGGCCCTGTTTTTGGACACGCCTCGGCGCTTTTTGGATGAGTACTCTCATGGCCTTCAGAAAAGGGCGGCTCGGAGCCCCCTCGGAGTGCAGGACAAACAGATTCAGGACGAAATCAACCAGGTCATTGACGCAGGGGCGCCAAATAACTTCCCCTGCGAAAGAAAGCTGGGAGGTGCGGGAGATTCGCGTACGTTCACCCACCAGATACGCAGCTGGCCGCGAGCCAGCCGCGCCAGCGCGTTCAAACTTATGTCAGGGATGAGATTAGTGGTAGTAGTGTGTAGTCTGTCTTCTGCTCGGGGTCGTTCACCAGCCGTCTCAACATATTATTATATTTTCGTTGGGTGATGCTCAACGGCGGGGAATATAAGTCCGGGAATTGTTAGTTCAGAGAGATGCACGGCACACATTGTTAGTTCAGAGTAGCTCCTGCCCCTAACGATTGCTATCACATTACAAGGTGGTCGATTGTTCAGCACCGCCGAATAAACCAGAAAGTGAAGAAGCGCGAAACCGGAAAAAAGTACCTCAGTGTGAGGTCCCTTGCGCTTCGAGAGTACGAGCGATTTGCTGGTGATATTTGGAAATCGGACGAGACGAAGGAGGACTTCCTCGCCTATTTGGCTGCAAACAAGCAGAGGCTCGCCGGGACACTCGTTGATATAAAGTTATGGGTGTTTGTGTGTTGTTCCCTAAGTAAAGCGTAGCTCCAGTATCCATCATTCAGTCTGGGCCCCAGGCTGAGAGAGTGACGCGCCAGTGATGGGGGCAGTGGGTGAGTAATTTATGATAGGGCTACTCCCTGCGTGGTCCTCATATAACTATATGGGCTTCTTGCGTCAGAGGGGCGCGTGGGTTTTTTCTATTGGGGTCATTTCTTATTCTGTTAGACTTAGAGGCGGTCTTCATTTAGGGGCTATTTTCTCTTCGGGTTTCTTGTGTCAGAGGCGGCTCCGTGCTGCGAGTAGAAGTTGTCCATTCCAGTCTTCCGCTGAATAGATAGTCTAATATTGATTCATAGACAGCTAATCCGTTGGATAGAAGCTAATATTAATAGATATTCTCATCTTCAATTCATAGTTATCACTTATGTCTACTCTAATCTTCCGTGTAGCTCGGAAAGAAGCCCAGAAAGCGCGGCAGGCCTGTGAGGAGGGTTACTCGCAGGTGAAGGCGACGCTCGACGACTGGGTGACTTTCGTACAGCGGAATCCGAAGCGTTGGGCCAAGCTTGTGCGCGAGGCCACCGACAATAGGCGAAAAAGATTATCAAAACCGATCCATGCAACAGATGACGAACTACCGGACTCCGCAGTAGAGGAGGGGGCGAAACTGCGACCACAAAGCTTTCGAGTGCGCGAATACGAAGCGTCGGGTCTCGCGCAGTTTGCCACCAATTTCTATCAGAATGCGAAGCCGCGCTTCGTTGTCGAGGATGCCTTCTATTGTGTTATGGAGGCCGGCGAGGTCCTGGTCTGCTTGTTCCTGGCAGTTTCACCACGCGGCGAAATTCCGTGGGGCACTCGGTTCAATTGGAGAATGCTGGAGCAGGGGCCGCAGATATCTTTATCCTGGACCGACGCGCAGCCTTTGGTGGGCATTCCCCTGTGGGAGATATTGGCCTGCGTTCCAGAGTCGCCGGAAGTCGAAGTTCTGCGTTTGGACGTCGAATTGGTGGCACCGCCGAGCGATAGGGATGCGAACGCCATCGTGTTCAAGGTTCTTGACTACACCATTGTCGAAGGCCACAGCTCGGCCGCCCGCGCAGGAAACTCGGGTAAATGCAAGCCCAGCGAATACATGTTGGACGATTTTCATGGAGCAGAAGATGAGAGCGACTTGGAGCCGGATGCAACCGACGCACTTTTTGACGATACGTTGCCCGACTTGACAAACTCAGACGAGCACGAGCCTGGGAGTGCACAGCTCGTTATTTTATGGTGACGGCGATCACATCGGCATCGCTTTGGACATGAGTTGGCCTTAAAGTCAACCAGATGGATGTCAAGTCCAAGTAAAAGTTTATTGATAGCTTTTGGACGTCGCCAATCATGATCAAGATCATGAATGAAGTTTCTCACTTTGCTACTTTAAAGTCAATTGATGAAAATAGGAAAGGAAGTAATTAACTAATTATGCCTATGTATTAAAATCTAGCATAGAGTGAGGCCGCCCTATATATTATGATGACAGAAGATTTTCATTAATTATCGCCGCCTCTCTACTTACAGAAACAGAAGATGAAACAGGACTTATCAGAGACGAACCCACGACGGACCATGAGGCTCTAATTTTTGATATGGACGTGAATGACAACGAGGAAAACCTCCTGGAAGCGGAAGAAATATCGGAACTAATGCGGAAGGAGCAGGGGCATTGGACCTGCTATCACGATGGCTATTGTTATGCCCAGGCTTTATCCATCTATGTTAGGCACCATCTTGGTCTCGTTCTCACGTGAGATATTATTCAAGGTACGCATAATCCAAGATGTTGACAAGAGCACTTCGATATTTATTCAGCCCCACTCTAATCTTGGAGGTTGAGCAACCACGGCGTCAACCACGGGAACGACATCCGGGCGACCTGTCAGAGCCACTGGCTCAAGTACCGCGAGAAGCTTCCGGCTCAGCCAGGGCAGCCGAAGCCGCTGATGTCGCACGGTGTCACGAAAGGAGTAGGAGAAACTGTAGCTATTTGCTACATGCGGTGCTGGATGCTTGTGGAAATGGAAACGCATCACGCCTTCTGGATGTCCAGGCCATGCCGCGCAGACAAATTGCGGGAGCACCGGGCTGCTGTCAAGACGCTGGTCGACAACTTGCCGTTGTATTTGCTGCCAGAATTGAAAGCGGTAATCGAATCGAAGAAGTGGAAGCCGGCGAACAAACTCATCCTCGCTGAGTATCTTGGCGTCTAGATTGGGCAAGGAGTTAGGGGGGGCGTCGATTTTTTAAGACTAGATGCTAGGACCCTCATCGGGGCACGGTGGCGCTGGGCAAAAGTCAAGTCGCTCTTTCTAGCGTGTCTGTGAATTCATATAGCCACTCTTTTTTATTTTCCAGGTAATTATACATAATGACTTCTACTTCTCAATTATCATTTTCCAGGTAATACGTAATGACTTCTACTTCTTGCGAATGAAGGATGTTAGTTCTTGCTAGACGGTGACTAATCTAGAAAGATAGCACGTACATTCACACTAGACACCTTTACTTTTTACGTTTCAAATTGGCATCGACCTACTGATGCTTGCTGTGATGAATCTCTACGCTTCAAATTGGCATCGACCTACTGATGCTTGCAGCTGTGATAAATATCTAAAATATGCTTGCTGTGATAAATTTGCATCGACCTATTGCTGTGGTAAATATCTAAATAGCCTTTTGTTGTGATAAACTTGCATCGACCTACTGCTGCATCTAAAATATGCTTGCTGTGATAAATATCTAAAATATGCCTGCGTCGACCTATTGGTGCTTGCTGTGATAAACACGCCCTCACTTTGGTCTTCTTCCATTTATCCATAGGACTGCGCATGCTAAAGATGAATCGTGGCGCATGCAAGGCATGCCTCAGCAGTCCCCACCCCATTGAAATCCACCTCCACCCCCCGCATCAACGGAAAAGTAAAAGAGGTTCTTCAGATTGATCCCGAGGTCCGTGGGATATTGTTTCGCTCGCCGGAGCATCGAGCAGAGGCATCCCATTCGAAAATGTTTCAAATGGGGCCGGCTATAGTGTCCTTATCGAACAATTAAGGGACAAATAGGCCCTATAGTGTCCTATAGTGTCCTATAACGTCCTATAACGTCCTATAACGTCCTATAGCGTCCTATAACGTCCTATAAAGTCCTACATTTTCCGGAAAATCTACCTGAAATTCGGGCATTTTTCTGCATATTCCGGCTTATGTGGTGCATTTTTTGATGGTGTTGGGTCGTGCAATGCTGTAGAAATGCTACGAAAGGATCCTCTGAGTCTCCATCTGAGTCATCACGCGCCTCACAATGTGAAGGGTAAGAAAAAGAGCCCTTGCGGCAGTTCCTGCGTAGTATCGCCGCGCGCCTCTGATCCGTTCCTGGTGTGCTAATGGGTACAAGTCTGGCGCTTTGGCGTGAAAGTTTGATTTGAAGAGGTGCATATGGGAAACGAAATCTCAAAGCTCAGCGCAGTCTCTAGCTTGCCCCTCATTTCTCATTTATCAGGTGGGCGCACTTTTTCATCCTATCTCATTCAAACCAACCTGCAGTGTAAGCTGGAAAGTATATAGTGGGCTCGTCCTGCTTCTTCTACTAATCTAGCGCAAAAATAAACATTCTTTCTCTGTCGTCAGTCATCACTCAGCAATCTTTTTCGAGGCGGTATCTAATCAAATTCATATCATAACATAAAGTATCATCATAATATAAGCATCACATAAGTAAAGGCTTTCTATCGTGTATCTGTTAAGGTATTTGATTACTTCGAATAGAAATATCGAAAAGGACGAAAAAAAATGGTGAAGCTGGGCACATTCGATGTGGTCGCGCTAAACGCTCGCCTCCGGGCATTGGCGAAGGGGAAGGCGCCTGCCGCGGATCGTGCTGACCGGTCCGCTGGCTACAACCTCGAGACCACGCAGAAAGCCGCGAAAGATCTGGGCATTTCAGTCGGCCAATTGTATAGCTACCTGTGATTCAGCTCCTTTTTAACTAATTAACTGAAATCATGATAACGATGCATCTCTCTTTCTCCCCCCACAGTATTGATAATTTATTAAGTCTCTGGTGTCTCTTGCTCTCCGCTATTGATGTGCCTCTCTGTCCAGGTGCACCTACATGAGCCAGGCGGTGCTGGAGCAGTTTCGAAAGAAGAAGCCTGACGCGGCTAGTGTGCGCCTCGACGCGAATTTTTGTTATGATGTGGAGGTGGTTTTCTGAGGTCTTTTATTAGATCGAGCGTGGTTGATTTATTTCTCAATTCATCGCTGATTTTATATTTTGCAATATTTATTGATCTTCTTCTACTTTCAGAGTATCTTCTCTCTATGACATGCCTCGCATTTAACTCTGAGTCTGATTGCCCGTGCTTCTAATCTCGGAATACCTGGGCGGAGACGACCAAAGAGGAGTGGAAGCAGTCGCTGGAGGATGTCGTGGAGATTTATTTTTATGGGAGTCGTTGAAAGAAATCCATCTTCGCTCTAGCTACCTTGTAGTGCTTCCGACCTCATTGGTAGCAAGGGCCTTCGATCTCGATGTCTTTCATTACGTCCAAACTCTAAGATACCCATCCGAAGTCGCACGCTGATCAGCCGGGCCCCGAGCATTTGCAGCAGCTCCTCCAATCTGTGCCGGCCGAGGTTTTGGAGCAGGTTCCTGCAGCCGACAACTACCTTTTCGGGAATGGTGTGGCTCGCTTGCCGCCGTTCACTCCGTCGCTGGGTCTCAAAATCGTCCGTAAGTCGCGTTCCACGAAGTGGGTGGAGGTACTGACTTATGAGACTGACTTTGATAGTGTGGGATAAGTTGATCTGAATTGATGATGGTCGTCCTGATGGTGAAGCTTTGACGATGGTGATTACATACGCTGATAGGCTAACTTGATCGTGATAGATTGCCGGCGATGATTTAATTGGAACAAATTAATGACCCCAGGTTGCTGGCGGCGATGCCAATACTGTGCCGATGGATGTTGACGGCGAGCCGCCTCAGGAAGATTCTGATATGAACCCGCCTCCGGAAGGCGTCGGCCATGATCAGAACAGCAAGCGCAATCGCGACGAACGAGATGGCCAAGGCGGTGACGTCGGCGGTGGTGTCGATGATGAAAACACCAAGCGGCGCAAGCACACGAACAGCGTCGTCGGGGTATTGTTTGAATAAATAAGTATATTTATCAGTAGCTGTTACTGTTTCATCTTGTCGGCGGTTTTTCTGTTTGTTTGATTCATCAGGTAAAATAAGTGTATGCATTCTGCATTATAATAATATTTATAAAAGAGTAGTCTTCTGTTTTGTCTTATATTGCCACTGTCCTCGTCTGTTGTATCATAAAAAAACGTCGTTTCTATATTTATACGCATATAAGTAGATGTAGACACATCTAGATATATATTCTTACTGGTCCTCGCATTGAAAACACACAGCTGGAGACCAAGGGCAAGGACGGCGACAAGTTTGACGCTGAGGAGCTCCTGGATTTGTTCACGAGCCATTTAAAGGCATCCCGCTGGGCCGACGCTCAAATCTGTGTTGAGACAATGGGGGCCCTGTTGACCGCTGAGGAGAAACGCGAGCTGCTGCCCGTCATGGCTTCTGCCACGTTGGATGTCGGCGCGCCGTTGTCAGAGTATTTCTGTCTGTGTTTCTGTTTGAATTATTTTGTTGTCGGAGTATATGTTGTTTTCTCTGAGTCAAATAATTAATGGCTGATGTAGGTCGCAGCTGAGTCACTAGCTCCTCACTTCTTCTCCTCGCGTCTTCATATCTTGGTATCTGTAGGGGGTGCCCCTTCCTTCCTTTTCTTTCTCCGTGCATAGATTGACTTGACTGACATAGAGATACTTGCTTGGAGCAGTCATTGCCCGCTTTGGTATTCTTCCCTAGTGCAAGGATCTAAGGTGGTAGTAATGTCTGATACTGTCCTAACCGTCATGGTTTGACCTGTACTGCTAGTGTCTTGGCTCCGGCTCTGATCACTCTCAGCATTCTTCTCTACGGGCACTAGTAATGGTGCTATGAGGAAAACACACATACAGTGGGAGCAGCATAGAGAAAATTTTGGGTAAGTAGGTGGTTGCACGTAGCACTCAGATATGGAGCAATTATGCGCCCAGTTCCAATATATAACGATCTCACTCGTTCCAGGTTGCAGTTTCTCATCCAGTTGTTCCAGGACCTCTGTGGTCTCACCCGGGCGGACTTCATCGCGGAAGACGGCCAGACTCCCAAGGAGAAGAAGGACAAGCTGGATCCCAAAGTGACGTCCGGCATGATGTTGGTGGTCGCATTGCTCAAGTTATGAGCGACGGCGCCTGCTCGCTGCAGCCTACCCCACTGTGGTGCAGTGTCCTGTCTCTCTCCCGAAGAGAGTAACCTGCGTTTGAATGTGGCGAGAGATCGGACACTGCTCCACACGACGGAGTTGCTGAGTAGGCTGTTGCTGTCTCGCATCTAATCCCTGCTGATCGTGATTTCTCGAAGGCGGTCCTCGGGGGTGGTGCGATTCCCGCTTCGAAGGCGCCGCTCATCTGCGGCAGCGCGCTGCACCAAACGAGCATGCGCGCGTCTGCTGTCACCGGCATTTGCAAAGCCATGGCGGCCTATTCCAAAAATATTGGAAACGCGGTGTATGGCGTGATTGGTAGACTTCATTAGTGGAGGTGTTCGATACATCGGGGCTTCGTCAGGGGTCTGATAGTAAGTTTGCATGCGTGGAGCGAACACCTCCAAGGGCATCTGTCTGTCTTCGTCGGGCGTTCGATCGTTGCTTGTATCTTCTAACTTTTTGAGGGAAGCCCCGAATACCTTGCGGCGGTGGAGACTCTGAAGACCGAAGTGAAACACTTGATGACTTCGCTGGTGGTAAAGGACCAGAATGCCTGCGTTGTCCTCTATGGCTCGACGCAGGAACGAGCAGCGTTCGTCATGGGGAAAGGAATGGGCTACAATCCGGTAAAGACGTTATCTTTGATTTCCTGGGAATCCTGTGAGTAACGTTGATGCTAGTTGTCTACTCTTCTTATTTCTTGTGCTTATTCCATTTTACTAAATGAAGTCTGGCTGTGGTCATTCTGTGAGATATCTCTTCGGGAGAAGGTTCAGTAAGTTAGTACTCTCCTACTTTTTTGGAGATCGAGTCCGATCGTCGCCATCAATTACTAAATCAGGCCCTCGACAAGGACGTCACTCCGGAACTGCGCCCCCTCTTGGGTCAAATGCTGGGCAACCTTTTGCACTTGAAGACCTTCATCTACACGCCGAAAAAGCTCATGGCTTCAGCTGGCACCGCTGTGGTAAACGACCTGGTCGCGCAGTTTTTGCGTGGTTCCGTGAACCTGGAAGCTTTTGGTGAATTTCAGGACGAGGGCTTGGTGGTCGATGTTCGCTTCCGCGAGTATCTCACCATGTTGCCGCAGTTGGAAAAGTCAGGAATTTTGTTCGGAATGGACATCGACCTCGCCGTCGAGATCGCGAATCAGGCCTATTTCGTGCGCTGCGCGACGTCGACCGCACACAGATGCGACCAGTGGAACCCCGAGCTGGAGAGCGCCACAAAGCTCCCGGAACTGATGAGCCGAACATCTTGCAAGCTGGTACTGTTTCTCTGTTTATCCTCAGTTCGTTTTTTCTCTCTCAGATTCATTGCTCCCCCGTCATCTTGTGTATTCCTTACCTATTAGTTGCTCTCAGACAGGACTAACTCATCAAGTTTGTTCTTATCGTGTCATGAGTCATTATCTATTGTTTTCTCTTCTGTTCTCTCTCTCCTAGACTCATCTGTAGCTACCTAGCTTGTTCAGTGGAGATGACTAACATGAAAATACCACACTAACAGGGCGAAACCAACAAAGACCAGCTGGCGATCATCTCGTGCTTGGCGAATTATCTAACCGTGCGCGGCGTGGGCGCTGCTGGTAAACCGCTCGTTTTGAAGGCCCCGCCGAAGAGTCTTCTCTGGGCTATCTTCAATTTCGATTTCTGCGTGCAGACGTGGAAGAAAATGGAATCTCATAGGGAGGAGAAAGCGCGCAAGGCCGGCGAGAATCAGGCGAGCGAGACGAAGACGGCCAAAACCAACGTGACGAAAGTCCCAAACCCGGTGGGCGAGAACCCGAAGAAAGCAACGTCTTCGAAGCCGGCGACCGAGATCGACACGAAGCCGGAGCCGACTACAACAGGAACGTCCCCTAAGGCAGAAACGGCTCCGAAGAAGCAGGAAATGTCCGTGCCGAAGCCGGCCACAGGCACGGCTCCAAAGCCGCATGAGGAGATCGGCCTGAAGCCGCAGTGCAAGACCGTGCCGAAGCCGGCCACAGGCACGGCTCCGAAGTCGCATGAGGAGACCGGCCTGAAGCCGCAGTGCAAGACCGTGCCGAAGCCGGCCACAGGCACGGCTCCGAAGTCGCATGAGGAGACCGGCCCGAAGCCGCAGTGCAAGACCGTGCCGAAGCCAGCTCCAGACACGGCTCCGAAGCCGCATGAGGAGACCGGCCCGAAGCCGCAAGACGAGACCGTGTCGAAGCCTGCTCCAGACACGGCTCCGAAGCCGCATGAGGAGACCGGCCCGAAGCCGCAAGACAAGACCGTGCCGAAGCCTGCTACAGACACGGCTCCGAAGGGGCATGAGGAGACCGGCCCGAAGCCGCAAGACAAGACCGTGCCGAAGCCTGCTCCAGACACGGCTCCGAAGCCGCACGAAGAGACCGTGCCGAAGCCTGCTCCAGACACGGCTCCGAAGCCGCACGAAGAGACCGGCCCGAAGCCTGCTCCAGACACGGCTCCGAAGCCGCACGAAGAGACCGGCCCGGAGCCTGCTCCAGACACGGCTCCGAAGCCGCACGAAGAGACCGGTCCGAAGCCTGCTCCAGACACGGCTCCGAAGCCGCACGAAGAGACCGACCCGAAGCCGGCTACACAGGTTCCGCTGCAAGATCCGACGGCAGACATGCCGCCCTCGAAGTCGGAGGAGCCGTCCGCGAACACGCCAGAAAAGGCACAGGATTCCCAACCGGAAGCGAAGTCGGACCTGAAGAATCCTTTTTCTGATATCGATTTGGAGGAGGGAGACGACCTGGCAGAGACTCCGTTGTGCCTGCCGGACGAAGACAAGCAGGGCCAGGCCGATATGAATTCCGAGACGCCGGTATGCAGCGATGTGCCGCAAGGCGCGGCCGGCTCGACGCCCGTGGTCAGCGAAGAAGACGATCTGCTCCAGACGCCGCCTGGCCTTTTGCAGACGAATAAGGATAAGCGCCTCGCCGTGCCTCCGCGTGCTGCCCCTCGTAACACCTTCATGCATGGAAAGCTGCCGCCTCTTTTTGAGGAGTCGGAGATGGGGCCTGGTTCGACTTCGGTTGCGGGATCCAAGTTGGACTTCAATTAAGTGTAGTGTCGTCCTGGTTGTTCGTTTAATCCGTGCTGCGGTTACTTAAATTAGTCGGGAGGCATCATATGAATAGCGGGGTAGACGGGGGTAATTAGTGCCGCAGTGTACGAACGCCAGGAAGATTAATCTTGTATCTCTAATGTCAAGCGGGATGCGACGAGACTGCCGCTGGAAGCACGCATGTTGGCGACGACGATTACAACAACCCTCTGGAGTCTCACTCTGAGGAGGAGATGGAGATGCAGCCCACTCCGAAGACAGGCGTGGACGGCTCTGACCCGGAGAACAGCAAGTCGCACCTGCCTCCCCGCCAGTTGGATTTCGAGAAACAGCAGAAGATGGCTACAGAGGAGGAACACGTGAAGTCGGAAGGCGAGGAGTCGCCGAACCCGTATGCTGACGACTGCGACTACGTGGACATGTTTTCGCAGGCGCTGGAGGAGTCGCTGCAGTCGGGCAGCCCTACGGCCGCGCAGGCGATGTTCAACGAGGCTCTGGATTTTCAAGTGAAAAAGGCCCTGAAAGAGGCCCAGGAAGCGGCCGGCAAGACCGCCGAGGAGGAGGAATCCAAGGACAGCAAGAGCAAGACCAACAAGGCTGCGGTCTCGGCGTCTGGTAAAAGCAAAACCGATGGAAAACCGACGCAGACGACTCTGCTGGGCTTTGTGTCTGGGCTAAAAAAGAAAGCGACTACCACGCCTGCGGCTGAGACAGGTGAAGATGCCTCCAAAAGCACCTCCAAAAAGACGCGTAGCAAGGACGCTGGTGCCAAGAATGACGATGACGGACCCGTGGACGAGAATACAGTGATGCCTGAGTTCGAAATGGGTGAGCTGGTGCGCATCGACGTGCAACGTCGCCCCCGCAATTTCACCTCGGGCTCGTTGGAGCAGCTGCAGGAAGCCGTGGGCAAAGTGACTCGGGTACTACAGTCTTTGGCTTATTTCCTATTGAGTCTTTTAGTGGTTTGCTTGGATGGAAGGATAGGATAGATAGGGCAGGACTATAGTACTCTTTCTCACTTTTTCACTTTCTCTTTCTCATAGCTGACTTTCATTCTTGGAATCTCGTTCGCTGTCATCGAGGACGTCTCGTTCTAATTGAGAAAGGATAGTTATCGGCTTTATTTTCTGACAGACTGTGATGCTTTTTCTGTACGCTCAGGTAAACGACAAGTCTTGCGATGTCGATTTTGCTCCTGTTCTGGACTATAAAGCGGTCAAGATGTCGAAATTGAAACTGGTGAAGATGAAGCCGAAAAACACAGACAAGAAGCCGAAGGGAGAACCGCTACCCACCACAAGCACGAAAGCCGCCGGCGCCTCCGCGAGCACGAGTTCCACGGCTCCTGCTCCGCCAAAAGGCTCCGACCCGTCTAGCGCGTCCGCGCTCAATGCTGACGTCAACAAAGAGAACGATCGCGCCAAGCGCCATGCGGATCGGCAGAAGCGACTCCAGGAGAAATTCGGCGGCTCAGCCGCTCTTTTTTAAACTGGTCGCTCGACGAAGTCGGACGTTATGGGGGTGCCTACTAAGGAGTTGGCGTCCGAGGAAGATAAGGTGATTGATTTGATACTAGAATCACTCAGGGACCCATATGGTGATAGCAAGATAGCTAGGTAGAGCATTGATGCGGAACCGTCATGACAGATTCGACCGTGATAATTATATCCATGCCAGTGATAGGCTACATCAGTCGGGATTGCCTAAATTAGTGCTACTCCTTTGATTAAAGAATGTAGTTGGTGATGATTGGCGAGAGGATGTGGGGGACTCCTCTATGAGAAAAGTTTTAATTTTTATATATAAGATATATTGGTATTTATTTATACTAGATAGATACGAATATAAGATGTTGATATTATATCTACCACATATCTTCTTGAGTATAAAAATTAATAAGACATATAATGATATTTGATTTTATTGCGAGAAAGCCAGAAAGACCGACGGGTGGATCGATCATGGCCTCGCAGAATATGCATGATCCTCAGCGCACAGGTTGACTATATTAAAAATTGAATGGCCACGATTTCAGAAGTGGCGACGTTGATTCATTCTACGGGGGGCCACTGCCGCACTCGTGCTGCATGCGGTCCCCCATCTTTCATGTATATAAAATCGTGATGAAAATAAAACTTGGTGAAAATAAGAAGTAGGAATATGAAAATTGCTGGTAGGGACATACTAACTTAGGACTGTTGATATAAGGACGCTGTCACTAGTCAGTGTAGATAACTACAGTCGCACGCGCTTCCTGGAGCGCAGACTACAAATTTCTGATAGATATAAACTTATTGACTTATTAATCCACTACAGCTCCAATCTAGTGGCGCGCCATATGCTACTGCTAGTCATCCCGCCTTGTGGGATGTTCGGCCTTGTCTGTCACAGGTCTCATGACAGTTCCCTAGTTGAATTGCAGAAAGATAGAAAGACCATCTTCTTTTGTGCTCTGGCTTGTCCAGGGTAGTACTTTATTCTTCTACCATCTTGAGAACATTGCGGTGCCATTACACGGCATCTTGATGCTGATAGAGCCGCCCGAAGCATGGAAAGGGGCGCGATTCCCTTTGATGTGCGTTTGTATCTTTCGCAATATAAACCTATCCATCGAGGAACTGAGCTGCAGCTCCTGAATTTATAAAAAACAAATTGAGTGAGGACCTTAAGATCTTATACTAGTTCGTGCATCAAGTTTTGAAATTGAAAAAACAAGACCGACCATGGGGCCACCACTCCCCAGCGCCGAGCGGTGCGCATTTGTGGAGTACGGGGCTATCTAGCCCGAGTGTTTTTAGCCTTGTGAAGAAGAGACCTGGCTGGAGCGAGCAAGTGAGAGCGCGTTGTAGTCTAGTCCCGTTTTCTGCTGTGTGAGATCATACAAACGTACGAGCGGGCGAGCGTTCGCAATCTGTCGGTTTATGGGTTGGGTGGATGGTAGGATGGGTTGTCGGTAGTTTTCTATCGGTTGTCTGGTTGTATTTTCTGTCTGAGTGGGTCGCAGTCCTTCATATGCCTAGAATTCTGTGGAGTGCGGTGGTCGGTTTGGGATGTTTCTTGGGTCTTCTGTGGCATCACGGGTGGTTATGGTTGGGTGGTTAGATAGGGTTGTGGCGTCAAGGGCTAGTTGTGTGTTCTGTGTTGGGGGGGGTGTGTCTTGTGTGTGTTCACTGTGTTCTGTTGTTGGGGGGGGGTGTCTTGTGTGTGTTCTGCTGTTGGGGGGGTGTCTTGTGTGTGTTCTGTTCTTGGGGGTCCTGTGTGGCCTTCGTTGTGTCCTTTGGGTCCCCGTTGGGTCGTGGTTGTGTTCCTTGGGGGCTCCGTGGATCGGGGGTCGAGGCCCTTGAGCCATGGAAGCCCCGGACACAATGGGACACAATGGGACGCTACAGGACACTGTAGAGGGTGTTTCGGATGGTCCTAAAACGTAGGCCTTTGGTCTATCTAAGGCTGATCCGGCCAACAATTACGCGACGTTTGGTGGTCTGACGTCCCAACAGGTGAAGAGCGGCATCATTGCCGGCGGCTGGGAGTTCTTCCGCAGGATCCTCCTCATGGGACTGGCTGCGGGCCTGCCTGGTGGCAATCTCGACCGCAATCCGTGGCAGCTGGTGCGCATAAGTTTGATGCATTTGGTTTTCTACAACTAGGTGATGTCTCGAGTGGGTTCCTGTCTTTTCAGAGTGTTTCTGAAGTCTCTGCAAACTTTTCGGTATTTCTTTCTTGTTCCTTGTCTCCTTTGCATATCGTCACAACCTCTTCACTCTTCCACAGGTGGGCACTAATGTGCAGCACTGGTTCCGCACTTTGGCCAACGCTTTGGTGATCGCGATTACCCATCCTCTGTTTCTGGGACTGAGTGCAGTTTGGAATATCAAGATCGAGGACAGTGCCGGCCTTAAAGTACTAACTTATCTCCCATCTGATTGCTCATCTGTTGTTCTTGTCAAATGATTGCTGTAAGTTGTCAAGGGATCTCATCGGGAAACTCTATCAGGATACCCGTCGCCAACTACTCTCGTGCTCATGTTCTTGCTCTTCCTTGGAGGTGTAATAGTGTGTAGCGTTGTGCCATCAATGTCAATCGACTACGTCGCCGCGCCATCTTTTAAACGTCATCGAAGAAATCTTATCCCTCTCGTTTCAGAGCCGTTACTTCGGAAAGTGTGTGGGCAAGGCTTTGCCGCAGGGTCGCCTCAAGCGCAAGCTGATGCGTCTGGCCGAAAGCGCTCACCTGCAGGATCCGAGTTTTTTCATCTCGAAGCTCAGCATGGTGGCTGCTGGTTTCAAGAGCAGCGGGGTCGTTGTGAACGTCGCGGATCTGCTGATCTATTTCGGCCGTTTCACCAGCGACGCTGTCAAGGGCTTCTCCATCGCGGCCAAGCTCATCATCAACCTGGGCAAAGTGGTGGCCGGAGACTACATTGATGCACGTTCGCAGCAGGAGACTGTCGCTCGTTTGGTGGGGGAGTGGGATAATGGAAGTTGGGGCAGCGTGTTGACGTTGCAGATGTCGCTGCTTCGCTCCGCTTTCATTTCGTTCATGTCGAAGACCATCTTGCAGGCTGTGGATGCGGCGTTGGCTGCTGGTGTTATTTCTTTCTGATGGTTATTGAGATCCTTCGTGTTGAGTCTTAGGATATGCGAGCATCATCAGACGGGCATCTTTAACAATTCAGAACTTGTGGGTACTAGGCTTCCTTTTCCTTCAGTCATCTCTTCGTCTTCTCGTTTCAAGTCCCATCTTCTCCCCTCCAGGTGAGGTGGCCAAGGCTCGCAAGGCCTTTAACGAGTGCGACAATCGTTGGCGTTTCGTTTCCATGGATCGCATTTCGCAAGTTGCCACCAAGGTGGACCAGGCAACCAGAGCAGCTGCTTCGAATGGTGTCGCCCCTGTTGCTCAAGGTTTCTCGATGCAGCACTGCATGAACATGGCCGCCCAGAATGCACCCATCAACGGTGGCGCAGCTGATGCCGAAGATGAAAACCAGGAAGAGTCTGATGGTGGTGAGGATCTGCAGCAAGGTGGTGATGAAGCTGTTGAGGTTGTGGGGGTGGAAGACTCTGACTAAGTGAAATCTTGATGCCGATTGATGATGAAGACTGATGTTGCGTTTTACTTGTAAATCATTTCCATCGTTAAACACCTTAGAAAAATTCCGGTAGAAATATGAAGTGATTATGGAGTCTATTGATCATCGTGAAACTTTGAAAACTTCTGCACTAAAACGTCGAGCCGTGCCGGCGTTTCGTTATTCAGGTCTCGCGCTTCCATTCGTTTGAAGTTTGAGCTATTTAGTAGATTTCCACTTTTATCTATCGAGAGTTCTTCGATATTCTGGCGTAATGATTATGCGAACTCAAATGGCGAATGTTACAACTGACAATGGACATGCCTCCTAATGAGCCACGAAGTAATGAAGTTCGGTGTTATTTCTATCCGAGAGCTTTCTTGTCAACATTCTACCCAATTGAGACGATAAAGCTCGGCGTCATTATTTGAAGAAATCGCTGAACCTCGTGCACAGATTTAGAGCGAATTCATTTTATCAATTTTAGAAGGAGCGACTTCATGAAAAAGCTACGACGTGAGTGATGTAATTGATGAAGTAGAATCGCGCAACACAGTGCGCGTTTCTTTTCCCCTGCGGGGGTTTTCTATACATGGAATCGAAATAGAAGATATTTAAGAAAATGAAGGGGAGGATCGTTGAGCCCCAAACCATTCGATCGCGTGTCCTCGTGTCTTCTACTAGTATACTCTGTAGGTTGGAGCAGTGTCGTGGTGTGGTATGTTGAGAAGTGCTATGCTGAAAGTGCGAGGACTGAAGTACTTATATAAGCACTAAGGGACGTGGGTGAACACTTTACAGGGATGCACTGTGTGGCGTGTGGGGTAAATGAAATAAGAAATAATCAATCATGACGAATTTTTTGAGGCCGAGAGCCAGAGCGACCCGATGGGCCCCACATGTTGGACGTTTCTCAGCCTCAGCATGCTGGGGAATGTTGTAAGTATGAACGTCGCGAGTAATGAAGTCCTGAGCCACTTGGTACCACGCAGATAGGATCGTCTAGCCTATAGCGCTCCACCGTGTGGCAGAGGCAAAAACTCAGAGCCCCCAGCCATCAACCTAGATAGTTTGTATTACCCTTCGGGGTTCTCCGCTACTACCAACAATGTAGCGGGCAGCGGGTGCCAGACTTCGCGGGATGCCTTGGAACTTGTTCAACAGCTGAGGAAACCAATAGAGAGATGCCGGCAGGGAGACGGCGCGCGGATCGACAGAGGGAGAGAGTAGCGAGGTGATGCGAGGAAGGCGGTGGGATCGGTCCGAGAGTCTGGTGATTCGGTTGGAGTGAAACGACTGCCGCGGGATGGACTTGGGTCAAATTGTTCTGTCGGTTGTTCTCTCTGTGGTGAAGCTCTTAGTGGTGTGGTCGTGCTTTTCGGTGTGTATGTTGTCGGTCTAGCTATTAAGAGATAAGAGCACCCCTGAACCAACCCCATGCTTTTTTTTCATTTCTGAAACTGTTTCGCCCGAGTTTCTGGATAAGCCTCGGAGGGTCTTGGCCCGCGTCAATAACTCGCCCTGCGACTCCTTTCGAAACAACTAAAACCCCCCGCGTAGGGCCTTGCCGCTCTCTTTGCTGGTTTTGGTGGACTTGGCGGGCCGTCAGCTGGCAGCTCTATGGATACCCCGGGCGCGTCTTCGTCTACCTCAGACAGCGCCTCCGCTTCGCAAGAGCGCGCTCCTTCTTGTCACGCACTTGAAGACGGATCTCTGTCGCAAGAGGAGGAAGACGTGGACGAGAATGGAGGGCCGAAGCCTAAGCGCAGCGAGCCGGCTGGCAAGTGACAAGCCCGCAAGGGAAACAAGGAGTAGGCGCTATCCCGAAGATGCCGGGCGCGTGCTCTCTTGCGTCTCGATGTTGATAGGTGGAGGCCGCGGCGCTCCAGTGTTGGCGAAGACCTGCGACGGACATGCTGGAGAAAGGTCGAGGGCCTTCGTTGTGAATATTCGAGGGGGGGCGGCGGTTGATGATGGAGGGGCAGCATCGAATAAAAGCACGACGATAAAGCAAGCAACACACACGAAAACGATGAAGAAACGACGCCGATGGGAATGGTTGTAGATAAATGACGGCCGGGCTGTGCAGTTGTGGGCTAAAGTGGCTGAATTGTATTACGACTGAACTAGATAAGGCGCCGCGGATGGTACCAAGATAGCGAAGGACCCACTTAGGGGGACACCTTCGGGGGTGCTCTCTGAGGGGAAACTTAAGGCAAGCAATTTTGAAACAGGTGAAGACCTACTACGCACGCGCCTCATGTTGAAGCCTTATCATGGAGGCAGCTCGCAACATCACGACAAGGGCCAGGCGCTTACTCTGGGCCACTTCTTTCAGAACAACCTCGCAGGTTTTTCAGTGCCGGGCTCAGGTCTTCGCCGCAACCTCATCTCATGGGGGTCAGCTGCTGGCGTTGGGGCTCGTTTCTTTTGTAGGCGGTGCCGTGTGCTCTTTGGAATAAGACCGCAGCGATCTTACTTCTTTCCTGTCGTTGCTGATCGATCACTATTCTGATCCCCGTAGTAGTCTTTAGAGGCTGGCCATCTGCAGCGCCTGAGCAGCGTGCTACTTCAAAGAAGCCGCGCCTCGTTTCCCATCTATCAACCACACCACGCCAGGCGCCATTCTCCGAGTTGTTTACTCCGTGGCAGTTTTGTTTAAGTTTGTTGGTTTCGTCTTCCAGTTGAGTTTCTTACCCAGTAGAGCCCTTGCGCTTGCTCACGATATCAGGCAGTCGCCTCGTGTGCATCTAACAGCAATGCACGCAGGAAGCAGCCCCGACGTAGAAGCCTCTGCCCTTGAAGCAGTTGCTCAGCCGGTTCCGCGTCTTGATGTGCTCCATCCCGGCAGAGTTGCGGGGTAAAAACACAACTCCACAGAAGAAACTCCACTCCTCAGAGAAAGCGAGGCTCCACTTCCTCCCGGCCACGATAAATCGCGCCAGCTCTGGCTTATTCGCCGCTTCGAATATGATGTCGACACCATGCCAACTCCTCCAGTAGCGGTTGCGTCAAAATGTGGAAGGCGAGTGGTGCGCAGAATGGAAAAAGTTGGCGAGGTCATTGCAGACGCTCCACGATACTGGCAGCAAAGTTCGCGCATGAAGAGCGCCAAGCTCGAAAACGCTGCCAATGTCATAGCGGGCTTCTATATCTGGCGCGCCAGAGAACAGAACCCCGGAGGCGTCGGGATTCACGAAGCGCATTATAGAGGATTCGCAGGAGTTTCAGTGCATAGCCATTTTCACCATAAAGGTCAGCACAAAAAGGAGACACGAATAGCCATCACGCAAATGCGTACTCTGGTCCATTTACAAAGCTACTGTCTCACTAGCTCCAGCTTCTCCGAGGATGTCCATCATTTTATTCGAGAAGAGGCTCAAGCAATCCACATTGGAAACCAACCAGAATCGACGTAGCTGATAAGCAAGCACAGCAGAGCCAACAGTCGCAAACTCTCTGGCTTGACGGAGGAAATGGCTGAGGCAGTGGCAGATCAAAATATTGCTTGGAAGATTGGCCAACTTCTCCAGGAGGGAAAAGGAGCACTAGTAACAGATGGCGACGGGCTTACGCTTGCTGTTGCTGTGTGCGAGGCGGTGGCAAATCGTTTTCGACTTGCAAAGAAGCAGCGCCTTTCTTTCTCTGCGGAATTATTGAAGGACGACCTCACTATCGACATCGCAGGAAATATCCTAGATCTAACGACTACTACTGCAGAGCAGGCAAGTACTGACGCCCAAAATCAACGGCGTTTGGGATCTCCATCTACAATGCTATCCGAACAAGAAAAACGCACTTGGTTGTATCTTCGCAGCTGGTGGCTCCAAGAAGGCAGGCCGCCGGAGAGACGAATTAGAGAACAAGCCGCAAAGCAGTTCCATCATTGTAACGAGCAGGAACTGGGAAGAGCTACCGAGACCTTAACACGCGAAGCAGCTTTTCGATACCGCTACAAGAGAGGACAACGACGGAAGGCAGCCGGGTCGTTTTGTGGCCTGGACTTGCATTCGGCGCCCATGGCAGATGCCTGGTTTTGGACCAAATCTCGCCGCACACCAATCGCGACTATGGCTTGGGCAAAAGTCACCGGGCCAGAACGTTGCGCCCTAGTGCTTGGACCTGAGTACCGACCAAGACAACAAGCTGGCAAGACAGTTGCCAGAACCTATGTCGAGAAGAAACGTGGGCGCAAAGCCAAGCACGACGCTGCCACCGAACCAGTAACAAACGATCTCGCGGGTTTTGAACAAGAAGGAACCGAGAATGACAGAAAAGTCCTCCAATCACTCAAGAATGTACCGAAGTGCCTAGATCTAGACGCAAGCTCCGACTCCGACTCCTTCTTTGAAATGACCTCCGACGAAGAAGAACATCCAACAACTTCAGAGCACTCTCCTCGAGGAATTATTGCGGCGCTCGACGATATACCCTCAGGCTGCGTTTCAGCGCATCCAACTGGCTTAGACACAGTGAGAGCACTGGTCTTCTCTCGACGATGTGGGGTCATGACGTTGTGCAACGTTTCAGATGCAGGAGAAGAAAGCCTGAACGTCATCGCTGTAATAGGCGCGGCAAGGCTAGGCATTGACCTTTTCTCTACCAGTTCCGGTAGTGCTACCTCGATCGCGCTAATGGAGCACAGACACTGCATAGCGCGAGAATTTATGGAGGAAATTGGTGAGGATCCTGTCTTTGCATGCCTGCCACTGCAAGAGCAAATCAGTCCAGTCTATGACTTCGTGTCATCGTCGCCCATGATAGGATCGGAATACCTATGAGGAGACACCGCTCCAGTACAGCGAGGCTGCATGGGAGTCAACGTCAGTCCCCTCGATCCTGGCGTCTGCTTCGACAAAAACATGCTAGCGCAAGCAACGGCAGTCCTGCCGGGTCATGTCTACCTCTTCCAGGGAGAACGTGCTTTGCGTTGCGCCGCAAAATACTGCGGCTACATGCTGGACCGCCTTAAAGCCAGCACTCTCATCCGCACTGAAATGACCGACCCAGAGCACGAGGTAGGAGATCGTGTTGAAATCATTGGAAAGCAAAACTCTTGGGAGCCGGCGACTATCCGCGGATTGGGTGAAGGGCTTTCCTTTTCAAAAATCGCGTCCTGGTTTCAACGACTACAGGCGGTGCAGTGAAAACGAAACAAGCAAACCTGATCAGACGAAAAAGAGACGACTGCTCCCTGATCGATCTTCCAGAGGTGGCACATGCTACAGCACACAACGTGACCCAAATAGCCAGAGGAAACAGAGCACCACTAACGGTCCCGGAATTGCACCATAAGAGGGCTCAAATTTATTGCGCCGATCAGCGCCGGAGGCGGAGAGACTGCGTGCGGAAAATGCAACAAGTTCCGACTGCTGTCTGAAAAAGCGGCCAAAGAAAGCCAACATCTTCACTTTGGCGGTCGGGCATCGCCAGCCTTCAGATGCCACATGGCCGGTGTCTCCTGTGAGGAGATCTGCGACCTCCAAGGAAGAGGATATGGATTGACTATTCCAGCAAGAGAATGGAGCTCCACTACCATTCCACAGAAGCTCTTAAATCCACCACGTCAAGTCCTCGAAGGAATCCAATCCACATCGTTCGCGATGGACTTCCTCTAGGAACCAAAGGGCCGCTCATGAACTTGCTGCGCGCCAAGCTGTCTGGGAACACGTTGCAGATACTTAAAACTAACTCCGCGCGTTGCAGTCTTCGCCTGCAGCATGGAAGTAGTCAAACAACGAGGTCGCATCCTCAAGCCGAGGGCGAAAAGGCGGGCGCGCGAATAGTGGCGCTAAGTAATGGGCGAGTCAGTACATGACAGCGGGAAAATACTAGAAGCAGTCCAGGTAGATAGACTGCAGCGAAGACTAGTCAGAAAGTTCTCTCGTGCAGCTAATTTCTTAGAAATTCTTCGCTTCAAGAGTACACAAGCTAGAAGGCACCTGCTGGCAATCTCTTAGTGACTTCATTGCGTCCTGGCAGAGCTCAGCCTACCCCTCGCTACATGCCGATACCGAAGCGGTCAACTTAAACCGCGCGACAGTGGAGAACAGCCACCAAGAAGGAACCTCAGTCAAGTTCTCGGACGTATACCATTGCGACTGCACTCGCAGGGACTCCCTAGTAGAGAGACGCGTTTTCAATTCGTGTCGCAGAAGACGAACAGCAAGTAATTGACCACCTCAAGTTTAGTGATCTACCACTTGCAGACAGAATCATCGACAGTAGATAAGCCATTGCCGTTCATGAAAAAGAATTTCTGCAAATCTCGCGCGCGCTCGTAGCTCCAGAATTCCACAACTTGCCCAAGGAGATAATCTTCCAGAAAACGTTCCGCACTGTTAGACATTCTCCGGCTATCCACGACGGCTGTAGCAAGTGCATTCTCTTTCGGGGGGAAGGGATAGCCCCCACCAATGACAACGAGAAGCGAAGAAAGTGCTGCCAGCTATGGCCAGCCTCTTGGAAGGATTCAGAGCTGGGAAGTTTTTGAGGTGAGGGAGCTACAAGAAAAGCGGGAAAGCGACGCAATTCTGGTGCTTCGATTTAGGCCGGTTCTGGGTGTATCGTTGGAACGTCAACAAGAGGGAGCCGCACTGCTATCACGTCTTCCACCAGATGTCCGCAAACGCTTCGAGTCATGCGAAAAAGTCACAGATGTGGAGGAATGTTTTCTCGTTAGGTGCGGTCTACAGGTGGCGACGGAAGCAGCACTGAGGAAAGAACTAGAAGGCATCTTCAAAACGACCCAAGAACAGGCAAGACAGTAGCAAAAATTCTAGAGGAAGACGACGAATTCGGCACAAGGCTTGCGGAACTGCGTACAGGGGCAATCTGGGACCTACAAAGAGGCTCCACTAATCTGCTCAAAGTAAAGTGCAGAATTGTGTGCGACGGTTCGTCGGTCAAGTTATCCCCGGCGACGGATACTAGCTCGCCGGTGGTTTCCCGAGGGGGTCTGAGGCTCGCGACTAGTGCAGCGGGTATCTTCGACGAACCAGTGACGATCCTGGTAGATGCCCCAAGAGCGTTTAACCAGAGTGATGAGCATGCGCCTTCTGCTCGCAGGCGTTTTAAGTTTCCAATGAGTCCCAGATCTGATTTCACCTACAACGTGGCAGCCGAGTTCCAGTGTTACCCATCGTCTACGGGTCTCTTTTGGCTGGCGCACTACGGAGATAGCTGTGGGCCCCTTGGATTTTTCAGGACTGTGGAAGCAGAAGCCAAGGCTCGCGGCTACACTTCGTCACCCCTTGCCCCGGCGCTCTTTGTACTCAGAGGAGGGACGGAAAAGGCAAGCGCGCACATTGCTAGCTGTCATACGGACGGCATGGAGGATCTTCGGCAGTCAGTCGATCTGTGGCGGTCCGAGCAAATGGGTGACAAAAAGGGAAAGCAGCCCACGCACAAGGTGGAGCCAATTATCCCAACAAAAGGGCAGCCTCCCGCGATTCTTCCAACCACTGTAGACGACTCTGTGACCATAGTGGAGAGAAAGCACGCAGGGGCGGCCGCAGGTTCTCTTTTGAGGCGGTTCAACATCAAGGAGCTCGCAGTAGGCCAAGGCATCTATGCTGGGAAGAAAATCACACAGAAGCCACTGGAAGGATGCTGCGAGTTCTCTGTAGAGCACAAGTTTGCAGAGGGGCTGAGGCAACTAAAGGTGGAAGGGACCAAACCCCAAGAGCTCTTAACGCCCGCGCAGATCACAGATATCGCGGGGGTATGAGGAGAGCTAGGCTTTGCGGTCAACGCAGGGAGGCCAGACTTAGTGTATGACTTCCGCGAAATGAGCCAGGGAACACTAGTTGGAGCCAAGCAGGATCGTTTGCAGTTTGTCAAAAACGTAGTGGACAGGGTCCGAACGCAAAAATCAGTGGTGCTGCGTGTCTTCTATAACGCCGAAAGTTGGGCAATTGCAGCCATCGCCGACGCTTCCTTCCAGGGCGCGGTAGGGCCCAGGACAGTAACTGACTCGATGATCTGCGCGGAAATGCAAGACGTTACTCAAGAAGAAGGCCTGGCGGACGAGGAGAAGGAGAGCAAACTCATTGACCTCATCGCTTTCAGAGAACAGAAGCTGACGCCGCTGATAGCGTGTCTGGTGATGCTAGTCGACGTGGATAACCCAACGGAACACGGCTACCCGGCTACCCTCATTGACTGGGGTTTTCACCAGTCTGCCGCAAAGTGTGCCGCTAGCTATGGGGCCGAAGCAGAGAGTGCAGGACAGCGCGTTCCTCTGTCTAGGCGTCTTCAGGTGAGAAGTGTGCGCGCACTTAGGTATCCATAAGCGGCTCTGTTGGGGCTCTGATAGCGACGGGCTGACCAAGCGGATAAATCGTGGAGCTTCCATTGATGCAGCTAGGGACTTAAAGAAAATCTGCGCGATCAAGCAGGACAGGGAGCGGGAGGACCTAGGCATTGGCTTCATAACGGACGTAGCTAATCCTTGCGATGTGGCAACCGCGAAGATTGCTAAGGACTCTGAAGAGCGTCAGTCTCTGACTAAGATCATGCAGGAAGGCCACTGGCAGACCGTGTTTAAAGGAGACAAGAAGAGCAAGGCGGCAGGTGGTGCCAAGTTCTATTGGCGAGAATATAGCTGGGAGAAGGACAACTGACTTGCCTGCGCCTTCCGCAGGTTGGTGGGCTTTTCAGAGGTCTCGCTCCGGGCTGTATCCCACCGAAGACAGAGTGCAAGTGGAGTAAGCGAAAGGGGGAAATAAAAGAAGAAGAACCGACAGAAAATCTTCAACACTTCGAGTCATAGTAGTTCAGTAAAACCCTACTCAACTAGAGAACAAGGAGCACGATTGCCACTAATAGCATTTGCAAAATTGGGCTTGAACGTTTGAGCAGCTCCCATAAGTTAAGCATAAGCGTATTACTTTATGGCATTCTTTTTCTCTTATTGCCCTCGTGTAAAGATCAACTTTTCTGAACTAAAACGAACCCTAGTAGAGTGACTTCCTTCCTTTTTGCCTTATCAATTTTTAAAGTAAGCTTAACCCCAAGAGACAACTTAAGCCATTGTAGTAAGTAAGACGAGTTATATCCTCACTCGGTCCTATACTTCGACACTTCCTCCTCCCCGGGGTATTGATAGTTTGGCAACATAGATTCTAACTGAAGTAAGGATCTGAGTGAGAAACTACAACACCTTGGAGAATCATAATCGACCGGGAGGAAGAGCGTCCAAGTCTGAAATAGAATCGTAAAGAACTGTGGAAGATCCTGATCGAGAAGGTGGCCGAAATCTTGACGAGAGTCGAAGAACGTTGGCAAACAAGTGTCGCCAATGATGAAGCAGTCAGACCCTTGGCGACATCATCCGAACAAGTCCCCCTTTGCACAAATAGGCTCTGACTTACAGCTCTCGGCTTTATTTGACCTTGTCACCTGAGTGCGACCGACTTAGCGGAGTTTTTCTCTCCTCTGTGGCCACCAGTGTTCCCAGTATCGCCCTCGAATTTTTTAACAGAATAAGAACCAACACTCTAGGCCCTCCATATTTGGGCCAAGGATAGAAATGACCGCGATCATTTCTGGGGTTTATGCTCCTGGTTCAAGTTGTTGGATCTTCAAGAGTGTGCAAGCTTTCAAAACTTGCGCTCGTATGAAAAACGGACTGGATGACGACCATCGGAAGCCACTGACTTGCCGCGCTTTCTTACTTTGTCTTGCTGCCGTTTGGCTCAGGACTTCGATCAGGATTTTGTTGGATTTGAATGGCGTGGCGATGCGTAACGCCCCTAGTGCGGAGTAGCGTCACAGATTGCCCCTTCCCCCGTTTTCCTTGCATTATATATTTTAGTCAAACGATATCGGTAGGTTTAGGCGTCGCAAGTGGTGGGCCCGCGTGGTAAATACTCGGGGTAGAGTTATAAACTTTCTTTTTTGCGTATCCCGCATAGTTTTCCATGTTTTAGATATAGCATAGAGCTGGCTAGATTTATTCGGGTAAGTTGTGCTTTTCTTAACACGAACCAGAATCCCGAAATTTGTAAGGCAGTGGGACCTCTCGGGTTTCAGCTGAAAAGATTTGCGGCCTGAATCTGCCACCGTTCTACGCCCGTGGCCGGCGATCACCGCGCCAAGCTCAGCGTGCGTCTTTGACTACGGTCCCGGAAGGAGAAACTTCCGGGGATGGGGACGGTACCAGGCGACGAAGGACTCGCCGCGCAGCCTGAGCCCCACAGGACCAGCGGAGGAGGATTCGCTTCACGCCCGGGCTTCTACAGCATGGCGACGGACAGCGACGACGAGGGTCACGGTGCTGCTCGTGGTCTGCTTCGACGCGAGTCAATGCGCGGCGGCGCGCGAGGCTCGTAATTGCGTGACGAAGGTGAGGGAATTGCTTGCGCAGCAGCGTCGTGGGATGCTTTGGCAAGAGGTGCAGGAAGTTGTCCTTGAGGTATCGCGGCAGCGGCGTCGCAGGTGTGGAAAGTGTGGAGTCGCAAACCACAAGCGGGCGGCGGGGTGTCGGTTCTGATTCACCAAGGAGATCCAAACATGCGAGCAGTCAAAAGCGTCGCCCTGACTGAGGGCGTGAGCGCGATCCAAGCCCAGAAGGCTGAGCATGTTGCGAGGAAGGTCGGCGTCAGGGGTGAAGAGTCTGCTGCGAGGAGCTGAACAAGCAAGCGGCGGTGGTTTGTCAACGAGTTCGAGCGCAGCTCCACCGGCCCCGCGAACAATAGCGACGCCCGGCACAGATGCAGCCTCTTCCTCTTCTTCTACCAAAACCACCAAGACGACGATCAAAGGCCAGGCTTTCGCTGTTATGAATGCAAGCAGAGCATTGGGGCACCTAGTCGGGCGGTCGGAAGTAGTTGGTGCGCGATGCTATCGCGTAACGGAAGCCAGCGGAGCAACCAGGGGCGGGCAGTCGTTTGTCGTGTTATGGGCGAAAGATCCTGCTGGTGACTTCAAAGGTTCCAGACAGCGCTTGAAGCTCGCGCTCACATCTTTGAGAAGTTCCCGGGAGTGGCGCGATCTCCGTCGGACGAAGTCCTGCCATTGCTTTTCCTGGGTTCCATCGGTTTCGCTGCTGCTGTTCCAACTTCTGGACCTGCAGCAGCGTCCCCTGGTGAGGCACATTCGGCGTCTCGTTATCAGGCGGCTGAGTTTCCACAGGTCCGGAACGATGCGGGCAAGCCAGTCTGCCACGCTTCGCTTCGGCTCGGCTGAAGGGTTTGATATGGAGCGACGTGCGGCAAAGATAAGAGGCGGCTGCAACTGGTTGGGAAAGCACCGGGGCGGACCGGGGAAGAACTTCCCACGCAGTTGGGACCAGAGTCAGCAGGAGACCGCACTTACAAGGCAATCCGGGAGGAATGCGTGGGAGGAGGCGACGAAGGAGGGGATGAGGCGTATGGGGCGGCGCTGGGGGAGCTTCTTCACCGTGGAGCAGCAGCGGCAGACTTGACTCCGGCGAAGGAGTCAGAGCTAGACGCTGCTCGCCTGCGTGTGGTGTACGCAGAACGAGAAGGCGGAGCTGGTTTCCAAGACTTGGCGACGCAGGTGCGGGAGCGGTTCGGCGTCTGGATCACTCGGCGAGCGGAGACCGGCAGGCGCGGTGTCAAACTTGACGATCCAGCTGGAGCAAAGGAATTCTTAGCTGCCTTCCGATCGAGTACTCGGCCCGGGTTCTGGCAAAGATGACTGCAGCGGTAAGGGCATACATGCTGCTGCCGTGATTACCGGCTTGGCGGTAGGGATTGCCTCGCGCGCCTTGAGTTTGATGGAGAGTGGGGGTTGATCGTGCCACCGGGTAAGCTGGTCGATGGTTTTCCAGGGGATGAGACCGTTGGGGAGCGCCTGCTTTTTCCTAGTAGTGATATTAGTGCGTGCGCTTTTCTCATATGGAAGGCGGCTCACCGCTCAACAGAAGGCGCAGCGCATGCCGGGGGGTGCGCAGCTTTCGCGGGGGTGCGGCGTAATCGATTTACTTGGAATTCGATGCGGAAAGACTGCCGCGACTTCGTGGCGCGGTGCCCTTGTTGCAACATCAACCGCATGGAGAAGGCCGCCGTCTCTAACTCTATGACTTCGGAAGCGTGGGGATGCGCTAGATTTCTACACGCGGCAACTTTTGACTATGCCGGTCCGTTCGCGGAGACGCGAAGGGGGAGCATGTAAGTTAGTACATCTTCACGGCGGTGGATGTTTTTTTAGCGGTCTGAGCTTTGTCTTCGCGACGAAGGACAAAACGGCGAAGGCGGCGGTCGAGTGCTTTCGCAAAATCTTCAAGCGGTATGGCCCTCCCCTGCGGTGTC
Source organism: Amoebophrya sp. A25 (assembly GCA_905178165.1). NCBI lineage: Eukaryota > Dinophyceae > Syndiniales > Amoebophryaceae > Amoebophrya > Amoebophrya sp. A25. The sequence goes on from CAJINU010000064.1 coordinate 118,168, forward strand.
GTGCGGGCAACGGTTTTGAGCACTTCCACGGTAAAGGATGCGGCGGCCTACGCACTTGGTTGCGGAGAGAGTGCCTTTCGGTGAACTTTCCGCCGGGGACGTCGTACCACCCCCAAGGGCAGAACGCGGCGGAGTGTATTCGCAAGTACTGCGCTGAGCATTTCAGAGCGGGCCCCGCTGGTCCGCTTCCACTAGCAGGCTGGGGCGAAAGAGCTGGAGACTTGGGGCTGGCGCTCAACAGGATGCCCAACGAGTTACGCGGGGGCAAGGCGCTCGGGTTGGATGCTCGGGGCAGCCTTTTCGTGGAGTTATGGCCGCAGGTTTTGGAGCGCGGCTGAGGTGTGCTGCCGCATTCGGTCGGGGACGCATTAGATCGCCTGGAGCGAGGTCGGCGTGAGTTGGGTGGCCTGCAGCTGGGAGACGAGACAAAGCCGAGGCTGCTGAACGAAGCTGCAAGAGGCTCATCGCACAACATGGGTCACGTTTTTTCGGTTTCACGGTCGGCGATTTGGTGCAGGTGGGACCGCTTTTCGTCGAGAAGCGTCCAAAGCAAGAGCTGCGTGGGGTTTTCGGAAGACCGCGGCCAGTGTACGTGGTTGCCAGCTTGCTTGATCGGGCCGCGTATCTCGAGGACCGCATGGGAAGCGATAGCTAGGATCCCGATCGCGAACCCTGTTAGCTTGGGCCGGTTGGCAGTGCTTGGACATGTTCGCGACTTCGCTCGCCCGGACTTTCCTTTCGCGTCATCCATGGGGTGAGGCTGGTGCAGAGAAGTGTGCACTAACTGGGCGGGATTCGGCAACGGTGCAGTTTGCCGATGAGGAGCCGCGGGGCGTTCGCTTTCGGCAGTTCTTTTTGGACGGCATGGCGATCCCGACGCGGGTCGCAGAGTGAGGATGCCAGTCAGCGGGTGCAGCTATCGCGCCTTTGCTGTGCTCGTTGTTCAAGATGCTGCACTGTTCGAGCGCAGAGCGGGGAGGCATTTGGGTAAATTTTCTGTCGCTCTTTGCTCGCCCAAGGCAGGGCTTTGGGGTGGGTTGGCTTATTTTGGAAGCGCAGCGGAGAAGAAGTTGCAGCCTCTGGAGAAGGAGATGCTTAGCGCGGAACGGTTGTAGAGCTGTGCTCTAGCCTGGGGCTTGAAGGTGGTGAAGGTCGAGCCGGGGGGCAGGCCCTTCCCATGAGTTTGCAGAAAAATGGATAAGGAGGGTAGACATTTTGGAATTCTTAGAACAGGCGCACAGTCTGCCTGTGTTGGTTATTTGGGTAAATTTCCAACACTAAGATCCTCAGCAAGGACGACCTTGAAACCTTCAACACCTCAGCAGGAGGCCGCGCAAGATCCTTAGAAATGTCCAGTCCGCCAGTTAAAAGACCCCGAGCTTAATCAATGGTCACCAGGACGGAGCTCCATAGATCAGCATAAGCGAGGGATCTTCTGGGGCGGCTGTTCCGCTCTAGGTTCTTCGCGCGAGTAAATAAGTAGGCTAGGCAGAGCCTTTTGGTCAAGGATAGAGATGACCGTTGCCATTTCTAGGGTTTATGCTCCTGGTTCAAGTTGTTGGGTCTTCAAGAGAATGCAAGTCCTCAAGACTTGCGTTCGTATGAAAAACGGGCTCGATTATGACCATCGAAAGCCCCGCACTTTTCGTGCTTTCTTGCTTTGTCTTGCTGCCGTTTGGCTCAAGACTTCGATCAGGATTTTTTGGATTTCAGTGGCGTGGTGATGTGTAAAGCTCCTAGTGCGGAGGAGCATCGCTGATTGTTCCTTCCCCCGTTTTCCCTGTATTATAAATATATTTTAATCAAACGATTACGATATCGGTATGTCTCGCAGGCGCCGAAAGCTCCTGCTCCAACATTGTGGATCAAAGTGGAGGAGAGACGTGCCGCAACAACCTCGACAAGCTTGCGCGCGCGGGGCTGAAGGTCAAAGGAGGCACGGAAAACAGAGAGAGCATACTCCAGCCGCTGTGGCAGGATATGAGTGAGGGAAGTGGAGGACGTAACGCCGAGGCCCTTCTTGAAATCGCCAATCACGCCACATCCACTTACGGCAGTGCAGCAGGCAAAACGCGTCAAACTATGCTGCGTCACGAAGACCAGGACAACGCGGCTGATAGTTCCAGTTTCCTGCAGTCCCATGTCGCCAAAGTGCGTGGCTTGTTGCAGCAGAACGGTTTTGCAGTCGTAGCCGAGGTCACGCTAGTAGCTTTTCTGGTGTTCGTTGTCGGCTACGCGATCCGCAAGTACGCACGCCAGCTGGTTTCTCGCGCAGAGAAGAAGGAGGAATTGCGGAAGAACAATGAGGTTTCCTACGGTACGATGGGCAAGAAGAAGAAATCAGCAGAAGAAGCAGACCAGCAAAGTGGTGTTGCGAAAAGCGGAACGGCAAAGGGTGTAGCATCGAAAGGCGCACTTTCTGACACAACAACGCACGAGGCATCTGAGTCGGAGATCGCTGCATCGCAGGAGGGCGACAGCGGTTTTTCGTACCACTTTTTCTCTAGTTGAATGAAAACGATGAAAAATTGATGAACATGAAGAATACTTCTAAGACGTTGAATGATCAATGTATTGTGTGATCACCGAGGATTTTCATCGTGACGTTGTATTTCCGTCTGATCGTCTTCACAGGAGCGACTAGAGAACGAATTTGAAAAGGATGTAGAGCCACTGGGTGAGTGGCTCGGTAGGAGGACGGGAAGGTGCGGAGGGAAAAAAGGTTTGATTCCTTTTTTGATCTTATACTATGGGGAAAGAAGAGGACAAATATCTTCAATGATTTTTTTTGAACACACCATCCATGAAACGAACGAAAATTCTGCTATCAATCTATTTTTTTTGTGTCACTCATTGACGCGCTAGGCGTGGCTAGTGGAGGACGAATTCGGGCGGAATTCGTATGGAAGAGGGATAAGCAAGTGGCTTAGCAGGAGGATGGGAAAATGCGATGGCGTCAGGGAAAATGGTTCTTTGTCAAGGAATACAAATCTGGTTTTCATGAAGGAATGATGCAAATATATTGATTCATTGAGTAAATTGTGGTCATAGTTACTGTATGAAAATTAGAGGTTCTATCATGATCTTCCGCCTCCCTTACGCTAACATCGGCTCACTAGGTTCGGCTAGGTAGGAAGAAATTTGCAGAGGATGTGTGGGGATTATTGAGAAAAAAGCAAGTGGCTTAATAGGAGGATGCAAAAGTGCGGTTGCCTAGTGGGAAAAGGTTCAATTCTAAAATGACTTGATCTCTTGGTTTTCACTGGGTGACGAGTAGTGGAAGTAAGCTCAGTAGTAACGCTACAAAACACCAAGATGTAACAAGAACATCATTGTCTCTCCACAATGCATGAGATTTGAATTTTGGTTACCACTTGGTCCTAGTCTTGATGGCATATAATCTTCCCACCTAACAGCACATTACCTCAGCAGGTGGGGCTGGCGGGGAAGGTATTTGAATGGACTTTGCGGACATGATCGGGAGAAGCGAGATGGGCTGGTGGGAAGGTGGGACCTTTTTTTTCAGCGGAGGAGAAGTTTCGCTTGGAGAAAAGGTTTCGATTTTTTGATGCGGATGATGCATGGTATCTCCTCACCTTCCTTGTGATCACACTGATTCATTTGTGAGATTCGTTTTTCATGCAGATGACCGAGCAGAACTTCTAATGCATCCTTCGAAATCAATATGCGAAACGAAGATTCGTAGCTGATCGCTGAGATCCATTTGCTGAATCAGAGGTTACTTCAGGACTGGAATAAAGCCGGAGTATCCATGCCCACTTTTCCAGGTATTTATGTAAGTATGCAATATGAGGTGCAGAGGACACCATTTTTCCAGAGGGTATTTCTGATTGCAGTACGAAGTGCAGAGGACAGTACACGAACAACGATGACATTCTAGGTGATTCTTCACTTTGGGGGAGTGTTGCAACAGCTGGTTTGTCGAAAGAGGCGGTCGAGGGGCTGAGATGTACCTTCGAGCATGCTGTATGGATTATGGGAATGAGGCACTGCCAGTGGTGATTTTTTTTACCTTACGCAATCAAAAGCAGTATGAATGATGTGGTAGGAGCAAGATTACAACAGAATGATGTTTTTCGTTATTGACTATGTTTATGGGAGTGGAATGATATCTAGATGTACAGAGGAATTCGTGACCGAGCCAGGATATTCAATGAACATTTTTTGAGTCAATCACTTGAATTTGCTGTCTGAAAAAAACAAAGGGACACAAAAACTTCGTCCATATTTACTTCAACGAAAAGATCTACCAGTGACATTAATGATGAGATCGTTTGTTTCTTGCCTTCATTTTCTTGATTATGTTGTTCTTGGTTCTGTGATTTAACAGATCGTTTCGCGTCGCAAATGCAGTAGAGATTTTTACTGTTTACAACTTGAATGACTTCCTTCGAATTAGCGAAAACTTCTGAAATATGTTTCATCAGTGAAAGTTTCTTTTTCTTTGTCAGCCAAAAACAAACCCAGTTAATGCTATGAATGTTTTAACATCTCCTTGTCGACCTCGTTGATGTTGGTGTATGTTGACTATCGAAATATAATGAGAAAGATTTTTCATACATAGAAGAACAGTCAAATCTACAACTTTCAAAAACAATTAGATATTACATTGAAATTTTTTCAATAGCAAGAAACTCAGCTTCGTTGTCCATGATGATTTTATTATGATGTTTCTTTTATGTCGCCTCACGTTCCAAGAACGGAGGTGGCAAGTAGCAAACAAGCCTACAGACGCCTCTGGGCGGCATGGAAGCACGATGGATCGTGACCTCTTCAATTCCTTGAAAATACTCTGTGGCTCTTTGTGGCACAATCTACAGCTGCATTTTCCACTGGGGTTGCCATTCGGGATAATGCTATGCGTCCTATTTTTCCGAATCATTATTCTGTTGCGTGTTTTCTTCAAGTGGAAGCGTGGGAGTCAAGCTGATGCCTCAACGAAGTATGAAGAGTTGAGAAGCGAAGATCACTGGAAAAACACGATACAAAACTAGCCTGTCGTTTGGTCACGAGGCAGGCTCTCAGATGAGGTTATTAGAGCGTATAATCTCGCTCGAGAGAGGCGAGAGAGCACCTTATACCGAGCTATCTGGAGTAAAAGAAAAGATGCCTCGATGGCTCTAACTGAAACATGTTGAGTGGATATGAAGTCACGCCTTATCTTAATTGTGAGGAATGCACTCGATCCGTAGGAGCGGCTTTGGACAAGGGACAGCCATAGAAGTGAAGTATTTTCGTTTCAGTGTCTGTAGCCTCTAGGCTTTGTGTGCGTCTTTGAGACCTGGCGAAGGTGATGGTGATATTTTATTCAGTAATTTTCTAGAGATAAACAACAGCAATTATGAATCAATTATAACTTCTTGATCAAAAGCCGGAGCCTCATCGCTCACCATCAGGAACAACAGGAACAGCCGATAAACAACTAACAAGCCAACAACCGGCTAGATTAGCGGGTAGAACTCGTCTGGGAAATCTTAGGCAGCTCGCCGAATAGATTCGAATCATCATAACTTCTTGATCATCGTCAGCGATCTACTAATGTCGAGAAAGATGCGTGTCCTGTCATCTGTTCATGCTGTGACGTATCGGATGTTCGGAGCTCGAACACGACTCTTGCAGAACGATGTAAACAAGCAGTGTGACGTCGACAGTGGAACACAATGAAAATGCGACTTTCGTTGACTGCAACGTGACATACGAAGTTTTCCTACCTTCGACAATTTCGTTGAAGTATGGATCATGACGCGTGCTTTTCTGGCACCGACGGTCGTCTTCAGCAGTGCTAAAGATTTCGCAACATAGATCACGGCTGCGTCGCTTACGGTACCTGGAATTGCTGTAGTGCCTTCTCGATCACTTTTCGCGAGGCAAAACAAGTGCACTGTATGAAGACAGAGGAGCGTGCGAAGTGAGGATGCTCGGTGGGTAAGGAGTGCTTTCGCTGATCAGGTTTTCATGGTTCTCAGTTTCATACGTTTTTTGCAGATGCAGCGGCCACGACGAGCGCCCAGGTAAGGGCGTTGAGAGGTGTTAATGTTCGCAATCTTAAAAAGCAGGCGCGCGGACCGTAGTATCTTGCATACTGAAAAACACTGTGTCCACTCTTCCAGCTGCCGACAGCGTCTCTAGGCTACGAGGACGAAACCGGAAACGTGCATCGAATTTCGTCGCTGCACAAAAGTTGTAGTTGTATTACAACTCAACACTAGAAGGAAGAACACGAAAATGCCGCCGAAACGTAAGATGAAGGCGGCTCCTGCGCCAGAGCCGGAGGCGCCGAAGATTCATCCTGAGGTACAGAAAGTCCTGGACTTCGAAGCACTACTAGAGGCGGAAGAGCAACAGCAGACCGCCGCTCGACTCGCGAAGGACAATTATGGGTAGTAATTATCTCATTATCCCGCGTGACGGATCCTCATCCTCTTCCTCAATTGCAAAGTCTTCTTTTTGAAATGTTTAAGGGGAAAGGAGGGGAAAAATGCAAGGCACTGGCGCTGGCATCTTGCAATAGCTCTAGTGCAGCTAGTACTCATTCGAGTAGAGAACGAAAATTTACCTCTAAAACAAGATCATGCAGCGCTGTTTCGAAGCTTTCGGCCATAATCTCTGCGGTCCAGATCCGATTTTCAATGCGAGCTCACTCGCACTTTACGTTGAGGTACTTATTTCGATAGCAAATCTACTCACAATTTATTAATTTCTGACTCTCTCAACATTAGCGAGGTGCCCGTTCCCTCTGTTCTGCTTCTGTCGTTGTTGCGGAGCACCTCTGAGCCCTTCTTGTTGCCATGGAGTTGTTTATTGGAGAAATTCGTCGCAACCGAGTCCAGTAACATGTTCCTACTTTTCGTGCTGATCAGAATCTCAATTTTCAGGTTTGGCTGATTGCGCGGGAGCTTGGGCATGACGTGGACGAGAATCCCGAAGTCATTTTCGACATCCCAAATCAGTTGGAGCAGATGCATGCGGAACGCGACAACCCCCTCTACATATTAAGGCTTTTTAGAAGATGATTCATTCAGGACTAGCTACGTTACATGTGGAGGCTCTTTAGATGATCCCGGACTTGTAAGGATTTCATATATCTACTCTGCATCTTAGTGCTCTTCAACAGATGATTCGTAAGTACGGAATAGGATCTACCTCATCTGCGTACGCTGGACCATTTAGGATTCCATTTACCTACAGGATCTCTTTTCAAGTTCAAGGTTCTAGTGGCTGTGGTTCCGCTCTAAGATTTGCACCCAAGAACGAGGACAGCAAGCTGGGAATAGTCACGCGAGTCCATATGGCGCTTCGCGGTGTGGCAAAAACTATGACGGGACAGTGCTAATAATCGTTTTTCTAAAGGGCCCCATTTGGAACCTATCCACTGCACGTTTCCTTATTGATTGAGAACTTTTTACATTGCAATTCTACCAACGATGAACTGTGTCTTATGATCCTCGTTTCGTGTTTGTTTAGCAGTTATTGAATAAAATCTTTTCGGGCTCACGAACACGTTGTTGATGATGAAGATTACTAGTTTTGCTCTAATATGCGACTGGAGAAGCAGCACCTTTGGGGGACGTTTACGGATCTTTTGCGCATGACGCACCGCCGTGACGCCGAGCTCTACCGTATTGTGTATTTTGACCTGCTCAAGGACTTCGTGGATGACATTGTTGACGAGGACGATGAGGAGAAGCGCAAATACCTCTACATGGCTTGTTCGCCCTATCCTCAGGATCACCGCTGCCCCTACGCGATCCGCGCGGTGCTCGCGGAGGACGGGTGGTCCGAACTGACCGACTACTCTCTGAAAAGAAAGTACTACTCTATGTACAGAACTGAGCTGTCGTTGGATACAGAGGATGAGGAAAAGTCGAAGAACCTGTTCAAGCTTAGCGCCATGGCTTTCATCGACGTCTGCGTCCCTGAGAAATGGAATCATTTTCACTTCTTGTTGCCAGATGAACACTACCAGGCTCTAGCGGAGAAGCTCATGGCCGAGGAGGAACGGAAGCGCGGCTTCATCGATCTATCGCAGAAAAAGGCCAAGAATAAAAACGAAGAGAAGCGCATGGCCAAGGAAAAAGCAGAGAAAGAGGTACTGGATTCAACTAGGACTTTGAATTGTGCTGTCACTTGGTATCTCTATCTTCATATTGTTGCCTGATATAACTGTGCATATGCTGAATCGTAAATGATTGTGTTATTCATTCTACTCAATCATGTGCAGTATCGAGATGACAGAGCTGAAACTCTTTTTCTCGACCAGATGAAAGTGGCAACTTGTTGTAAAAGCCAGTGTTGCTTGTTAGCTTCGGTCTTGCTAGCTCGTGGCTTTCGTGTCTTGATAACTGCTGCATGCCTTTTTACCTGGCGTAACTATGTCTGACCACTGGCTGCTTCATTTTGTGATCGTCACTGTATCAACAGCAAATGGTGTCGATGTTTGATTCCAGTGACACCGATGAAGATGACTATTTCAAAGACGACGAGATGGATGCGGACTGTCGCAGAACCGACAAGGACCGCGAGCGTATGAACAACGAGGTTCTCTTGGATTAAGGCTCTCAATAAGGATTCACTTCCACAGAAGATTACACATTTTCATGTTTCTTTTTGTTGTCCTCTGTTGTTCATCTGATATGCGAATATATGGCGACCTTTACCACTTACTTATGTAGTTGGGAAATGGATTATGGTGGGCTCTAATCGGATCTTATGCGACAGGACGAGACGATCATGGAATCCGGTCTGTTGGGTCTCTCGCACCAAGAACTGCCATGTTATTATGCTACTAGGTAGCATGCCTATTATTCACTGTATCATGCAGGTCGATTTTGCCTTACAGCCCTTGTTCATGGTTGTGCAGCCTTGTGCAGTGGCTCTCAGAATTTGATGGTTTCCTATAGAAGATGATTGAGATATCCACTATGCATGTACAGGATATGGAAAAGCTCGCTAGAAAGGAGGTTTTTTTCGAAGATCCTGTAAAAGTTGGATGATTTGTGGTTTGCTCTTTATCGATTTCATATTTGCCACTCGTGGAAAGAATCGTTTGTTCAAAATGAATGCAATTGATAGCATTCGATTCTAAGTCATTGTTCTGTGGAATTTGGCACGTGCCCTGCGGATCACCATGGTGGGGCTGCAGCCTGGTGGATGCTTGACCGTTATCTGGGGTTCGACTCCTCTGCATGCTACGTTTTTCTGGTTGCGACACTCTTTGCAGCCATTCTTTGATGAGGTGAATATGTTGAGTTCGCCGTTCCCTTCTACTTAAGACCACGAAACACCCATCTGCAGCTGGAGCATCTATTGCCTGAAGAGAGGTGCCTGAAGGTACCTTGCTTCGGCAGCGAGATTGGCATTCTGTTGGCTGAACTAGTAGGTTCGGGAGTAAGCACCGCAGACACAAAAGAGGTAAAGGATGTTCAAACAGATGGGTCGGCACTAGTTTGTCTAACTCACCGAGTCGCTTCTAGTCTGCACTGGGTTTAACGCCACGGTCAGTAGTGTAGATGCATTCAACTACTTCTTATCGCGGCCGCAGCGAGGTCTCGGCGTCGACGATATACTCCTTTGGACGTTTGGAGGTGCTACTAATGATGTTCAAATTTTCATTACGCTCTGGTACGAAATTGATTCAACCTTTTAGAGATAAGTAACAAGGGTTGGCTTCGTCCAACTGCTACACGCAAAGGACATGACCATGCACACAAAAGCGCACACACACACACCCACATCTGCGCTCTGAGTAGCACGAGGATTTTGATCATTATCATTACCGTCATCTATTTCTCCATCGTCAACATCTTCATTGTATTCGACAGATGGCTACACGACTTTGGGGGAGATGTACGACAGAGACAAACGGGAGTTCGACGATCTACTCGCGGACTATTTGACGAAGGTGCTAAAGATGGAAAGATACACCATTGACGTCGAGAAGGAGAAGGTTCTGCAAGAAATAGAACGCATGAAAGAGGAAATGCGGGAAGCTGAGCGCCTGCGGTTGCTCGAAGAGGAGGGAGAAGAGGAAGGCGAGGACGCGGAGAGCAAGAAGAAGAGAAAAACTGGAGGGAGTACCTACACTTATTGATTTACTTATATATAATTCTTTAGTGCACAGCGAAGTACAACCACTAGAGAGTATCCACAGACTCTTTAGGAACGGCCATTGGTTTTTTGTAGCATTATTCACAATCCTATCATCTAGAATGTTCTTGCTCATTGTTTTACTTGGGTACTGCATATTAAGAACAACAACTATATTTTTTTCACGATTTCGGAAAGGTCCCCGTCGAAAACGCGGCAAGAATGGTGAGCAAGACGACGAGAAGGAGGGTGAAGACGGCAAGGACGGAAAGAGCAAGAAGAAGGGCAATAAGAGCAAGGTGGGACGTAGTGACAGCGTGAAGATAAAACGCGGTGGCAAGCAGGAGGGCTTCGCGACGGGTGACGCTAGTCGAGAGCTTCAGGAAGGAAACAGACTTATGAATAAGGTAAAGATCAAGATAGCTGAACCTAGTATGGAGATCGGTTGGAGAAAATTCCAATAAAAAAGTGAGCAATGAGATAAGTGGGTTAGATATCCATGTCTTTGATTCTGTTCATGTCTTGCCAACGGGTGCGACGAACAATCGTGATGGCATCAGGGTTGAAAGGATCGCAGCTGGAGCGTCTCGTGCGTTTCCGGAATCGCGAGCCCGATGATGATGCGCCACCGGAGGTGCTGCATATAGTTTCCAACGCACTCGACGATGCCAGCCCGTGGAACAACCGCGTCACCGCCGTCGGCAATATCAGCGCAGATCCCACCAGCACTTTGCCGCGAGTTAGCCGTGAGTTTATTGACAACATTTCTACGGCAGTTTTAGCCACGATGAAACCAGCCGGACTGCAGCCCATGCGGCCCACAGAGTTCAACCCCTTCCGCAACAAGCTGCGGAAGTTGATAGGCAAACGGGAGGACGAAGCCAAGCAGAGCTTGGCGGCACAGCCCAAACGCAAGGCACTCGCACGTGGCGCGGATCCAGATTCTGAGGAAGAGGATGACGATTTCGGCGAACTACCGGACGACGAAGGTACAGCTGCGAGTCCCACAAAGAAAGGAAAGGACGCCGCATCACATCAAGATTATGAGACGACAAATTCGAAAATGATCATGAGGCGCTCGTATCATGCATCATTTTGTATCATTCTCATTTGTGGGGCTGACTTCGGTCTCAGCCATCATGTTTCATAATGAATGTGCGTTTTCGAGCAGGTCTTCAGGATAAGTATCAGGTTTTCTTCATGATTGTGAAACCCCTCGTCCTCTCTGCTTCATGGTGAGTCGGTGACCAAGCACGAAACTAGCATGATCCGCATGGTCAACAAGAAAGGTGGCCGAGCGCGCGAGAGCAGTCCAGGCGGAAGCCGGTATAGTCCTGGAGGCACGCGGACAAGCCCTGGAGGTGGCAAGTACGATGCTAGTAGTCCTGGTAGGCCAGGGTACAAGTTCAAGTCTGGCGGCAGCTCGCACGAGAGCGAATACGCTGAGTTTTATGCATCTACTGTTTCACTTCCTCTTCCTTGTGACAAATCAAGTTTTGTAATGGTGGTTGGTCCAACTGACCAAAGGAGCGTATTTACAAATATCAGGTCCAAGGAGAAGGTAAAGCGTACCGTCAACATTGCGGGATCGTAGGAACACACTCTAATTCACTCTGGCATCTCTGAAGGGCCCATCACATACTCGGTGGGAGCGGCCGTGGCGTGCCGGGGATGGCGGCAAGGTGAACCCGATACCGGCGGACCTTCAGAGCAAGCCTTCCGGCGCGTATCCAAGACCCGTGCATCTGTTAAGGCAAAAAGGGCTACTAACTTGTTGATACTCACGCTACTCTTATTCTTATCGTACGTGGTTAGTAAGATATATTAATAGGAGAGATTTTTCATAAGGAACTTCATGGTGCCACGTGGACATTGATATTTGTGTTCACGACTTGGATCATAAATCGCAGATACAATGTGTCCTAAGAAATCTCTCTGACGTACAAGTATGGCTCTAAATTTCGCGACTACTCTGGGTGTGTCCTCGCTGGACCATATCACCAACGCAGCATTGCGCGAGAAGTTCGAGGAGGAGGTAGAACCAGGTCTGGAATTCGAGAAGCGGGATTTGGTGGATCTCATTTCCGAGAACAACCTGCACATCCTACGCGACTCTGGAGACGTGAACATAAAGCAAATGTACAACATGTGGCGCGATCAGTACGACGAATGGCGCAAAAAGCGCGGCCTCGTGCCGAAAGACGATCAACCCGAGAAATGAGATCGTGCGTCGTTGATCTGTCTTCGCGCTATAGCGAAAGGTAAAGCGCTAGGACCGATGGAAGCCCTGCGACGGCTTGTGACCTGTCTAAATCTAATGTGCTAGCACTTCTCTATCACCTGTCTTAAATTCCATTTGTTGCCTTTGATTCTTGGGAGATTTATGATTGTACCTTTTTAGTTTGTCGAATGGATGCCATGCGGAGGACATGCATTCCTCTAAAGTTGACGTTGCTTGTGAACATTGTAGCAGAATCACTAAGTTCATGCCAGCAAGCACAGTTTCGGTTTCCTGTTCCGTTTCGCTATTCCATCTGATAGACGTAGTTGCAGCGCATGCCTTTTTGCGCCCTATCTGGGGAAAAAATCAGCTCATTACTTTGCGACTTTTTTCACGAGAACTAAACTTACATTTGTGCGGTCGCTACTCGTTGCTCCTTGATGCCTCGGTGCGTCGTATGCGTCGTTGGGCCGATCGAGATTGACGTTTTGACTATGGTGCCCATACTACGATCGAAATTAACTGAGGCCTCGCGCTAGTAGTTGCACGTTTGGCGTTTCGAGTTTCTCTAGAGTTTTGTGAGAAATTAAAGAGCAGTTGTAGACAATCGTTGCACAGTGCAGTGTCAGACAGAAAGAGAGACTTGATTGTTGCTTTTGCACACCGGAAAGAGTCTCGATTGACGTATTCAGTCTTTTTCGAATCATCGACTTAACATCGAAAGCGGAATCGATGACTTCAATATCGCGCATCCCCACGGACAGAAGTTCTCGTTCGGGGTGCTTGGCGCTGGTCCGATAAGCTTCTGCTTTGCCTGTTTGTCCGTTGTTCTCGACTGGTCACCTTGATCAAGAAGACGCGGCGACATGTCGTAGAAGAGCATGCAGTAATATTTTCAAGCACAATGATCTACGAGTAAAAAAGTTCGAAAAAGTCAAAACGAATCCTGTACTAGCATATTAGACAAGTTTGTCATGATAAGAATCTTGATTATAGGGCAGGTATAAAGATTGGACTTGGTATCTTCTAAGTTGATGTGCGTAGTGATAGCGTATATAAGAGTGTTATCAAAAGTTGCAAAACGAGAATGATTTCTATTATTTTTTCCTGTTGGTCAGGGAAGAAACAATCATTACATAATAGCAGAGAAGGATATCATACATGCCAGCAGACACGACGTAGATTACTGTGAAAGTGGCATATTGAAAAGGATACATAGGGTGTGCCGATGGCTCTCCTCATGCGCACAGGCACGGGTCGTGGCAGCGTGCATGCAGTACTAGAAACACAGACTGGAGTTACCAGTAAACGCGTAACTTTTTCTGGATAGAGCGGTTATAAACGCGAGTACACATTATTTTCAGCTGGGAGTACATCATCCTCTTCACCACCAGCATCGTCGTCACCGGTATAATCATCGAGCAGTCTAATAAGGTTTCAACTTCAACGCAACAAGACAACACAATGTCGGCATCAGGCGGCTCGAAGGACAAGGATGAGGAGGCTGGAAAGAAGGGCGTTCAGTTGTCGGATGAAGATATTCGGGAATTTAAGGAAATTTTCAATCTCGTCGATGCCGATGGTTCCGGAGCAATATCTACGGACGAGTTGGGCCAGCTTGTCGAAAGCGTGGGTACTCACTTATTTGAACTGTTCATATTGTCGGGATGAAAAGCCAAACTTGTTTTCTTTTCCATGATACAACTTCTATATAACGAATGTTTTTGATATGGAGGAAGGGGTTCTTTACGACTGACTTATCTCGACGAATATCTTGACGGATACGGATTGGAAGATACAAGGCAGCAGTACCCTGCTTCCTCATCGGGAAAATCATCCACACCAACACTTTCTCGTCATGTTTATGCCCAAATCAGGTATGAAATTGACGCATTCGGAGCTACAGGAGATGATCAATGAACTGGACAGCGATCAGTCAGGGGAGATTGAAATCGACGAGTTCATCGCTATCTTTTATGGAAGATGCAAGATATTCCTATTACATATTCTAGTCCATTCATTGGGGTCCATGATACTCCTGTCGATAAAGTCGTAGAAGACTAAGTACTTACACCAACCAGAATACACTGATAACTGAGCAACTGTTTTTGGTTTGATGGCCTTAAGAGTCTGTTACGCCACGACCTGGTATGGTGCATATCTCTAAACTTCATGCAAAGACCTGGAGCTGGACTACACCGCAGAGGAGATACAGAATTCCTTCAAAATGTTCTCACGAAATGCACCGAACGGGTATATTCTTCACTTTGAATTATAGCAAGTGTTTCTAGATTGCGATTCTTGAGATGGGTGTGGAAATATCGATAGATCCTTTCGTGTATGCCACCGAAAGCAAATACATTTTTCAACCTGACCCCTATCTTAAACAAAGTTTCAGGTTAATCAAGATGACAGATTTAGAGGAGGCGCTTAAGGTATATCTGCGAGGGGTGAACCAATCCGAAATCAATCAGCTGCTGAAACAGTTTGAGGTACTAAGGTTGGTAGACTTGGATTTACAAACTTGATAATAATCCTTTTACATTATGTTAGCATTTGCGTGTGGTATCAACAGTGGCTTGCAAACGAAAAGAAACTGCTTGCAATCGTAATCCTTCCGGCTCAAATTGCGATAAAATGCGTCTCAACTTACCTCAGGATTGCGTTGTTCACTTGTCCCACGTACTCGACGCAAACGGCATGCCTGTACCTTTCTTCCGGTATCAAGATTACATCAACCTGATGATGCGGCGGAAGTGATCCGAGCGACTCTGTCTGTCGCGACAAAAAAGATGCCTTCGAATGTGGCGCACAAAGACACATATTACACAATTGATCTTATAACATATGCGGTAGTTGACATAGTTGCTCACATAAGCTTCTCCTGACACGGAAGGGAAGATAGGTGTTCGGTCCCGGGCGCTGCAGGCAGACACCTTGCTCTCTGTCCCCAATAAACCCCGTCCTCAGCATGGTGCAACGTAACACCTAGTATCGATCCCTGAACTGCTTGTCCTAGCGCTCTAGATTGACGTTGGGCAATCATCCCCATTCCCCCTCACTCACATTACATCAAATGACGCAACATGATGATTCTGAATCCAGGTGAAACTCCTGCTCTGCATGAGTCGCAAAGCTGTAATAGTGACACTCAATTCGACGTCTCATGTCTCGATGAAGATGAAGAGATGCATCCTTTACTCTTCATGAGTAACATGCTTATTGTCAACCTGGTCTTTTTCAGAGTCAGGAGGTGATAAAAAAAGATCAAAGACAGATCCTCTGCAAGCAGTCGCAGTCGGAAACATGGTTTGGTCTTTTTAGAAAACAAGGAAACAACGGGAAAAGAGAGGTGGAGTGATCGAGTGATCTGAGTAAAAAGAGCAATGCTGAGTGAGATTGCGCTATGGATAGACAAAGTTGATTTAGAAGACCAATGGTGCCAAAAAATGGACGCACATTAGCTGAAAGGGAACTGCACTAATTATGAGGGAAGAGAGGATTTGTGAAGGATGAATCCACCCATGTTTCTGTTGCACAAAACGGCGCCAGAGCACAGGAGTCGCCACTGGATTACGCCACACTTTCGCCCGCAAGGGCTGACGCTGTGGTCATGATAGGCGAGTGGGAAGCACGCGTGGTGTCAAGCTCTGCCCACCGGCATCGGAGGAGGCAAGATGAGAGTGGAAAAGATACGCCAAAAACGAACCATGACGCGAAAAAGGTTCGCCTTCTAACGCTGTGGAGCATTTTTCGTCAATCGAGAAAAGCGGAAACTCACTCGAGGACCAGGGCTTTTATAGTGCTTTTGTACTACCTTGTCCTGAGCGCCACAGTGGTGCAAGCGGGAGGCAATACTGTCGGGCGTGCTTTTCTCCTGATCCAGTCCGACACGCAGAACAAGATTCTCTACACGACGCTCCCAAACTTTGATGAATCCGTTGCGAATTCGCAGGAAGAGGAGGTTCTCACCACGGCCGAGCCGCTGGTCGACGATCTCGATGTACTACCTATCCTTGATCTCCCAGGGTAAAGTAAAGTCTCCTGGCAGGCTGTTGTACTCGTTTTGAGTATTGCGAGTTTGCTCATAATTTCACTTCCTCTATTACTACTTGTTTTCTGAATGCCAGTACCAAGTTGCTTCGCACTTTTGTGAGAATCTATATTCAATCTATGCTGTTGATGTTGATTACAGAAACCTCGTGGCATGGCTCTCTGGTCTGACGGTATGGAGCACTGGTTGTACGTCTATGACGGAACCTCGCAGGATCTGGTCAAGTACCAATTGTCCATATCTGGCGATACCCTTGCTGCTGCCCGCGTTTCCGAACCAGTCGTGCAGGGATTGGACATTGGCGGTCTGGCGATAGACAATGCGAAAAACCTGTACTTTTTTACGCTTGTTCTAGTTCACTGATGCCTCTAGTTGTAATTGTATCTAGTAGGTGCTGGTTATGCTCGCAAGCAGTTATAGAGTCGAGGCCCGGCCCATCTGCCTCGGTTGAAAAAATAGCAAGCGCAGGTATTATATTGGCCCAACTGGAGGCTCTTTGACGAAAATTCCTTTCGACGATCGCACGGCAAAGGTGGAACTTTTTGCCAACAACTTCAACATCAACGCTGCGAAATCCCTAGTAACGGATGCTCTTTACGTCTTTTGGGCCAACGGCGCAACCGGGAAGGCAAGCGGCTCGGCCGTAAAAGCACCGACGAAGCTACTCCCCGCTACGCAGACAACGTAGATCCAAAAGATGTTCTATTTCCCAAACGTCTTGCATTACCAAGAACCACGTGCAGCTGTTAGTTTGCACTGCTAGGGCATAAAACTAGGGTGTTGCGCAAGTCAAAATCAATTATCATGATCCCTATTTGTCACAAGATCTGGTCTTTTCTAACAGCAGCAGTGATTCGAAGACAGCAATTGAAAACTACAGGTACCCCGTACAGCTTTCCAAGAATGCAGTTGTTAGTAATGGCATCTGTCTGGCGCAAGGCAACGTTTTTTGGACCAGCGAGGGAACGCTCTACGTGACGCGAAAGAACAATACGTCGCCCTTCGATGAGTCAAAAGTGGTACTTCCGCACTTTCCGCACTGTGAATATTCGATGTAGGAGATGAGTATTGTTGTTTCGAATAATGTTCTCTGACGACGTTTCACATGGTAATCCTCTTTTTACGCGCCCGCCTCAAACAGGGAATATGTCACTCGTGTCGGGACGGCTAATCGCTGTCTGGACAAATTTTTCGTCAACAATGTAAGGTGAATTCGGGTTTCGGGAATGCTCACGGATGTGCAGGAGATAGCGCACGTGGTGCAATTTATGTCGCAGACGAGACAGGCGGTGCGGTGTTCGAGCTGCCCGTTGTACGGCAGGAAAATTGCTACTTGATACTCATACAATGATCTTCTAAAACTTGAAGACTCAAGAATGATTACTAACTTACTAGGTCGTTGCATGATTCATTTTCCTCCTTATTAATTACGAATCAGCATGAAGATCATGTGAGTTTGGTGAATTACGAGCATTTTCGTTAAAGATGAATGGATGTGGTATTCATTAAGATTTCTCTGTCTCTGTTCTATTGCTCTAGTTTATTTGGCTTTCATAGAGCAACTTCGGTGACCTGAGGGAGATCCGGACACCAACGAAGCTTCTGGAGGTCGATAGCCCTACCCATTTAGCCGTGCTACGCAGCTCTGCATCAGCACGCCGTGGAACCTTGACAGTACTGTTTTTCAGCATGATTGCAGCGTGCTCGGTGTTGCTGGCGTAGGTTGCACGTTAGTTCGCGATTCTGCATGGGCAATATTGCGAGGGGACACGGGGCGGCTGGAATCATTAGGTGAGCACTCTGATGTTTCCCAAAATTAAGCAGGAGAGATGGAGATATGGAGCTGCAACTACGATTTCTCATTCTTTTCCAGTTTTTTTCAGACGTTTGTTTAACAAATTGTTTTTGTAGCGTAACATTAACGCTCTATCATGTGGGGAGTAATACTATAACCAGGTTTGCTGTTGTTGAGGCTCAACGACAAACTGGTCTATCCGCTTGAGTCGTAAGTCCTTCTACTTGTTAAAATCCCACGCTGTCGAGATGTTGTAAATGAATACTGATGTTGAATCGTGTACGGGGTGCTCACTTGATGTTCAAGTAAGGTACAAGCCGAACATAGATAGAAGTACATTGAATTGCTCCGCGTCCTTGTCTGATTGACAGGCCTTCCGCACCAGGAAGAGTAACCAATTGGCGTGAGGAAGATGAAATTGCCACATAGCGGGAGTACGAAGAGATCTATGGTGACGTTGTGTTTTGCGAAAATCCTCTAAAGTTCTAGACTGCAAAATGATAGAAGAAATCCCGAGAGCCTGAATGCTTCTCGCGGTTCTACAACTGGGTAGAACAGGCTACTACCGGTTTTTTGGAGTTCTGGAGAGGGGTAATTAAATGGAACTATAGCGGGAAATTGTAGACCCAGGTCCCAAAAAAAAAAACCCAAGATAGGTGGCCATGATTTATGAATGAGATACACGAGCACTAACGAAAGATGCAAGTGGACCTAACCTGAGATAGGATATAGAAACGTGAAATGGAGTTGAAATTTGAATAGGCTAACTATTGGTAACGCTAGGCGATTAGAGTCGTTGATTATTCTCACAAACTGGAGCTGCACGATCTTGTTGTAGAGGAAGTGCTTCGTGCTAAGGATCATTGATTGTTTGTGAAGGACAGAGTGGCACAACCGCACGCACGGAAGCCGTTGTTGTACTTCAGTAGAGTCTACGTGTTATTGTGGACCTTCGTTGAGAAAGAACATGTCGGCCATTTTGCAGATGCGTCCCGAGAACAAGGTCGACGAGTGTTTTCTCGTGGAGGTTCGGGGTACCTTCGAACTGACCCGGGAGCAGCTGGAGCTTCGAGGTGGCGATAACCGCCAGGGCTTGCAACTTGGGAAATTTCGGATCAAAGAGGGCAATAATGTTTACGTCTTTCGATTAGATGACAACAACTCCAACTCGTAGTTTTTCATGAATTTCCCCAGAGGATAGATGTGTTCACAGTCTTCCACGTAGCCGTTCTGAGCCCGATCCATGCATTGACTGAGATGTTGGCTGAGGATTGACATTTTAGAAGTAGGAAAGGACTCTAAGATGTTGAGTTAGAGATGGGAAGCAACATGCTCGTAGGGACCGTAGAAAAATTGAAGAAGCCACTGTTGATCGTCAAGAAAACCGGACAGAAGCGAAATTGTCTGCGACCTCCATTACGAATGCTGGCTTGACGTAGAAATTTCGAGGCTCGTTGGATGCACGACTGATCTCTCATTTTGTCCAGCGTAGACTTTGTTGGGCGGAGCTGTACAGGACTGCATTAACTATCCATCATCCGGGTTAAAACTTCAAGGTGTTTAGTTGGTCTCTTCGTCCTTTTGCTCGGAAAAGTCTGCGGCAATTCTTTTGCTTTGTTCTAATTCCTAAGAGCTCTAGGAGCGAACAGCAGTCCGGAAGCGCTGCCGTGGATGGAAAAGTCGCTCCAGCAAGGACGTCACAATTTGCTGCCACTGGATCTTTAGGTGCTCCTGGTTTTGGGGGAGGCTTCGGTGGAAGCAACACTGCATTCGGAGCTGGCTTTGGAGGGTTTGGCGAAAAAATGGAAGAAATTTTCTCCGGGGACACGCGAAGCGAGATACTCGAAGTCGAAGCAGTGATCCGGCGGAAAGCAATCTTCACGAAACGGCCTAGTATCTTCGTCCCTCCGGAACTCGTAGAGAAGCCTGTGGATATAAGCAAACGCAAAAAAAAATAGTTTAGTTTATTTTATTTTTCACGATTTGCCGCGCACAGTCAGTACTAGTCTCGGGTGATTGATGAAAGTCGATGGATCTTTCTTTTCCATGTGACAGCATGAGATGAAACTGTGGTGCTATGAATCTTCGTCATGTCTGGTTCTACTTGACTACTTTCCTGTCAATGATGCTGCATTCTGGAAGAAAAATCGAAATAATCTAGGAGACGTGCAGTAGGTGGAAATGCTGAAACTAGTTGTTCTCGAAATGCGCAGTCTCCTGCCGTACTTGTGCATGAATTCAGAGAATTGGAATGCTTCAATACAAATCTGAATCGATGAGTGGTACACCGAAGTAAGTACGAGACACATGATGCATGATTGACATCTGAGATGAACTCAGCGCGCACTCCATCTGGAGGGCTGGTGGCGATTTCATGAGTGCATATGAATGTCAGACAGTTCGAGAATTTGGAATTCCTAGAAGCCCGTGTTAATGAATGAAGGTTGAATGCAGCGTGGCGAATGATTCTGAATGCACAGCTTGACCTGAAGATTGAATGTGAAATCCAAGGAGATGAAGTGCTAACTCGCTTCCGCGAATGTGAAAAATCTCTCTGAATTTTGTACTAAAACGTGAAGCTGCAAATACAAATGCATGAAGTTGCAACTGTTCTTGCAACAGTACAACTATGAATATTCACTACGTACGAGGCACAGTAGCACTTGAATTTTGTTCGTGTCTTTCCGAGAATGCTTCTTTCTAATCGTGTCAAAAGTTTGTAATCACTAAGCTTTTAGGGTCGATTCTATCAAATAGTATGGTGTACATCTGCTTTTGCTACATAGCCGTTCGCTCGTGAAAGCTCATCTTGTTTTCACAGTACTAAGCAGGCACCGATTGATTGAATATGATTCAACGTTAATGAAATTTCGAGATCGATAGTAGATTTGATTTTCTTCAACAATTGTCGAGCGGACTTTCGGCTGTCTCTTGTCAGTTTGTTATTAAAAAGCTACATTTGAGTATTGTCCGAGGAGGAGACGAAAAATGTCGAATCGGTACGATAAGCAGACGACGACCTTCGATAAGGCCGGTCGTATTTTTCAAGTGGAGTATGCAATTGAAGCGACAAAGGCTGCTGGCCCTGCTCTGGGCGTCCTGGGTAGCGACTGCGTCCTGTTAGTCGGGGAAAAGAAGACGAGCTCCAAATTGTTGGACCAGACTAAGCAAGCAGAAAAGATATTCGAAATCGACGATCACGTCTGTTGTGCTGTGGCCGGCCTTACTTCTGATGCCAACACACTAATTGTTATGGCTATTTTGTTTTCTGATGGAGATAAAAAAGATACTCGTCTAACAAGCTAATGTTGATCATAATTCGTTTGGATCTTCCCAAAAACAGGTGCTCATATCAGCTTTCCTTTCGTTATCGTGTGCTTACCGTCTACGTCCGAATTTGCTAAATTGAGCAAACGCACATTAACACAAATGTAGTGTCACGATCTAAGATTGCGAAGCTACGACTCTACGCGCAGCAGTATCAGTATCGCTATTCGGAACCCATCCCCGTGGAACAGCTGGTCGTCCATCTTTGCGATTTCAAGCAAGGTTACACGCAGTTCGGTGGTTTGCGTCCTTTTGGCGTGTCCTTCCTCTTTGCCGGGTACTGTTGCATTTATCTGGTAGAAGATGCAGATACATGATGTTGTCTTATTTTTCATGAATTCATCACTTTAGTGATGCTTTGTTGAAAAAATGTAGTACAGTTTATCAGCGAATATGTATCTGTGGTAGTCTGAGAGCGATGTCAGACAGTTGCGTGGTAAGTTTTATCTGGATCTCGTGGAAGATTATATCATTAAGGCTAAATCTGCTGTAAAACCTACTTCATCTTCCTCTCTTGTTTTAGGTACGATAAGCACTATGGTTTCCAGCTGTATCAAAGCGACCCGGCAGGGAAGTATGATGGATGGCGTGCACATTCTATTGGAGGGTGGGATAATCCGATGACAAACTCCACCTTGAAGCAGGATTGGATTAAGGCTTGTTTGAGATGAGTCACTAGGTGTAAAAATACTCACGAGTAGTTGTTCGACAGGATGGTAGCGCAAGCCTCCAAAACCAAGAAATCTAAACTGTTTCACCATACAGATTGAAGTACTTACAAGTTTTGCGACTTTTCTTTGATCAAGTTCATTTCCATCGATAAAGTTTTTTTGTTTTCTATGAAGATGAGGCCTTTAATGCAAGTGACGGCATGTCTTCGGACGCAGTAAAAGCCTTGGTTGGAAAGGTGATGATCAAGAACGGCGACACCACTACCCCGGACCCAGAGAAGTTCGAAATGGCTGTGATCTCGCGTGTGAGCAAGGATATCGTCAAGTACAAGCGTATCGGCGCAAAGGAGGTCGAAAAAATACTGTCAGAAGCACGCGCTAAAGAAGACGCAGCGGAGCAAGGAGGTGCCGCATCAACATCCTAGTTACAACACTTCAACAACTAACTACTTCACGGTTCCGTATCGATGCCAACACGAGTATGGATGATGCTTAGATGACGCCCCAACAATCATCTAGCGCTGGTTTCTTGCTCGACTGTACGAGAGGTCTTTGCGTTGCTACGGAGGAGGGTAGTAACAAGGGTTGCTTTGAAGTTCGTGTCTGATCAAGGAAGTCGCGAGTGTGTGTGCATCGCTTATCTTCTACTTGCCGTGAATTCTGGGAGATCCGGTCTCACTAGAGGTGGTGGGGGTTAGAGGTCCGATCTCAGCAGTGCGCCAGTGTACGTAAGTCGTTAGAAGATTGTGTCGTCGGAATGCGGTTTCGGTGAATGCTCAAAGTTGGCAGGCTTTTTTTCATCATAGATCAAGAACGACTGCGTAGAGGTAGTAATAGGATCACACGACAGGTACTACAGATCATTATTTCATTCCCGAGTTTTTCAACCCTTATCTCCCCGACCCAGATTAGACTGTCGTACCTCTCCTGACGAAATTGCAAGTCTAACGACGATCCATATTTTCAATCAGTGTGGAAAAATACATGCTCGATATCTCAGGCACATTTGAATGCGCGGTTGAGATCCCAATATCCCTACGTACCCACGATATAGCACTTCACTTCGGCCCGCAAAGAGTAGTCGCGCTCGTTTGCGATGACGACACCAGGTGCGAAAATGCATGCTAATTGTTCAAACAAAGGCGACCACAAGTATGTTCCGTTCGTCTAGCTCAGGATCTTGAAGTGAAAATGGTCTCTGAAGGGATGAGTTTTTGGTTCGCTGTTTGTGCATGTGGTTCGTGGGGAAAAACGTTGTACTACCGATCTATAATTTTGAATAACGAGGACTACACCGCTAATTAGTGATGAACTCCAAAGTTGTAGCTTCTCGTGTGAGCGACTCGCAGAGGTGTAGATGATTGCCAATCTGAAAGGTGGATGTTGACTGAAAAAATGAAGCACTACTGTACTTGAAATAGAGACACGGTTTCAGAATGAAGGTGCATAACACGACGACAAGTGTTGCTGATGAGAGACGCAGCATTCACGCGTTGTTCCCGCCCTGGAGTCTGCGGGAGAATGCAGATCTATTTGACAAAGCCTTCCCTCCTTCAGCTGAGACAGCACAGGAGCAGAAGGCAGATATGGCCTCACAAGTGCTGCCATCTGACGCTGTGTGGGACTACACTGTGGGCAAGTATTTTCTCGGCTCACGATGGAACGAGCATCCACGTAGTCCCGCCTGGTACCGAAGTCCCTGGATCTCCGCAACCGCACGAGAGGCATGGGCGAAGTAGTACGAAGACCTTTGTTAGTAGAGATATTTCGAAGATGAAAGCTAAGTAGATAAGCTTTCCCATCCTTACAAGTACCTCCTTCTCATGGTGCTGATAATACCAAGACTTATCATCTCTCACTCAGCATGGAAATGGCAGGCAAGATTTTTTGATTGATGCTCTTTTACTATGTATAGATTCTATCGCGCGCCGTACTCATTTCGCGAGAAACGGATCGTTCCGATCCATGAAAGCGAGACTACCGCAGATGCTGCGCCGCCGAACGAGGCAACGACTGGCATCGCCGTGAGCGACGAAGTGCGGCGGTGCGAGACGGAGTTCAACCAGGTTTTTGCACGCTATGCCGATGAATATTACGGCAAGGGGACTGCGGTTACCAGCGTCTTTCTGTGGGAGCCCTTGTTGGAATGCAGGATTCAGAGGCCGCGTCCCGGAGCCGGTGGATCAGGCTCTCTAGAGCCCGATGAGGAAGTCGTCTTGGAAGGGGTGCTTCTGCTGAAAAAAGAGTTGGTGGGCGACTCGTCTGTAGGAGCAGATAAAGTAAGCGGGGGTGGCAAAACTCTCGACCATCAAAAGCTCGGTAGTGCAACCTCTGGAGGTGCTAGAAGCGAGATCAAGGCGAGTTCTCGAACGTGGGATTCTGTTCACCGTATTCGGCTGAGCGAGATCTGCGCTAAGAGGTTGTTGCACACACATGCTGCTGCCGTCACCACGTCGGTGTTTCGTTCCTGGTCGACCATTATTTTCGTACACAACGAGCTGCCTTCCTCGTCCTCCGCGGAGTCCTCGGAACAAAAAGCCGACGCGACATCGGACGCGATATCTGATGAAAGTGGTAGGATGAAAGACGCTGCGCAAGAGATCGCAAACCGCGAGGGGCTCGATTCGCGGCGGACGCGAATCATCGGACCAGCGAAGACGTGCACGGGGTATAGTATTGACCGACACAAGGAGGAACGACATCGCTTTGGAATGAGTGGGAATGAGTCGGTTGTTCTCTTGCGGCAAGTGGTTTTCGGGCGCATGATCGAAGCAGCTGAAAACGAGATGCGGGAACACTTGGAATTTTCGCTTATGCATCGCCACGGCGACTACTTCACGGACGAATTCGGTCCCAACGGCGGGGGGAATCCCCGCGATGAAACGAAAAACAATGTCTATGCAGAGTTGCAGGCGCATTTGGCCAAACGCGCGCCGAGACCCGAAGAAGCAGCGTAAATGTAACAATACTGTGAAAATGATGTGCAGTTTCATGAAGATAAAGATTCTTCTTATTGTAGTAAGTACAAAGAAATTTCATCATGCACGCTTGTGTCTTGATGATTAAGAAGGAGAATGTTTTGTTCGGAATGAAGAAACTTTCTGGCTTGAGGTGAAACGTTGCTAGTCAGTCTTAGTCTGTTGAACCTGAATATCCATTCTAGTCTGAAATGGTGTAACCCCAACACGCGGGAAAAACTAAAGTGATTTCATGTCAGAGGTCCCTCACCCTGAAGGACATGATCGGTGCGTTTTGAGTTTCGATGCACGAGTCTAAAAATCTGATTTAGGAGCAGCCATTGGAAACATCGGTTTGAGTCGAATCTGGGCTGTCCTGGCTTTTTCATCGGTACAAGCTACATCCACCTCTTCACGTAAGCCACCTACCCGCACCAGGCAACACCCCCGTGATGTAGCCCAAGCATAGTTGCAAGTAGAGCTTGTCGATTCTCATTATTTCGGATCATTCTGATTGTGATTTACAGGCAAAACCAAATGATTGACTGCCATGTCTTTCATGCAGTTGTTGGTAACAATTAGAAGTTATCACCATGATCAATTATACCTTGCAAGGTTAGGCAAGTATTAGGTGGAGATCCAGTGAAGTATATGTTGTAGACTTAGACTTTGGCGTGGCTTGCTTCTGATGAACCCTTGCTGAACAAGAGTCTGTTGAAGAACTAAGAGCACGCACGTCAGTGTGTGATCTACGCTCGCGTCAGCACTCAAGACGGTCAGACATCTAAAGCCACGAAGCTGGACCACGTGCCGCAATTCCGATAAATCAGCAAGGATCTAGCACACGTGCTTCATCACACTTCAGGTTTTGGCATGGTGGCACGGCCGATCTTCTAAGCCCGAAAACTCCCACACCGAAAATAATTCAAGTTGTAGAAGAAAGATAACTGCGTGCTTCCATCTGACCTTGGACGAAACGTGCTGCCTTCAGGATGGCGTGCGTGGTAGGGCCTACGGATGCTGGAATGGCAAAATTCGACAAGGGCAACATCACCAAAGTTTTTCGAGTTTGGGCAGAAAGGATAGACAAGGAGCTTCAGGTATGCTTTGGGTTTTCATTTTCAAGCAGGTCTTACAGGTTAAACTTTCAGTATCATACATATGGTTACTTAAAGTACGACTAACTTTTTTTGTGTGGTAGGTCATTTTCTCAGCGGCAAGTGCTGCTTCGATGTCGTGTAGGAAGGTGTTTATCTTTGTCTAGTTTACTTTCCTGGGGTCAAAAGTATGGAGTGGGTGGTCGACTTTCCGTCTCTTCTAGAATCCATCCTCGTGTATTCTTTGTGCATGTAAGACCGCGGTTCATTTTCCATAACCCTATCTCCAGATAAATGTGTCAAACGACCGGAGCTTTCGAGTAGGGCACACCCCGGCGCTTCTTCCCGAGAAGGTGAATAGATGGGATCCGCGGGAACAGAAAGTCGAAGACCCACATGAACTAACACAATCGGTGAAGTTCAAATATCCGCCAATAGAGGAAATCACTGACATCAAATATGTCGGTACAGCCTTTTTTTCTTGGAAGATCGAGATGTATTGTGGTTTATGCCATAAGCAATGTCTTGTGGAGCCTACCAATGTACACAACTACGATACCTTATAGGGCCTATAATATACATACTGTACAAACCCATTTTCTCCAGGTGTCCAAGCCTTTCCGCGGGAGCGGTTTGGTATTCCGCAGTCCGAGTATCATAAAATAGGATGGATGTCTACACCCGCTGAGTTCCGGACAAAATTCGCTAAAGACCTCCTCGAAGATAAAACCAAGACGTGCACAACCTTCAATACGGGGCAAGTCAACATGCGCGATAAATTCTGGAGAAATCAGCAAGTATGAGACTCTGTCCTTGTCATGATTCTACTGTGTGCTAGGAAATGTTTAGCAGCGTCGATCTTGCTGTTTGCATTCGGGACGGCATCTCTATCTCTCAAAAACATGTGATAATACTTAGAATATACGACTCATATATTCATTTCCCTTACCCTTAGTATGATGGTTACCTACACTTGTTCAGTCTCTTTCAATATTGAGAGGACAACGATGAATTTCAAATTCTCTCTCAAAATGACACTTTTTGCGCTTCTTTCAGCGGCCCAAAGTGAAGAACCCGATGGCGCACCACACGGGTTATATCACGGGCCTAGCGGACAATCCGTATGAGAGGACGATTAAACATCCAGAGAAGCTGCCACCAACCGATCCTCTGACACAGGAGTGGAAAAAAATGAAGAGAAAAGATAGACGAGACCGGAAAAAAATGGAGCGGGAGATGATCGAAAGCGGGGAGCTTACTGCAACGACCTTAGTTAAGATGACTCCAGTGCTGCCTCTAATCAACGGATTACATTTCTTGTTCTATTTTCTGCGTAGAAACCGGATCATTTGAAATACTGTGTAAGTACAGTAGAAGGAAGACGAAGGAAACGTCGCCGCACTGGTACTGCTCGTCAGACGCTCTCTTTAGTACTGTCCAGTTGGAGGTGGACTGTCCTTTGGTATATCTTAGTACTAGATAGGATCCTATTACTCCTGGGTAGTCTAATAAAGTCGTCTGTAACAACATTCTCCGCCTAAGATGAAAATCTAACTCTAAATTAGGTGGTGGTGCAACGAGTAGCTCAAGTATGCGGGGAACAACGAAAGTACCAAAGAAGGTAACAGATCCTATGGCAGAAATTCTAGCAGAATGCTCCGACGTGGATGCAGTGGTACCACTACCACTCCTGCAACATCAATGCTTCAGAATGAATAGTGCTAATGCTACTTCGTATTTGTTTCCTTTGAGCACTCACCAAAAAATTCGATCGTTCAGTTATCAGAAATTTGTACCCCACTTGGGACTTGGGCTAGCCTACTCTTGCCTAATGATAGTTTCCCTAGCTTGTTCCACCGAGGATGTCTAAACAAGATTTCCTATCCCTCAGACTTTCTCATTCTCAATAAACACAGTCGGTCGCGAAAACGCCAAGTATATTATCTTCGAATGCCACTGATATGGTTAAAGCGAGGTCAATGGAGGAGCTCTTTCGGAGGAAAACCGAAAATTGCCAAAGAATGTTGGTATCTTCTGTTTTATCTTCATCTTGTAAGACTTCTTACTCTTTTGTTCCTAGGACATGGACGTAGGATATGTTGAAGTGAGTGGGTAATATATATGTCGAAAACATTTTGGATGAAACTCAAACTTCTTCTTTTACTGAAGAAAAATTTTTGGCTACAATTGAAGTAGAGTACTTAAACCCGTCTCCGGACTGGCATCACGACGCCATCGACTTCAGCTGAATCGCTATGCGCAATGGCAGCGACTCGGGCAGAGTAAAAGGTGGTTTCATCCGCAGAAAAATAGCGACGTTACAACGTTCGCGGATGAGTACACAAAGCAGATGCTCACGGGGCCACACATGAAGACGCAGCCTCTAGTCAGTCGATAGCTGCATGACGTCTTCGTGGAGCGTCTCTTGTATTGCGCCTCTTCCGGTGCGCCTCTACTTTCACGGTGGTGGTCGCCGGTGTCCATCAGAGGTTCGTGAAAATGTCGCGTGCATGCTTACAAATAGAAGTATTAGTCGATGTCGTACCAAACTTAACACCGATTGTTATTGTCATGCCCATCATGTTAAAATTGAAAATACAATCCGATTCCACTCATAGAATCATGCACGATGGATTGTGTTTAGATGTGAGAACGCATGTCATGCGAACATCATTTTCTATATTTGAGTAATTTGTCATCATCGGTAATATGTGGATTTTGCTCCGAAAAATTAACCCCTTGCGCATGTCGTGCAAGGAAGGTCTGCACTGAGAAAATACACATATTATTGGATTCAGAGCTCCAATTGTCATTACAAGTTGATGAAAGATGAACCCAAGAACATGATGCAGTGGATGTAGAAAAGGCAAAATTATTCAGTGGGCCTTTAGACGCTATTTCCTTGTCTGTTTAAATGATACCTGAATGCCGTAGAAAGGCTTCTATCGGATTTGTAGAATGACGAAAGGATTTTTGAAGAAGTCTCAGTCTAAGCTGAGCTCTAAAAGCAAGTTGAAGGGGCTCTTTGAATAATGAATGCACAATGGAGGAGGATGGACACGAGGACAAAAAGCATTTTTGTAGGGGAAAGGAGAGATGGAACCGAAAAACCTTTGGCTAATGTGTGTTCACCGGTCTTGCGGACGTACGAAAATTTTTGAAAGCCTAGAAGGCCAGGTATCAACAGGATTTCAATTTGTTCTAAATCGCAGGATTGTTGTTTGTTTATGGAAGATGGTGTATGGTGGTCGTCGTTTTACTCGAGCTAAACGGAAGGTCTATTCATACCGATGAGGATTTCGTAGCAAGTAGACGAAAGTTGATATTCACTGTTTATGTATTAAGATTTCATCTCTAATAATCGTTGAGAAAGGTCTTGCAAAGGAGCGAGGGGGAAGCCGCAAGCAGCAAAAGGGCAAAGCGTTCCAGAAGAGGAAATTTGGAGGTGGTTACACATCACTCGGCAATGCCAGGAACTTTGAAGACGAGCTCCTTTAAAGGTTGTTTCTGCTGATCTCTTTGATGTCCGGCAAGGCTTTCTTGTCCTTCATTAAACGCCGTCGAGTCCCTTCACAATTATCTCGCCTTCGACTATACTACCTAGCCCAGTAACGACATCGATTGCTCCTTGAGGAGAAAGGACACCTTTCCATCGCCAAGGCGTGTGCAATGTCTCCGAAGCCCAGATGTTCTGGAGCCATGGCCCCTGCAAAAAATCGCTTGCCAGATAGCTCTCAGCCTTTGTTTACCCTAATGACTTGAAACGTCAGCTCTTTGCTTCGAGGAGGCATGTGCTTATACTACCTATTGAATTTAGCGAATCTTGCTTCCGCTGGCTCAATTCCTATGTTGTTCAGTCAGTCATGTGAATTAATCTTGTACAAATCTTCATTTTAACTATTCGCGTCAAAAATCAGCTGTACCAGGAACCCATACACAGAATTAGCAGCTCTATGAGGTGGTGAGAACTGATGACTGCTGGGGTGAAAGCTGATGACTGCATTCTACTTCGAAGAATCCCCATAACATGTTGTACCACGACGTTTGATGCCAAATTTTAAGGCAAATAATATGCATAGAATCTAGCCTTACCCACGAAAACTACTACGGCTATCCAAAAACTTCACTGATGCAACAATTATGGTGCTACAACATATTTACAGATACATTTTTTTAAAAGCAGGTGGCGTGATGTACGACAAAGGCGCCGAATGGTGATAAGAAAAGGTTGTAATTTCCTTTTGATAATGAGACAGCTTTTTCGCGTAGTCGCTACAGAATTTTGTTTTGAAGAACTTTGAATGCTATTTCTACTGATTATCTCATTATAATATATACAAGAAACCGGGGTCGCCCCTTGGGCGACCCCTCCTTGATAACAGCACCGTCACAGGCACAGAGTAGAAACATAAGAGAAAGCAAAAAAAAAGCGACTGAGGCACGGAGCGCCCGCCCCTTGGCCTTGGCGGCTGCCGTCGAGATGATGGAGAAGAACAAAGACCGAAGCAACCCACGGAACCCAGAACCCTTGCGCGCGGAATCAATTAGGCACGCCACGCCAATGAGACAGGCCCGGCGG